>OZ014510.1:24050181-24412681 GCA_963966075.1 Aphodius sticticus
TCAAACATATTTAAGAGTTCGTTTGTAGAAATAAATTCCAAAATTCCCGTATATTTTCGGAATTTATACACAAATATATCTTTTTCTTTTCTGTATCACATTAATCATTTTCGCCGCAAATAAATTTCATTCGAGTATTCGTTTTTTCAATTCGGTAAAATGTTAGATAGAGCTGATGAAAATATCTATTATACCATATTTTAAACGGCTACAACTTTGTAATTGAAAAGGAATTGAGAAAACCAATAAGTCCATATGAATCTTTTTACTCGGAATGACATTTAGTTTCTAGATGAAAATCGGTAAAAAGTTTTATATGGATTTTATTGCGTTATTTTTAATATTATTACTTTAATTTATTTAGTGTGTGTTATTTTTTCGTTTTCGCATTGTTTGATATGTATTTAGTCTTTTATTTTTCTTTGATTTTTTAACGTTTCAAACGGCTGTAACTTCTTAAGGAATTGAAAAAACATGTAAGTCCATATAAAACATTTTACTCAGAGTGACATTTGATTTCTAAAAATTAATTTTGCCGAAAAAAAAAGGTAGACTATTAGTTAGTATATTTATACTTTTTTCTAATTAATGTTATTTTTAACTGTTATTTAATACAAATTATGTCTATGTTTTTCGTGCTCCGCGAATTTTTCTTATAATCAAAAGCGCCCCCTGACTTAAGAACCCCAAGTTAAGAACCACTGCTTTATAGTGTAAAGCATTGTAGAAAAAAAGTAAACAAATTATTTGTTGCCGCATATTTTATAAAAATATTATTTAAATAAACAAAGATAATATAATGAGTCTACATAAATATTAAGAAATGTTTCACTTACCGATGGATAAGCTTGGAAGCCATCGAAGATGGCTAGGACCAAGAGACAAGCGAATGGGGCCTGCAACATGTTGATCTGTCAGGTGTAGGATCGACGTTGTTCGGCGACTTTTGTTGGTAACGGTTAACAGTAGCTTTGGCCGTAATACGTTTGTGTGAGTCCTCTTTATATACCAGGTACCTCCCAATGAGATCCACGGACCTGTAGGAGGGGCCAAAATCTCTACGTCACGGGACAAGTACCCACCTGCCCACGTACACACGGTGTTTGTATTTTGCCCTAATTAATTATTATTGTCCGTAGAAAAAATAGTGGCGCAGTAAAATCTGTGATGGAGTAGAAGTGGATTCGTTTCGGAAATTTTACGATCGCTTTTACTGCCCAAAATTGATATAGCGGCCTATCGTCCACGGACGCCAACCTAACTGCGCCGAAATTGGACAGGAATATTCGCCGATATTACGACTGAATAGAGATGAGTATTTGATGTCAACCCATAGTTTTGTTTGGTAATGGTTTTAGTACAAATTCGGAATCAAATATGAATGTATGTTTTGTTTAATTCTGATTATAATCGGGTTTCCGAATATATTGTCCAGTGGCGTGCGATGCATTTGTACACAAGCTGTGCAGTGGAGAAAATATTTCGAAATTTCGGAAAATGCAAACTCTATTATTTAGTTATACGAAATTCATATTATGCAAAGGACCATAGTGGACAAAAAGTAAACAAGACCAACAAATTGAATTATTTTTCTGGCAACAACCAGTCATCCATTTTAGTTTATTTGCATGTAATGATTTGTGAAAGTTATATCGTAATAATTTTTGATCAATGTAATATCGGATGTGGGCCTTTCTGTCTTAACAATATAATTTTTTAAATTATAAATTGCGTCCGGAAAATGGATTATTTAACAATTCCAGAATAATTATGTCGATGCCAACATTGAACGAAATTTATCGTTGTTTTTAACCGTGATTTATAAAAGTCATATCGTGCATGATTAAGGTGACCAGGGACCCTATTCTCGTCATCTTTTTGAAGCGAAAGTGAGTCTTTTCGAATGGTTAGGTAGAAGGAGTGGGGAGGTAGCCAGAGTCAGCGGTAGCCCTCTGGAACGTTTCTATGAGCAAATTTGCTTGTCGCTAACAACAATAACTCACGCGCCACGCCCATACGAACGTATCTATGGCAAGTTTGCTTGTTGCTAAGAACAATAACGCACGCGCCACGCCCATACGGTCCAAACACATGGCAACCGCCGATATCCCCACTCTCACCTAATCATTAGAAAAGACTCACTTTCGCTTCAAAAAGATGACGAGAATAGGGTCCCAGACGTTCCGCTTTTGGCGGGACAGTCCCAACTTTTCCCATTTTGTCCCGCGACCCGCGGAGTTCTAAAAAAGTCCCGTTTTTAGGAAATATTATTTTACTGAATTTTTACAGACTAAAAAAAATAAAAAATAAAATAAAAATGTTATTTGGTTCAAACACTTTTCTTCAAATCGTTCATTGAAAGGCATTAATATTTTTATAATTTGAAAACAATGTTGTGGAGTCGCCACCGGTTTTCCAAAATAATATTTATTACAAAAACTTATGAATTACCCATTCTGTCTAATGGAATTTGATATATTTGTACGTTTTTCAAAAATATTAACTGTATTGTGCATAAGGAATTTATGGATATTTCTATTTTTTTTTTACAAAATTGATAACCAACCTTGCTGGAAGCTTCTTCTATACGTGTACAAAAGTTCACCAACAAATACCAACATTTGATGTATCGACTAACCGGCACAATTACAGGAAAGCTTAAACCAATTTAGCTAAAGTTTGATATTCAATGACTTTTGTATTGTTTGACCAATTTCCACTATATTTTCGGAACATGTAAAGTAAACTTACTTTTGAAAGAAAATAATGTTCCAGCTGATTAAAAAAAAATGGTGTTTTTTTGTCTAAGTTTGAGACATCCTGTGGGGTTCCTAACGAGGTAGTTCTCTCGAATGTTCTCAAGTGCTCAGTTACAAAAACCATATCAATTCTCAACATCTTATTTTGTAATTCGCATTTGTAAGTAAAATATTGGCAGTCTGAATATGCTGCAAAGTGCAAGGATCAAAATCGAACTTTGAAACGTATCATTTAGATCTGTTATTTCATCACACATTATTAAAGTATCACATACACGTTGAGTTTCGCTTAGTTTAATAGTTTTTTATCCATCTGTTTATCTGTAAATTTTTGGTCATTATATTTAAATTATTTCGTTGTTGGTACTAAAAACAATAGTAAAAACACTTTTAATCAAGTAACATTCGCTGCAAGGTTGAACAGCATTTTAAATTGGAACGATTACTTTAAATTATGGATCTTCTAAAAAAATTCAGATATTGGAATGAACCAAAACAAGATGTTGAGAATATCGATCAGATCAAAACTATCCTTATAGTTTAGATTTCAAAAGCTTCTTAACATCAAAGTGTAACAAAATAGGCTTTCCTTTAATATATGCTGGTAAGTAGGTACCAGCATATATTAAAGGTACCAGCCGAAGAAAATAAGATGTTAACATGCCCGCAGCTAGCGTACACAAAACGTAGGTCGGAGATTGTCGGTCGTCGGTCGTCGGATACCTACCTGCTAAAGTCATAAAACCAAAGGGTCACTTTTTTTTCGTTTCGTTTTATTTTTCTGTATGTATGGAATGAAATCGAATTTCGTCTATTTATATATGTTTCCGATATCCGAACCTGACAAGTGCATTGTAATATTTAATGTATTTTAAAATACACAGTAAATTCTTATTATAAGTAGGTATACCGACAATTTCAGTCGGTATACTGCCGTTATAGTTCTAAAGGTCGTATCTGCAAATTTGTTGAATATTGTGTAAAGCACATTTTGAAGTCCTTGATCATCAGGGCGCCGCCCTCCGGCCGGCGTATGTCTGAAACACAAAACCGATTATTATATTCGGCCTAAATAATTTTTAAAAGATTTCTACAATTTTGCATGTAACTGAAAATCTTATTTGTCCCGGTTTCTACTTTGCTGCAGATATGACCTTTAGAACTGTTGTTCAGCATTTTAATTTAATTATAAAAATGTTGTTATTTTTTGTTTATTAAAATTATATTTTGACGTTCTATAATAGCATCCATACGCATTTTCTTTTGTGTGATAAGTAAGGGTTAGGATTTACAATCCAATATGAATGATATCACTTCAGAATAATATGTCGATAAGTTTCAAAAAATTGTAAAATTAAAATTTATTTATACTTCAATCTATTATGTTAGTCAATTTATTATCATTAAATTGTTATTTACCTTAATATTAATTAATCAATTGAATTTTATTATTTATTATGTAGGGTATGGAAACGACAAAATCCCTAGAACGGATTGCTATTTTAAAAATCCTCCAACTTGTCAATTTGTAATTATCAAAATATATGTAAATATACATAGCTATAACAAAATTCAATATCCAACCTTCAATTGTTTTTACTTATGACGTCATCGATAGTTTTTTAATGGCCATTCCCTTTTTTTCTTACTGATTTTGATATATGTATCGCTTAATTGTCTCGATATAATACATTTATAATCTTGTGTAATAAAATTTACTCAAAATTATAAGAAATTGATAACATATTTTGTGAGTGGCCTGTGAATATCGTAAGGATTATTTGTATGTTTTGTATTTGATTTTCGAAGTATTCAATTTTGATTTTTGTGGAAAAGACGAGCAGTCAATTCATCGCTAATTTGATTTTTGTAATGATAAAAAAATTTATACTGGGTGACTTCAATATTCTAGACACCTCAAAAGGGTCCCTTAGAATCCTTGCAACATTGAACCTTTTATTTGAACATCAGAAAATTGACATACAAAAACATAAAATGGTTGTATTCAAAGTTATCCGTTGCTGCATAACAATTGGTAATACAAACTCGGTTAAATTACAAAATTAAAGGCCTGGAATTATATTTTATATAAAAATTTATTTTGCTAATATTTCAAGTTTGCTGTAACTCTTTAAGGATTTGGAGAAACAATTAGGTCCATATAAAAAGTTTTACTCTGAAACATTTAGCTTCTAAAAATAATTTATGCGGGAAAAAATAAATTAAATATATAATATCCATCTAAGTGAATTTTTTTGTAGTTTACGGAGTTGCCATTTTTTAATTACTTATCATAACTTAAATTAAATAAATATAAAAACATTTTTGGATAAAAGTATATTATCTCGGTCTGCGACGAAGTAGAAACCGAGTTAGATTTTTTTCACTTACATGAAATTCCTATCTGGGATTACCTTCCTTTAAAAATTATTGACAGCGGATATCCGATGTAGTAATCGGTTTGCCTTTAGGCGACGTAGCCATGATGATAAAGTATTTTAATATGTGCCTAATTCAATTTTTTATAATTATAACTAACGTTACTATGTATTTGAGTATAAATGAAATAATATTGCAATTGCAAATCGAAACAAAAATATTAACGAATAACAATCTTTAGCTACGAGGGGCAGTTTCGCTCGTTCCAAATATCGAAAATATATTATATTAATACGAAACTCAATTTCATGCCATCTATATACAGAAAACTTAAAATGAAATGAAACAGAAGTGACCCTTCGGTTTTATGGCTTTAACAGGTATATACGACGACCGACAATCTCCGACCTACGCTTGGTGTAGGCTTGCCGCGCTCATGTAAAGATCTTTTTTTCTTCGGCTGTACATGTTTTTCGCGCAAAAACGTACTCCTAAATTTGAAATATTTTGTTGTATTGTACAGGGTCGATGTGTCGAAAAGAAAAGACAAAATTTACTAAATTGGAAACTCCACAATAAATTTATCGAGCCTCCAATAAATAATTATAACAATTGACATAATTGAAAGAATTCTTAAACTTCTTAAAAATTAATAAGTAATAGAAAGGCGACAATATCGCGAGAGAAAATTCGAAACTGCAAATACATATAACTGAACAAAATTGACAAAATCATGAACAAAAAATTCTAAACTGAGCTTTATTTATTGACAAATAGTGCGTCTTTAAGGGTACTTTAAGTTTTCTTTTTCTATTTTTCACATTTTCGCCAACAGATCGTTTGATTCTTCAAAGGGCGTACATACTAGGAAATTATAAATAACATAAAACAAACAAAACTGGCGACGAACAGTCAAAATCCTATAGTATATTATTTAAATAAATAAATAAATAAGTTAAATGTAAATAATTGTTGTAAATTCGCAAATTGATTTTAATCCAGGATCGAAAATACTATCTTTTAGCTAAAGAAGGTTGGATAAAAAATTTTATATTTAGTGAAACCGGTTTATTCTAGTTCACTGGATAGCGAAACTACGAATACTATGCCGCAAGAATATTTAAAATCGATGTTAGTTTTTCAGGAAACTTGTCAACCTAAAAAAACAACGTTTCGACAAAAATGTGTTTAAATTTTTGACGTGTAACGACTTTCCCAACCTTTTAATCTTGTCGACCTGTTTGTATCAATATCTCCAAAAACATAGCAAAACAGACTAACAATTTCAAATTTCGTTATTCTTTCTTTGAAGTGACAAAGTTGCTTATAAATGTCCTCCGACTTTGGTACCTCAATTGATTAGAGCGCCGGACGGAAATTGCGTAGGTCCATGGTTGAAACTCGGGTCTACGTTATTTACCAAAAAAATATCCTTACCTGAATTAATTCTTATTATTCATTATTAGCATTAGGAGCAAATAATAAATTTAAGTAGTAGTAATATTAATTACAACAAATGTTCAATGTATTTATAATTATAATAACATTTATAAATTTAGATTATTTTAGAATTTAGTACTGTATCTACCATTGTAGGTAAAAACTGCAAAATAATTTGTTGATTAATAATGTAATTTTCAATTTTATTATTTCATTTTGTCAATTATTCGGATATGATATTTTGACCATTGGCTTTAATGCGAATAATACATATTTTCGATAATAAACTATTTTCGTGTTCATTTCTTTTCGTTTATTATTTTAAACGCGGCCGCAAATGTATTACAAAATGGAATTTCTTGTATGTACTTGTATTAAATATTATTATTATTTCCTTCAAGTTATATTATAAATCACAATAGATACATATTTTTCGTACTTACAATATTAAAGTTTATAAAACCTTTCTGTATTTATTTTGAAATGCAGTTCCATCGCGCTTTATTTGCTGTTATTTTGTTTTGTAGAATAAGATACGAGTAATAATATATTTTTGTGTTAGTGTATTTACATATTACGTATTTGTAAACTATTTGTTTCCATCCCGTCAAGTTTAGAATAAATTATTAATTACACATTTTTCTATCAAATTGAATTTATGACTTTTAACTTTTTATGGCAACCTTCTTTTTTTCTTATTGATTTTGATCTTTCCATGTACAAAAACCATGGTCCCCAGAGTTATTAATGGATCAGATTAACGACTGTCATATACAGTGCGTATTACAATAAATAAATTAATTAAGATTGATACTGGTAAAGGCGTTTATTGTGAAAACATATTTGTACCATATACAAAAATTAATACTAGCGAATCCGCGGGAGGAGTTAGTATTTAATACATATATTCTCTGTTCTAGACCTGGCAATAAAGTATGTGTGATTGGAACAATAATAACTTTGAACCACATTTCCGGCAGATAATAAAATTTTAAAAAGATTTTTCGCTACCAGCCTCTGTAAACATATCCACCCTCAAAGCAATAACGTAGCAATTTCATTTGGCAATTTTTCACAAATATACAGACAACCGCGTTTAATTTTCGCTAATAGTCCATACCGGAACGGTTACGGCCCTGTGAAGTATCAGTGTCACAGAATTTCACGAATTAATATGTAATAAATGCAAATCACGGTTAAATTCTAGTTTACAATAGTATTTATTCCTTTCAATATAAAATATTAACGTTAACCTGTACTAATTATTTACAATCAATTATTTTTTTTAAATTCAGTTTTATCCCAAAAGGAAATGCTTCTGATGACAAGTACCTTTGCATTTTTCATATTTGCAAAGGCGAGTGCAACCCCACCTCTATTAAGAATTTATTATCTGTTTATTTTTCCCACGCAGCGTAAATTTAGCCGGAAATTTTAACCAAATATGCCCTTAGAATCCATTGTTTTAGTTAAATTACTGTCAGTGGCAAAACATTTCATTGACGTATTCTAATTTATGAGTACAAGGGAAACAATTTGTTATAGTTATTGTGAAATTTGGAAAGCTAACCCATTCTAAAAACCAAATTTTATTAAAACATAGATTTTAGGTGTTTGCCTAGCGCCTCCGCCATTTTTAAATCGCAGAATTAATTGTTTTCATCACACTGCTCTGATTGATATGTTTGTGTATCGAAACTGACACGGATTTATTTGATAAATTCGTCACCTTTAACACTTAAATTATGAGTTGTAATCAGTAATTTAGTGGACAGAACAAATTGAAGTGATTTGTTGAAATAAATCTCTGTGTTGGCGACTTTTCTTGATTATTATTTTTATTTCCGTTTTCAAACTAAGATATGTATTTATTATTTGAAACAAATGGGACCCTTCTTTATACTTTTGCAATAATATGTACGTTCCTTCTTTCCTCACTGCAGAGTTGGACTTTCGACATCCTAGTAAGATTTGCTTTTAACATTGAAGTCTTGAATGAAGGGCGTATGAGAGAAACCCGTATAGGCAAATTATAGATTAGTGTCCGACCAAAGGTGATTTTGAGCCGAAACCTAAAGCTAACGAAGTAAAGTTTGAACCTAAAATTGTATTTTTGTTTATTTGGTGTGATAAGTTACATATAAAGTAATAGAATGCAAATAATATTATATTATACATATATTTACTTACTATACTAAACTATACTTCAAATTAAATACACTGTCTTTAGATGGACATAACATATTACCTGTAATGGATAAAAATTTCTGGATAAAATGTAATTGTTTTTAATGATTTTTTGGATGACCACAAACATATACTGTACCCGGCACTAACTTGGACACAAATGGGAAAAATTATTGTTAATTTTTCAGAAAATGTTATTCCTCATAAAAGCTTTTGGATGTCCTTAAACTTAAAATACAAATATTAGAAAATAATTATCTGCTTGCATGTACAAGGTGTTACCAAAACTATGTAAAACTTTTAATGCTAAAGTACCTTTATTTTGAAAGCTTTGCAAAAATGTTTGCAAATGTGTTTAGAAATATTAGAGGGTATTAAATACGAAATTATTTGCCAAGCTACAGTCGGCTGTTATACTTCTGGTATTTCCGACGGTGGTCGATGAATTTTTAAATTCACCACTTTTAATGCACATGTATATAAACAAACCAACGCACTGAGATAAAAACTGCTCTCAGGAAATCTTACGTGGTATAAAATTATTTGCTTAGTGATTTTAGTTAAATTTCCACATGACCGTAATACTCTATTGGACATTGGATCATGAAATTATATTAAAACAACTTTTCCAAGACATTTCTTATTTAAATATAAAAAATTCATAGTTTACTCTTGAGCAAATTTAACTAGAACGTTTCTACCTACGAAGTAGAAGCACAACTCATTGTTAAACTCACAAAACATTATACAACTTTTGACACGTGAGTATGCGTTTTTTTTAAAGGAATAAGGCTGAACTTGAAAAAGTACCAAATTTGTCAATATACTTACGTACGGTTTTAAAATTTTACGAAAAAGAAAACAAAACAAACATCGCTGAATTTCGCCAAAGGTTCCATGGTACACTAATTGTCACGAGATGATAGCGAGGGCGAACTATTGTAATTATTAGAGGTATCGAAATAGTGGGTTAAATGGACAAAATATAAATATAAATATTAATAAAATTAATGCACGTTAATTAACACTGGCATGCGAAAAAATGTTTTTGGCCGGCGCTTTTAAAGTTTTAGGGTGATTTTACACCAATATGACTTACTGAACTCAAATCAAATCGAATATCCGTTGATTTCCAGCACGTAGGAATTTCCTGGAATACCAAAGAATAAAACTAAAAATTAAATTTCAACTTAAAAATCTATATCTTAATAGCGAATACTCAGACGACATTAGTCGTCTGAGATCAAAATTCATTTAAAACATAACGTATTAACGTTATGTTTTAAATGAATTTTGATCTCTTTGTGGCCCTTTTTTTTATTTGAAAAGAATGTCATTGAAAATCTGTGAAAAGCTCTGATATCTAGACTCAAAAGTTGACTATTGTTTTATTAAGTTAATATTTGTCCATTGATCTCAAATTTGACAGGAATCAAGTATTAACAAATTGAGTCCTGCAGACAAACATTAAAAGTTGAAAAATAAGGTCACCCTACTGTAGCAACCACCCTACTGTGTAAAAACATTTCTGAACAAACTTTCAGTATTCAAGGTAAAAGTACAAAGGTTTACGATGAGATCCTTTTGAGGTTTCTAGGACATTGGGTTCAGCTGGTATACGTTTCACACATTTTTATATTCCATTCTCAAAATCCCTATAGATTTCAATTCTATATTTGTCTTATTCTCGAAAATGTTCTTATACAAGGCCACAATAATGAAATGTCATAAAAAATCCGATGATGTCATATGTCAGTAACAATTGGAGGTCGGAAATAGAATTTTACATTAGAAATTTGTATTTTGAAAATAAATGTTCAGGAATTTTTTTAAAATGACAGACTGTTTGTTTCTAAAATAACGGCTAAACGTGAAGGAGGGTATGCCCTGTGGTGAAGGAATAGTATATTATTCTATGAGCAAGTAATGTAAGCAATTACCATTACTTAATTGCCATTACTTGCGAATGGAATACTATAATTTTGCTACGACTATGCAATGAAATTGTATAAATTAATTTATTGTTGTCAACGCCATGACAACGTCGCTAACCAGTGGTTTAAAACACGAGGGAAATGAAAATTCAGAGCGGTGATTTGTTCTAATCGTGGGAACACGACTCACGACAAGCCGGGTTTGAAGAGCTAAAATGTCATGTGTGTAGCGAATGGTAATTAGTATCTATTATTTATCATAAATGGTAATAAATGCATTCATCAGTAGGAGTAGAAAACATTTTTGTCAATTAACGGGAAATGCAACTTAAAACGAATTCCCGAGAAAATTAGAGAAAAACAGTCCGGTTCTGTAGCGCGGTTGTCACATGACCCCAGGGTGGACTTGCAGTGGCGAACCAGCAGACTACATTCAAAATACTTCCAAAACATACTTATATCGTAGTTATTGTCAGCTGTTTGCTGTTCGATGGAAATTCTTATCGAAATTCAATCGAACTTAACTAATTATTTTTATGTACATAAATGTGCGTTGTAAAGTGAATGCGGCAAATGCTGGTTTTTCTGGTCGTATGTGCAAAGTTCTCAGATTCCAACACAACGGCTAGGATTGCTTTAATACAATTTTCTTATCACCTATATTTTCAAATTTATTATACCTTATTTGAGTAAAATTACTGCCGTGGCCATGGCAGATATACTCCTTCAAGATTAGCCGTTATTTCACAAACACCCTATATGACATAGCTACTGATTTGCCTGTAATCATCATCAGTGAACGTAGTTTAAATGACATATGCTAGTTGTATCGTATTTGCTGTTAGCAAGGGGTAATGTATTTCTCAGTTTGACCATTAGTTATTAGTTGCATGACAGAAAGAAGGTAACATAATAGATTGAGCGGCCAATCATTTAATTTTGTTTTGGTGTGTTACACAAACAGTAAACTTGGCACTGTTTATCTTGTTTTTTTAATACTTTCTAAACAGGAGCAACTGCCGCGAAAACTAGAGTCATTTTTTTTTTCAAAATTGTTTAGGGTTGAAATTGACGAGCCCCAAAATGAACATAATTGCCAAGTTAAACTGTTCGACCTTTCGCAAGCTCAAAATTTTTTTCACTATTGATGGGACTAATATTTTTTTGGAAATGTACATTTTTGGAGTAACGCTGTCCACGATCTTTAGTCGTACACTGTACTATTACTTGAAGAATATTTTTGAAATAACATGGTAGTCGAGCATCATTAAATCTCGGTTATCTATGTTTAATTGTATGAAATTCCTACACAAAATATGTAATATTTTTAGTATTAGAAAATTTCCGTTTTCATATTTTATACTTCTACCCGTTTATACGGGTAGAATATACGGGTAGGATTTATATAAATAAAGAGTATGTAATGAATAGATTTTTTACTTGTTTACTTGTGCATACCATCTGCGATTGAGTTAATATCGCTACATGAGAACGTAATATTAAAATAGTCGTTATATTGCATATGTTTTCAAGCGAGAAATTGTTAGACATTGCGAAATTAGGTTATATTAAAGTGGACAAATTGGTGGAAGCCCCGTAGAATATATTGCTTATTTTTAATAAGCGTTACTGTTAATCAAACTTGATGAATTGATAAACACAGGTCTGCAATAAAAAAGTTGTCTGAAAAATTTTTTATCTACGACTCACATATAATTAGTTCATTGCATACGTATCTATGACTATAATCCCCACCATGATACACGCCAATGATTATAATGATACTAGCGTTGTATAATAATGACAGTTCGTTCAAATGATGACTTCATTATTTGAACGAACTGTCATAATTAGACAACGCTAGTGTCAAAGTCTGTAAAACCCTACGTGGATGACAGTTGTGTGACAGTTCACCTCGCCATCATTGACAAATACATTTAAAATATTTGATATAAAATGGAATTTATGAGTCGTAGATAAAACATCGTATTCGACTCGCACACAACGGATATAAATCGCTCACATGTTTATACACTCGCCTACAGCTCGCAAATGAACTTCATGCTCGCGATTTATATCCTTAGTTATGTGATCGTTAAATAATATATCTACTATTAATTCTTCTTGCTTGACGAATTCGAATATGAAATCCATTCTTGCATAATCGCAATATTTGACATTTTGACCCAATTTTTTCAACGTGATAGGAAGCAGATTTGTTTTCAGTGCAGAGCAATCTATCGAAAACGTCTTTGCGCTTTCCATCCACAATACCCAGCGACCACGGAATTATCAATGCTTTAGAATTTTCAACTCGTATTTTCTCGAAATTTGTTCGATGAAACACCCTAAAATTATATAAACATCAAATAATCCAGGAAAAAATTAATTTTCTTCTTAATTTTTGGAAAAAAAAACTATACCGTTCTCTTAGAAAAAGAAAAGTAATAAAATTTTGTTGTGATTTTTTTCTTCCTTTTTTAGTTTATCTTTTCTCGAACTGTCATACGATTTTAGTGATTCTTTTTTTCAGTTGTAGGTCGCGGAAAATGATGTATCCATCCAGCATTTTTGTGGCGTTATACCTCAAAAATATTTCAATAGTACTTGATCTTTTTTTTAAGATTCCCTAAAATTAAATGAAGTTCTGGGTGAACGATCCATCAAAATTAGTTGGGTAGTTTCTGAGTAGTGATGTTAGATTACCGGTAATTTAAAAAATTCTGATATTACCGGTAATATAACGGCGATGTTAGAGTGATGTTAAATTACTTGCAATTTTAGTAAATTATAGGATTACCGATAAAATTAAAGTTATCAGTAATATTACGTAAATTACCGGTAGTATTACGTAACTTACCGATAAATTACTTAAATTGCCGATAATATTTCCTAAATTACTGTTAGTATTGGCGCGGTAATATTACCAAAAACTGTCGTCGGTAACTTTACGTTATAATACCTAAATTATCGGTCATATTACCGTTTGACATCACTATTCCTGAGTTAAGTGAAGTCACACAAATGTCTAATCTTCTTAATTCAATTAATTGCATCATGTTTAACTAATTAGAATAGAATAGAATAGAATAGAATAGAATATCTTTATTTCACCAAAATGCATTACAATCACAAACTAAAAAAAAAGAATGCACTGGATAGCATATAGTGAGACGTCAAAGAAACATAATATATTAACAGTGATAATAATACAAAATATTAGACCATTTTTCTGGCTGCTGCTTTATATTCATCAATGGAATAGAAACACTCGTTAAGTAACCAGGCCCTGACATCTTTCCTGAACCTTCCCAGTGGCTTTGGAATCCATGCGGTAGGAAGTGCATTAAACAATTGCAGATGCTAGTGCTGGGCTGCCGAAGTGCTTGTTCTGTGGAATGGTATAGTCACTTTGTCTCCAAATCTAAGGTTTACTCCTGTAGTTTGTGTGCGTGTTTGTATATTCATTGTATGCTTTCTCGCATGCACCAGGGCCAGAAAGATGTATGCTGATGGTAGTGTTAAGATGGAATACTTCTTATATATTGGTCGGCATGTGGTTTGTTGGTTAGCCATGTCAACAGCTCTTACTTTTTTCTTTTGAAGCCTAAATATTGCAGAGGCATGTGTAGAATTTCCCCACAGTAACAACCCGTATGTCATTCGACTATGAAAAAGTGGATGGTATGCTACCAGGGCTGCCTCCACTCCCACGATCTGCCTTAGTCTTCGGATGGCATATGTGGCAGATGCCAATTTTGGACTAATCATCTCTGTATGTGGCTCCCATGTCAGTCTAGTATCGAGTGTTACACCAAGCAGCCTGGCATGATCGGTGGGTACGGGTCTGCTTGTGTGCCTCTTTGTTGAAAAATATACCACTTTCGTCTTTTCCTCATTTAATGCAAGCCTATTTGCTGAGAACCAGGTCTTTGCTTCTTCCAGTGTCAAATCCATCTGATCAGACAGTGAGTGAATATTGTCTTCCTTGCATGTCAGGGTTGTGTCGTCAGCAAACAGAGTTGCATGAGCAGATATTTTCAACGTGATAGGAAGCAGATTTGTTTTCAGTGCAGAGCAATCTATCGAAAACGTCTTTGCGCTTTCCATCCACAATACCCAGCGACCACGGAATTATCAATGCTTTAGAATTTTCAACTCGTATTTTCTCGAAATTTGTTCGATGAAACACCCTAAAATTATATAAACATCAAATAATCCAGGAAAAAATTAATTTTCTTCTTAATTTTTGGAAAAAAAACTATACCGTTCTCTTAGAAAAAGAAAAGTAATAAAATTTTGTTGTGATTTTTTTCTTCCTTTTTTAGTTTATCTTTTCTCGAACTGTCATACGATTTTGGTGATTCTTTTTTTCAGTTGTAGGTCGCGGAAAATGATGTATCCATCCAGCATTTTTGTGGCGTTATACCTCAAAAATATTTCAATAGTACTTGATCTTTTTTTAAGATTCCCTAAAATTAAATGAAGTTCTGGGTGAACGATCCATCAAAATTAGTTGGGTAGTTTCTGAGTAGTGATGTTAGATTACCGGTAATTTAAAAAATTCTGATATTACCGGTAATATAACGACGATGTTAGAGTGATGTTAAATTACTTGCAATTTTAGTAAATTATAGGATTACCGATAAAATTAAAGTTATCAGTAATATTACGTAAATTACCGGTAGTATTACGTAACTTACCGATAAATTACTTAAATTGCCGGTAATATTTCCTAAATTACTGTTAGTATTGGCGCGGTAATATTACCAAAAACTTTCGTCGGTAACTTTACGTTATAATACCTAAATTATCGGTCATATTACCGTTTGACATCACTATTCCTGAGTTAAGTGAAGTCACACAAATGTCTAATCTTCTTAATTCAATTAATTGCATCTTGTTTAACTAATTAGAATAGAATAGAATAGAATAGAATATCTTTATTTCACCAAAATGCATTACAATCACAAACTAAAAAAAAAGAATGCACTGGATAGCATATAGTGAGACGTCAAAGAAACATAATATATTAACAGTGATAATAATACAAAATATTAGACCATTTTTCTGGCTGCTGCTTTATATTCATCAATGGAATAGAAACACTCGTTAAGTAACCAGGCCCTGACATCATTCCTGAACCTTCCCAGTGGCTTTTGAATCCATGCGGTAGGAAGTGCATTAAACAATTGCAGATGCTGGTGCTGGGCTGCCGAAGTGCTAGTTCTGTGGAATGGTATAGTCACTTTGTCTCCAAATCTAAGGTTTACTCCTGTAGTTTGTGTGCGTGTTTGTATATTCATTGTATGCTTTCTCGCATGCACCAGGGCCAGAAAGATGTATGCTGATGGTAGTGTTAAGATGGAATACTTCTTATATATTGGTCGGCATGTGGTTTGTTGGTTAGCCATGTCAACAGCTCTTACTGCTTTCTTTTGAAGCCTAAATATTGCAGAGGCATGTGTAGAATTTCCCCACAGTAACAACCCGTATGTTATTCGACTATGAAAAGGTGGATGGTATGCTACCAGGGCTGCCTCCACTCCCACGATCTGCCTTAGTCTTCGGATGGCATATGTGGCAGATGCCAATTTTGGACTAATCATCTCTGTATGTGGCTTCCATGTCAGTCTAGTATCGAGTGTTACACCAAGCAGCCTGGCATGATCGGTGGGTACGGGTCTGCTTGTGTGCCTCTTTGTTGAAAAATATACCACTTTCGTGTTTTCCTCATTTAATGCAAGCCTATTTGCTGAGAACCAGGTCTTTGCTTCTTCCAGTGTCAAATCCATCTGATCAGACAGTGAGTGAATATTGTCTTCCTTGCATGTTAGGGTTGTGTCGTCAGCAAACAGAGTTGCATGAGCAGATATGTTCATTGGCAGATCGTTTATGTAAACGCAGAACAATAACGGCCCCACAAGTGATCCCTGCGGCAGACCGTAAGAGGCACACGTCATGGAGCTCAATCCTTCCCTGGTGTAGACTGCTTGTTTGCGGTCCTGAAAGTAAGACTGGAAAAGCTGCAGTGGTAGACCTCGTATCCCATATGCTTCTAGTTTTTCCAGCAATCTCGATCTTTCGATGCAGTCGAAAGCCTTTGATAAGTCACACATCATTGTAACAGCATCCAGACCACTCTCCATACTATCCCAAACAAAGTTTAGCAGGTGTTCCACAGCATCTATCGTGGACTTTCCCTTCTGGAATCCATACTGCTCGTTGCAGATAATTTTCTCCTTGTCGAAGAAGCATGTTAGTCTGCGCATGATTGCCGCTTCCAATACTTTTGAGAAGACTGGTAAGATTGAAATTGGGCGGTAGTTTTCTGTCATGTTTGGATCTCCTGTCTTAAAGATAGGTATTATCTTTGCCACCTTCATCTGTTTTGGGACTACGCCCTCCCGGAAGCAGCTATTTATTATTTCAGCCAAGGGTATTGACAGCATTGTTGGTTCCAACTTCATAATTTTTGTGTTTAGGTTGTACAAGTCCATGGTGTTTTTTGATTTGATAGTTTTAAGAATTGACTCTATCTCTTCTGGTGTAGTAGGATTCAGATACATGGAGTGCTGTGTATGTTGCAGAGGTGGTTTGAGTGTTGGGTTTGGAAGATTTTTAAGGATACGATAAGGAGTTAAAACCAGAACAGTAATGAGAAAACTAAACTCACGGTAACAATTCAACAGGTAGTCGGCTGTGGTAATCTTCAGGTCTGGGTGCATGTCTTATTCAAGAAAGGAACAAATGTTTTGTGAATCTGCCCGATATGAAGGGGTTCTCTTACGGCCAAATGAGCTTTATTCGCAGTGCAACACTAATGGGTGATTTGACAAATGTTTCTCTGTGAATAAAGTTTATATGGTCTCCAGAAAACCCGTTCTAGTCGGTCGTATACATAGAACCTGGCTGTTTTTCCTGAACAAGATACACCCTCAGTTCTGAATATTTTCTCACCCCTCTACTGGTATATTTTATTTCAGTGCAAATTGTGTTATGACTGTTGTATCTCGGTAAAACGGAATTAATTAAGTGGCCAAAGAACAAAATGTTTAGAAAATATTGGGAAACTGTTTAGTCCCACTAGATTCCTAAGGTTGAGCTGGTACAAACCACAGTATACTAAACATTTTATCAAAAAGAAAACTTATCCTCATTTTTATACCCTGCACATGCTAACAACTGAAATTTGAATATAAATTTGTGCCTCAGTATTGTTACTGAAGGATCAACCTCAAGAAAAGAATCATATAAATCAGATGAGCGGCTTGAGAGAAAATCAACTTTGAAATTTTGACAAATTTTTACTCTTTCATTAATTTTGACGTGTAGTGTTAATAATACCTGTTTACGCGTTAATGCCCCCTGGAACGGTTTAAAATGACAAAACTTGACAAAACTTTCTTTGCGCAATGGTCAATTGCTCCATTGCGCTTTACTTGTACGTTAATTTGTTGGAGCAGTACTAGTACTGCCTACTGTAGTTACCGTGCTTTATTCTGAATAACCGACATTAATAATTGAATAGTTTTCTAATTGAATAACTGTTTGTGCGTTCGGGTTGATATGGCAACATATAAACGTAATAAATTAACCGTTATATTGCATCTGTTCAAGCGAGAAACTGCGGAACAATGCGAAATTATGAGGTAAAATTATAGTATAAATTGGTGGAGGCGCCGTAAAACATAGTATTGTCTTTCATTTCCTTTGAATACCCTTGACTGTAGGCCGCAGAGCACTATTAGTACTGTGCTTTCTTTTATGATGTTTCATTCTAAAATACAAGGTGAGGACATTTTAGTTTTCAAATGTAGTTTTGTGGACACAAATAAATGTAGTTTTGTGGACACAAAATAGTTTTGTGTCGATAATATGATGTCTATTTTCTAAGACTTTTTTCGTTTTATGTTTCTTGACTTTGTATAAGTTGGTCAGATATATCTCGTTGGTATTCCTCCTAAGTCGTCTACTGTAATACGAAACATTCCAAAAATGCGTATTATGAAATATTAATAATTTTAGGCAACTACTAATTTTCCATGTTTGCAAGTTTTGTCATTTCTTGCTTTACACTCTTACATTCTGTCGGCTTTCTAATGTTTATTATTACAATAAACGCCAATATCTTCGAAATGGTTAGTTGTGCGAAAAAAAGACCTGTCATCTTTTCTATACAGGGTTCCAACATGATTCCGACATGATATCGTTTACGAAGTCATTTTAATAGGTGAATATGGACCATTCTCAGAACAGTTTCGTATAATACAAATTCATGGATCACTAGATAAGCGGCAAATAGTATAAAATTGCGAATTTCTATTATGTAACTTGAACGCTTAAAAGACAACTAAGCTACCCCCTTCGGAAAAGTTCAAACCCAGAGGGACTTAGCATACACCATTAGTTTGACATTATAAATAACTAATTGGTTGGTGAATATAGTATATGAAGATATATATATATATGGTATTGATGGAGAAAGAGAAACCAGGTGAGATGTAAATTTAAAAATGAATTAAAAATTACAGAATCAGCCCGGAGACTAAGTCTACATAGGACCAGAGCGACAGACGGCTGTGCTTGTTGATATTGTTGATAATTCAAATAAAAATACCGTCGACCAAAACACGTCTATCACCAAAAAATCTGATGTGGCCAGCTACATGACTTTGTCATGTAGCTTCGATCGTAGCTTAGGTTCTATAGATCGAGATCGGTCGTGTCACCATTTAAATAAAACTAGTTAGCCAGGATTTGACAGATATTTTGATTCTATTGACAGTAGGTATTGTCAAAACCATCAGCGTTTGACAGAATGAAAATATCTGTCAAATCCTGGCTAACTAGTTTTATATCAATGCAGACACGACCGATCTCGATCAAATAGAATTTGCTCCAGCAGCTAAACTACTCATTTTACCAAAACATTTCATAGTCATAAATTATACAAAATTTCCTATACTTTAATTTATTATTTAACTAGTAGTAGTAGAAAAGGTTTATTTCCAACCTAATTATAATATATAGTTCTATAATATTATGTACATTGTATATATTTCGCCTGGAAACGGCCATTGACTGGCCAATGACCCGGTCCTTTAACCGGGGTATTTAACTATTTTGACGAAATTACAGAAATGGCGGCTCATTTGCAAAATCGGTGAAAAATGCTAACAGTAAACATCCAGTTCCTTTGGACTCTTTTGAACAAAAAGCTTTCCTGCTCTAAGTTTGGTCAAGAAACTTCGTCAAAAAATGGGTACACACACACACACACTCACACACAGACATTTTTTTTGTACCTTAGTCAAAAATGTTCAGGGGACATATTTCCGCTAAATTCTCAAATTTTTTTTGGCACGATTACAATACTTTATCATGATAAAGTAAAAAATGCCGCATGCCACAAGTTGCCCATTATTGCCCAGGAGTAGGTAAATGATACTGAATCAATTTTTTCCGTCGATCGTTTATTTATGAGTCAGTTTAGTGAATATTATTATTATTATTATTTATTGGAACTCTCTGATACATCTCATTAAATACATTAAACCTAGATAATATAATTTAGATACAACATATAAATACAAAAATTACACTAATAAATTTTGAAAAGTAATGAAGATCATCAGGGCAAATTGGTAGTACCGAGCTTCGCTGAAGCCTAGGGTACTCCCTTTGCGGGTATCACTGCAGCTCAACCCAATTTTGAAAAACAACGCCCTTTATGCTTTGCAACACAAGTTTGCAAAGCAAAGGAAAACTGCAGAAACCCCGTACAGCGTTGCGTACAGGTCAGTAAAAACACATGCAGACATTTATTAATAGACAATATACAAAGGAAGGTAAAGATAAAATATTAATATAGTAATACGATAGCAGTAAATTTAGGATACTTTATGATAAAACTCTCCTCAAAATATTCGCGCTTCCCAAAACCGCAATTTCCTGAATTTCCCAGGGCGAAATTTTGCACGGTAACTCCTTGACATGTTTACTATAATTTAGAGTAACTGCTCCCAATGAACCTATAATCACCGGAATAATGTTTACTTTCATTCCCCACATACGTCCAACTTCTATTGAGAGGTCCTTATATTTAAGTTGTTTTTCAAGCTCCTTCCTTACAACATTCGCATCAGCAGGTACCGAGATTTCTATGAACGTGCATACCTTCCTCTGGAAATCCTTTACCACGATATCTGGCTTATTAGCATCAAGCATTCTATCAGTGACAATAGGCATGTTCCATAATATGGTAATATGATCATTACTCACAACAGGAGATGGAACGTGGTCATACCACCGAGACACATCCATTGCTAAACCTAATAGTTGGGAACACAAGTTGTAATGTATATATGTTCCCACCCTATCATGCCTAGCAATGTAATGCGACTCAGCTAAGACTGGACAAGCCGCTAACAAATGATAGACATGTTCCGGAGCCTGATGACACAGTCTACAACTCCCATCATGAGCAACTTTCATAATCTTCTGTTCATGATATCTGGTACGTATTGCCTGATCTTGCGCCGCTATGATAGAGGATTCCGTTTCAGCCTTAATGTTTCCATGACAAAGCCAAGATAACGATCCTAACTTTGAAATACCATCACCCTCCACAATTCTTAAAAATTGGCCATGCATTGGCTTACTAACATAATCCTCTCTCATTTTCTGATTCATTTTTAACTTTATCTGTCGCTTTAAACTCTCCACTGCAATTTTATTTTCATAATTACCGAGTTCTTCCACCTGAAATTTTTCTAAAATTAGTTTATGTTTACTAATTATTGACTTACCAGAAGTATCCCTAATTAATTGTTTAATGACTTTATCCTCCTTGTTGGCCTTTATAAAATTTCCTAAATTTAACATTTCCAAATCATAAATATTTTCCAATTGCTGCAAGCCACGACCTCCATCTAAACGGTGCAGGTATAGTCTGCAGACATCAGACATTATTATTATTTATTGGAATTCTCTGATACATCTCATTAAATACATTAAACCTAGATAATATAATTTAGATACAACATATAAATACTAAAATTACACTAATAGATTTTGACAAGTAATGAGGATCATCATTATTATTATTATTATTATTATTATTATTATTATTATTATTATTATTATTATTATTATTATTATTATTATTAGTGTTATTTTTTATTTGATAGTTATTTTTATTAGTCATGACTCTCCCATCAACATATGTCTACCAACTGCTACTACGAGCAAAACGAAAGAGGGCAAGCCTGCCAATAAGAAGCGAAACTACAACTCGAACTCTACGAAATGGAACTCATGTCAATGTCCCTTTCCACCGCATTGAGACAACTGCTCAACAACACCAACATCTACAGTTCCTCAATACCTTACCGGACACCTGGAGAGAAAAAACATTTAAAAAATTCAAAGAAGATCTCAAAACTCTGCTGGTCAAAGAAGCATTCTATGAGGTGGCTGAATGCATCCAATACCTGAAGAACCTTACGAATTGAAATGAATTGTTAATTATTATTATTACTATATTCCACTTTGACGTTTTCCCTGTACATGTGTTTTTTGGTGAAATAAAGATGATTATTATTATATATATAGTGAGTAGGAAATCGTTTATTAAGCAACTCTATTAATGCACGATTTCTATTTATGCATGATTTGTTAGCCAATCACACGACGTACAGATAGCGTTTGATTGGCCTATCGAACATATGTGAAATGAAACCTTCCAATCAAAACATACCGCCCTCTAGAACTGTCAGTGTCAAATTACATAAATTGTCATATAACCTAAAAAGACATTGGCGAAGAAAAATCTATGTAGACAACGCTAGAAGAAATTTTGTAACCAACTCGAATATTAAACGGCGATTAATGATCTAGACAATTAACGCTCTCGCTACGCTCGAGCGCTAAACAGTTTCGATCTTAAATCGCTCTTTTTAATATACTTGTTGGCAGTGCAGGCCTTAGGGGGGGCGAGGTCGGACGCCGGGTGAGTTGGGGCGCCAATGGCGCCCTACCTTTTGTACAAGTAATGAAGAAATTTTTTGTTACCTGTGGGAAAATTCAATAAATAGCGCTCCATTAAAATTTTTTAAGAGGCAGATCGACAGAGGTATTTATTTGAAGAAACACTTTTATGATAACAACAGTAAAAAACTAAAATTTACTACAAAATCAAACAATTAATAAAACGCTGGGCGCTTATCACGCTTCGCGCCCACCATTACACTACTTGATACTGAATGATACAGTGAAATTAGTCGAAAGCTGGCCTATGAAGAAAAAAAAATCCAATACTATTACCCGTGGCAGTAGCAAATGTTCTACTGCCACGCCACCCTTTTGCTATCCGGTGCGGAAAGTGTTGAGTTTCAATATTCTATGGTGTCCGCAACTTTTATTAGAGCCTTAAACCCCTAAAAGTAACGTGCACGTTCGCGGATTTCCGCGATTTACCGCTAAACGATCACAATTTTACATTTTTATTAATCCTTATAAAATTCTGCACAATAAAGGTATTTTCTTCATTTTCTAAATGCATTGGATCTTAAATAGCAAGTGCCCCAATATAGGAGTTTGCAGGTTAAGAACCAAACTACAGTGAGCGCATTAAGTATATAACATGACAAAATCACGTCGATTTTTAATTTAACTAGATATATATAATTGTACGGACATACCGTACCCTTCCGGACTTACCGTAATGATTAATGAATGTAGAAAAATAGTATAGATATTTAGATCAAATTTAGTTTCCGATCTTTAATTGTTTTTTACTTTTGACGTCATCGACACGGCAACCCCATATTTTTTTTGCACTGGTATTTATAGATCTGCCTTAATTTGTCTTAAAGGTAATTCACAAAATGCATAGCCATACACAAGAAAATTTTCGAGAAAAAGTGAACTAGGGTAATATTGATAACTTCTGCTTGTTTATGGAAAGTGAATAGGCGTTTTCGATTGAATTCTTTTACGGAGCCGTACGTACGTAAAGGATTGCTGTAAATGCTTCAAGAACATTTGGGAACAAACATTTGGGATTGCAGGTAAAAGTGCAAAGATTAAGGTTTACTATGAGACCATTTTGAGGTTTCTGGGATAATCGTTTCAGCTGGTATAAATTTGTATAAATTACCAAAATAGTGTGTTTTGACACTTTGACCACACCTTTTTCGAAAACCTTGTGCGATAGAAAATTTTGGAGTCCAGATTCGTTTTCAGGGCAGTTAATTCTAACAAAAACGCAATTTAATTATCAATTCACAAAAGCTACTATCCCTAAAGTAATCAATATTTTAAAATTTTTAATTGACTTTATCTCGAAAATTTTCCTATGTACAGCTTTTTATTTAAAATATTTCCGGTACCATTTAACAAATTAAATGATGTACCAAAATCAGTGAAAGAATAAATGGGAGTGCAAAATTTTATAAACAATATCATTGTTAGGGAGCTAAGATCACGAAATCGTGACCGTTTTGCGGTAAATGCGAAGATCCGCGAACGTGCACGAGAAGGATGAGTTAGGGGTGGATTCCAGGCTCTAATAAAATTTCCGGGCGCCATAGGTATTGAAATCCAACACTTTTTCCTCTTCTTTTTGCTAATTTAAATGTACTATTTAGGAACTCGCTAAAAATCTTGAATTTTCTGCTCTTACTCATCTTAGTAAAGAATTCGCCGATAAAAAGGCACGAAAAGTTGTTTCGGACATTAGTAAAATTAGTTTCAAATTATGTTTGTAGTGTTGTAATATACGTTTTTTCAGTTGACATAATCGCTGATTTATTTTTTCTTTGCACTGACAATCAAAAAATTTAATTTGTAGTTTTGAAAGGGGCGCCCGGATATACTCCGCCCGAGGGCGCCGAAGAGGCTAAGGCCGGCACTGCTTGTTGGTTAAATAACTATTAGTACACCCCATTAATAATGGTGACTGATTTTCATTGCCACACACTTTGAAACGGTTAGTTTACCGCCTATATTATTTTTGAACGGTTTTAGTGGTGGTGCCCCTACTTTATAATATAATAAATTTACAAGTGAATTATATCGGTAATCCACTCGACCCTACAATACAGCGAATTTAGCAAATGTTTACATAAACGTCGCTAAATTTCGTGTTTAAGAACACACTGCTGGCTATTAACATTTAAATGGAAAATAAACTTAAAATAATATCTGTCTCCTTTACATCTTTCGGTTTTTGCGCGTGCGAGTTAATTAGTATTGTCTCGCCACTGTCCTGTGCGCTCCAGTTTGTGAGCCAAAAGCCGTATTTGCGGAATAAAAAGAGCAGAACAAGCGATGAGATAGTTAGCGTTTTATTGAAGCTTATCAAGTTTTTATTGTGTACATCATCAAATACATATCAAACTTTAAAAGTGAGAGTATAAAACTCCCCCCCAGAGCTGTCTACTCATAACGTCGTTTTCTCTCACATGCGAGAATTTATTAATATTTATATTCCTCTTCTGCATGTGTTTGGTGTAAGCAAGACCGGCGATAAACTGGGATTATAAGGGCGTAAAAACTTCGCCGCTCCGAGAAAAAGACCGTTACGAGATATGATGAACTCCCCCTTGTACCGGGCGAAGCGCCTAAAACGGTTCTTTCGCGTTTCTTGAATTATACCGCTAAATGACAACTTATGGAGACGCACGAACAATATTTAATAATAATTCAAATCTTTATATTTGATGTTTGCGTCCAAGAACAAATTGGGAAACTTAATAGGAATTTTTAAGGAACAGGTGGGAGTTTCGGTATACATATATGAAAAATGCCGTAAATATACTGAAAATGCTGCCGACATTTGGTACATGGCCCAAAGATTTATACCCTGCTGAAAAACACGGTAATTTCGATAACCATAAAGTTTCTGAGAAAATTATGGCTTCCGAGATAAAAGCAAAAAAATCTGATGTGGCCAGGCACATGACTTTATCATACTATATATAAAATTAATAGTTTAGCTGCATGAGATTCTATTTGATCGATATCGGCTATGTCTGCATTAAAATAAAACTAGTAGAACTAGACCGATATCTCGATTAAAGCTGCGTTCGGATATTGTACTCCGTTGACACCGGGTACACCGTCCAAATGACACTTACGTGTTAGTGGGTGTAAAAACTGTAACGGTGTTCAATATCCGAACGCAGCCTATATTGACAGTAGTATTTTCAAAACATTAGCGTTTGACACTAGCTACTGTCATTAGAATCAAAAAATCTGACATATCCTGGCTACTAGTTTTAAAGCAGTACGACCGATCTCGATGAAATAGAATTTGCTCATGCAGCTAAACTATAAATTCTACCAAAAAGTGTCATATACATAAATTATAGAAAATTTCCTCTCCTTTAATTTATTACACTGGCCAACAAAATTTGACTGACTTCCAATTGCCGGACAAATGACAACTGATTCGGATAGAGTTTTTTCTCAGGAATCCGAATCTGAACACAGAAATACTGAATTGGCTCCAGTTTTTTCAAAAAACAGTGTTAAAGGTGCAAAAAAGACGCTTTTTCGCTACTTTTACAGACATGCCAAACAATAACATAATGTAGTAGAAGTTTGTAAGTAGGATCAAATTAAACTTTGAACCTTTTCCTTTAAGAGCATATAGCGAGAAATCGGATGACATAAACTTTGAACTTTTCACACCACCTTTTTATAGCAGCGCGCGCCAATTACGGCACCGTATCGTACGGAGCGCACTGCTTGTTTCTTTATTTATAAATTGCTGTGGCCAAATAAAAAGTTGTCGGAAAAATGACAACTAATTTCGATAGGATTTTTCCCATGGAATCCGAATCTGAAACCAGAAATAATGAATTGGCTACAGTTTTTTTTTTTTTGAGAGGTAGTGTGAAAAATGCAAAACGCTACAACAATAAGGTAAATTAATTAATATCGCTTGGTTTACAAGTTTCAGAATAAAATACCCCTAACGATTTATAGGGTCAGTGTAATATATAGTAGGTAAATCTTTTTATAGTATATTTTGCCAACAAATACTTAATAACTGATTTATAAAGATAACAGGATAATATATTACCTGGACAAATATAGTTACTACTATTGTCTAGGTTTTATTCACATATCCCACTAGTAATTGAAAATTAATGTGAATTTTCTGTTAGTAGCTAATTAAGAACGGATTAAGCAAGTTTTAACATTTTTACCGAAAACAACCTTTTACTTAACAAAAATAAGCAGCCTTTGGTTGCCCATTTATACATACTTAATAACTACTTAATAACTACTATTAAGTAGTTATTTAGCTACTTGTTTGTATATGTTGGCCATATATAACTTACGCTCCTGGAACTCCTAGCATATGCTTGGAATATAGCATATGCTAACTACACTTTTGTGTAGTTCAAGTTCTGTTGCCTTAAAGTTTCGCATAAATATGAATTCGTCAAGAGAAGCCTGCGTTAACAATCCAGATGTATTCTGCTTTATTTGTGGGGTATATACTTTGAAAAAGTATAGAAAAAACATTACTGAATTTGTGCAAGAAGCATATCTTGCTTATTTTGGTATTGCAATTAGCAAACAGGATAAGTACTGGGTTCCCCACAAGGTTTGCAAAGTGTGTGTGGAGTCGCTGCGACAATGGACTAAGGGAAACAGGCGACATATAAACATTGGCTTTCCTATGATGTGGTCAGAACCGAGAAATCACCATGATGATTGTTATTTTTGCGCTGTGGATGTGAAAGGCTTTAATGGAAGCAAGAAACGTACTTGGGAATATCCTATTTTGGAGTCAGCTAAGCGTCCCATGCCCCACAGAGAAGACATGCCAATACCACAAGTACCAATTGTTATGTCACAGCGAGAGTATCCATGGTCAGATGACGAAGTATTCCCTAACGCAGAGAGTACGATTTATTCGGGCAGCGAAAGCGAAAGCGAAGATGAGACTCCAGAAAAATTTTCTCAGAATGTGTTAAATGATTTGGTGCGAGATCTAAGGCTGTCAAAAGAAAACGCTGAAATTTTAGCATACAGATTAAAAGTAAAGCAATGTCTACACCGAGAAGTTAAAATAACAGCTTTCAGAACAAGGGAGCTGGCAATTCTACCATATTTTAGTGAAAATGAAGAGTTTGTTTATTGTCATGATGTCGCAGGACTTCTGTTAAACATGGGTGTGCTGGAATATCGACCAGAAGACTGGCGGCTCTTTATTGACAGCTCTACAAGAAGCTTAAAATGTGTTTTATTGCACAATGGAAATCGGTATGCATCCATTCCAATAGGACACTCAACAAAGCTAAAGGAAGAATATGAAAATATAAAAATTGTTTTGGAGAAGATCCGTTATCAAGAGCACCAGTGGCCTGTTTGCGTTGACTTAAAGATGGTGAACGTCTTGCTTGGACAACAAAGTGGATACACCAAGTATCCTTGCTTTATTTGTCTGTGGGATAGTAGAGCAAAGGATCATTGGACAAAAAAGGATTGGCCATTAAGAGAGAGCATGAAGTTGTGAAGGAGTCATTGATTGCTAGGGAAAAAATTATTCTTCCACCACTCCACATAAAGTTGGGGTTAATGAAACAATTTGTGAAAGCCTTAAACAAAAATGGTGAATGTTTTAAGTATATTTGCAGATCATTTCCTCGACTGAGCATGGAGAAATTAACGGCAGGAATTTTTAATGGTCCGCAGATTCGGAAACTAATCAAGGATTTAGGCTTCAAAAAATCTATGACTGATATTGAAGCTTCTGCATGGTGCAGTTTTGTCTCAGTTGTAAAGAATTTCTTAGGCAACAACAAAGCAGAAAATTACAAAGACATAGTAGAAACCATGCTCCATAATTTTGATAAACTAGGTGTTCATATGAGCATTAAAATACATTATCTTCATAGCCACCTAGACAGATTTCCAGAAAACCTTGGCGATTTTAGTGAGGAACAAGGGGAACGGTTTCATCAGGATATAAAGGTCATGGAGGAAAGATATCAAGGCAGATGGGATGTGCACATGATGGCGGACTATTGTTGGAACCTCCAACGTGACTGTTCTAAAGAACACAGAAGAAGATCTTACAAGCGGAGTTTTTCTAAATCTTAAGTAAATATCATAATAGTGTGTTTGAATTAGGTATTTGTAAATAGAAATAAATTTGTAAAAAAAGTTCTATTCTCTTTTCATGCTTTCTGTCTAAAATTCATGTCTAAAATTAAAGCAAATGTTCTAAAACTGTTATCAAATTCGGAATCAACAACATAAAATCACCCTATATTGAAATCTAATACGAATACTAAACGAAGACAGCAGTGTCCGCCTCTGCCGTTAGGAAAAGTGTGCAACGTTTCAATTGACACGCGCTCCTATTAAAATGCGAGCCAAAACTGCAGTTTACACTACGTGACCAGTTTTACACCAGTTTACATTATCAAAAAGCAGTAGCTTCAAAGTTTTATTTGACCAACACAGAAACTTCTATAACGTCGAGTTATTGTTTTGCATGTGTTTAGGAATTTCAAGAAGTAAAAAACACGTTTTTTGCAAATTTAACGCTGTCTTGCGCTAAAACTGGAGCCAACTCACTATTTCTCTTATCAGATTCGGATTCCACAGGTAAAATCCTATCGAAATCAGTTTTCATTTTTGCGGCAACTTTTTATTTGACCAGTGCAATGTATAAATAAAGGAACAATCAGTGTGCTCCGTGCGGTGCTGCAATTGGCGTGCTCCTCATAAAAAAAGTGGTGTAAAATGTTCAAAGTTTATGCCATCCCATTTCGCGCTATATATTCTTAAAGCAGAAGGTTCAAAGTATTATTTGATCCTAATTACAAACTTCTACTACATTACGTTATTGTTTGGCATGTCTGCAAAAGTAGCAAAAAAGCGTCTTTTTTGCACATTTAGCACTGTTTTTCGAAAAAACTAGAGCCAATTCAGTATTTCTGCATTCAGATTCGGATTCCTGAGAAAAAACTCTATCCGAATCAGTTGTCATTTGTCCGGCAATTTTTTTTTGTTGGCCAGTGTTATTTAACTATTTTGACGACATTACACAAATAGCGGCTCATTTATGAAATCTTCGAAAAATGCTAAGAGTAAACCACCAGTTCCTTTGAACCCTTTTCAACAGAAAGCTTTTCAGCTCTAAGTTTGGTTATGAAACTTCTAAATATGAAGTTTTGTCCCGATACCTTTAGTAGCTTCTCCGGAATCGTCTCCACAAAAACGGGTACACACACACACACACACACACACACATACACACACACACACACACACACACCACACACACACACACACACACACACACACACACACACACACACACACACACACACACACACACACACACACACACACACACACACACACACACACACACACACACACACACACACACACACAGACATTTTTTTGTACCTTGGTCAAAAATGTTCAGGGGACCCAAAAAGACATATTTCCGCTAAAATCTCAAAAAATTTTTTTGGCATGATTACAATACTTTACATACTGCGTATGATAAAGTAAAAAAACTTGTCACCTCGTATAAAAATGTTTGCAGCACGTATCCATGGGGATTTTTGATATTGTTTAATGATGGATATTGTTTAAAATGTCTGATTAAAACTGCATAGTCCAGGTTGTTACTAATGTTACTAATGTCAAAATCTAATTTGACTGTAGTAATTTTACTTGCAGATTTTGTTATGGATTATTTTTGTACAGAAGTTAAGATCGTGAAATCGTAATCGTTTTGGGGCAAAATGCGAAAAACCACAAACAAACTAGTAATCACCGACCTATGTTATAAATTTTTGTACAAATCTGTACTAGTTTTTACAAAGTTGAGGAAAAAACCAAGGGTATACTGTGATATTTAAGACGTAAAGAAACGATTTCAAAAGATGTCATTAATAGTTTGTGAATCACCAAGTATATCAAAAAGAGCGATTAATGATCGATACTTTTTAACGCTCGAGCGATAGCGAGTGCGTTAATTATCGAGTTCATTAATCGCCGTTTAATATTCTAGTTGGTTGCAACATTTTTTCGTCGATTGTATTCTTCTAGCGGCGTCAACATAGATTTTGTCGTCGATGTGATTGAGGTTATATTGTAAATTATGTAATTTGACACTGACAGTTCTAATTGGCGGAATATTTTGATTGGATGGTTTCCTGTCACGATTGTTCGATTGGCTATAATGTAGTCGTTTGATTGACTATAATAATTAATCGCGCATTTATAAAGATGTTTAATAATAGTATATTATTTGACGAGTACATAATTAAGGATATAAATCGCAAGCATGAAGTTTATACACGAGCCGTAGGCGAGCGTGTAATCATGCGAGCGATTTATATCAGTTATGTGTCAGTCAAATACGACGCTTTATCTACGAGTCATAAATTCCATGTAAAATATTTTAAGTGTATTTGTCAATGGAGGCGAGGCAAACTGTTAAATAATTGTCATCCACGAAGGTTTTGACAGACTTTGACACTAGCATTGTATAATGATGACAGTTCGTTCAAATAATGAAGTCATTATTTGAACGAACTGTCATTATTATACAACGCTAGTGTCATTATAATCATTGGCGTGTATCATGATGGGATTATTATAGTCATAGATACGTATGCAATGAACTTATTATATGTAAGTCGTAGATAAACGATTTTAACAGACAGACTTGTCAAGAAAAATAGGCAAAACTTTGATTGTGTGCAGGTAGAATATAAAGCAAAACTTTGATTGTATAAGGTAAAATATATGTCTGAATTTCTTTGCACTGAAGACGAATCCGCACCCAAACAGAAACTGTGTAAGGTTTTTGAAAATTGTACCTTACATAAGAAAATGTTCTAGAAAACATTGATTGTACTGAAGTACGAATTCGAAACTTTCAGGATATCAGAACAAGTAATTAGTGTAGCTATGACTACATAACTACTACTAGGGATATACAGAGAATTAGCAGAAAATACTCATTTACATGTCATTATAACTGAATTGTTCATATTCCCAATATAGATTTGGTAATATCTTACCGTTTAATTTCTGTTCCATCCAAATAACTTTTGAATTCTTAGCGCAAAGATAGCGGTCTTAAGTAAAAATAACGTTGCTTCTGTTTGTAACATAAACGAACCAGTTTTTATCGTGTTATCTAATTTTACGAGGGTGCTTTTATGTGCAGACAGTTTAAAATTATGATGACAGTGTGTTAGAATTTTATTGCTCATTGTATCATACTATGTGTATCGATTGCCAAATATTGCTTGCAACCCTGATCGTAAAATATTCGCCGATGTATCAGAAGAGGGGCAAGAAAAGTTGTAATCTAACAATCTTCTATCACGTCTTGATAACATAAAAACATTATCTTCATTTATTTTATAATCTCACTTTCGTGCTTTTAGGATATCAATAATAATTTGCATTCTTAGTATATCTCTATATATATATATATATATATATATATATATATATATATATATATATATATGTATATATATATATATATATATATATATGTATAATATAATGTATAATATAATGTATATATAATGTATATACACAATATATATATGTATAATATAATGTATAATGTATAATATAATGTATAATATAATATTTTTCCGAATTACTAATTAGTCCAGTTTATTATATTTCATAATTACTATTTTGTCCATTTATTCTCATTAAATTAATCTTTATCATGACTGTCCTGAAAGAGTCATTATAAATATGATTTTTCTATTGTCACCTCAACTGTATTTTCACGAAGAACTTTTTAAGGTCCTTCCAATTAACATTTGCGTTTCTGTCGCGCGTGAGGGAGGTATACATTTTAAATTAATATTAAAAAAATACAAATTGTCCCGGTAATTTTGTTAATACGACACTCCGGCGACTCCGGGCTATGGCCGGCCTCTTCAGTTGTTTTTCTGGACCGCTCTTTTCCTCAGGGCTAACTCGATTAATTATTATTTGCGGGCCGCTGGCTTATTTTTCGAGAGCATATTAAAATAATTAACTTATTTAAATATTTACTTCTCCATGCGCAAATATATACTGGCGGAGTGGGATGCCCACTTGATTTTAATGAGGGACATCTGTCCACAGTAGCTGATTTTATGCAGGTCTATCTGAAAAAAATATGTTAGATAATGTTTATTGTTGGGCAAACACTGATAAATTGTATAGTGCTTTTCCAGTCCTCGAAAGTTAAATATTTGTGCTTTTTACACTACAAACATGCGCCAGATTTTCACTATACCAGCCGGAAGTTATTCAATTGCGCATTGCACTTCCCGCTTATGGTTTCCTAGTAATGCATCATTAAAAATCCTAAATATTTGTAACTTATGGTGATACATACAGTGTGTTCCACTGAACTGGATATTGATGTTCTTAATTTTAAGTTAACACCAACCTATCAGGATCGCAGTAAAAGATGAATTTTCTGTAACTTAGTTCGGTATAAAGATATTGTAAAAAAATACCAAGAAAAGTTCCAAAATTTCTTCAAAAAAAGTTGTTCAAAATTAAAACAACGCATTTTTACGATCCGTACAAGCGGGTATATTATTTAAAAATAATGATGCGAGCAAACAAAATAGTGAGCATTGGGAACCCTCAAAACTTTGGTACCTACCAAAATCGCCAAACCTCGGTTCTTATTAACTCTTCAGTTACGGTAAATGAAAATAACTTTCAGACAACTTATTTTGTTATAAACCAATTATAATTCGTATTATAAAATGACCTAAATTTAATGTATTTCTTTAGATAGAAGATATTACCCACTATTTTAAATTTTCGATTTTTGTTTTAAGTCGAAATCAAATATGTTTGATTTTTTTATACTATTTGGGCACGTTTATGCTAGAAATCCGACTGTATTTAATATAATTTCAAAGGTGGCGATGATACCATCATAGTCAGGTATCGTTATAGTCGCCAAGCGTCAATATGGCTACTGTTTCGATTGTGTCTTGGTCTTCACTCTTCAGGCCTAGTTTAAACGTAACAATGAGACAAGTCAATAAGTTCACATCCTGTAAAGAGATTAAAACATAGACTTTAAATTGCTTAGGTCTTTGTTCTCCCTTTTCTTTTTTTAAATTATTTTTTACATTAAAAAATACAATTGCAACGACAATAATACTAGAAAGACTAATCGAAATATAAAGTTCTACATTGTGCTAGAAACCCAAAGGTCCCTGGTTCAAATCCAGAACGTGTTGTAATTTTTAATTTAGCCTAATTTAAAATTTACAAATCGCCCGCTTTTTACCATCGTTTTCTTTAGCGCATGCTAGACAGCATGCGCAGAAGACTTGCCGCCGATGTCAAATCTGGTAACATATTCAAATCAAATCAAATATCAAATCAAATATATATTTATTGCAAAAAAGGTATACAAACAAACATATATTGCAATAGGATAGTGTTCAGCTTAACTGTTCTTCCACACATCCTCAAACAAAACAAAATAAATCCCAAACTCAACTTACATCCTAAAACACTTACATAAAAATAACATAAATGAATGTAACCCTTGTATTACTGGGCACTCAAAAACAAAGTTTTAAACTTAGCCTTTATTGTTTCGTTACTTCTTCCCGAACAGATACGAAATATTTCATTATGTTTATTAAAGAGATTTACAGATAGATAAGCAAAACAACACGTAAATTTAGCTGTGGAATGTACAGGAACATCATACAGATAATGTTGTCTAACATTCACAGTGTGAACTGAAGACCTAGGTGTTATGAGGTTGTACAAGTAAATTGGCTCTTTTATGTTGATGATCTTACATACTAGAGTACAGTACTGACAGAGATATACATTACACATCTTCAGAATACATTTATTGTTGTAATAAGGAGTTATATGGTTCCTATATGGGACGTTAAACGAGTATCTAAAACAGCAGTTTTGTAATTTTTGCATTCTTTTTTTCAAATAGTCTGTTAAAAACGGATAATATACTGGAAGACAATACTTAACACTAGTCAGGACTATGGTATTACTTAAATTCCATTTAATTTTATCGTCTAGAATACTCTAGAACTTGCTTAAACTTATAAATCATTTTTAGCTTTCCATAGGCAGAGCCAAGTTGTTTACATACATGCTGTTCAAAGGTCAAATATGAGTCAAATGTTACACCAAGATTTTTTGCAATTTGGTTTTTTTAGGATTTATTATTAGACCATTTGCACTTGACCATAGAGATATATTATTTAGGTTTTTATTCAAAATTTCTATTGCACTATTTACTTCAGATGGCTTGCACATCACATAGATTTGTGTATCATCCGCGTACTGATGTATGTTGCACTCGCCAGTAAGTACTCCTGCTATGTCAGCAGTAAAAATTGCAAACAATAAAGTGACCAAGATACTACCCTGAGGCACTCCTCTCTTGACCAGTAGTCCACTCGAAAATTTGTTTCCAATTTTAACTGTTTGTGATCTCTGACCAAGGTAGCTTCTCATCCAATCTACTGCGGATGCACTTAGACCATATTGGTCTAGTTTGTTAATCAGGAGTCTGTGGTCAATAACATCAAATGCTTTACTGTAATCCAGGAGAAGCAAGAGAGTAACCTTTGACTTATCCATAGCCTCAACTATATCATTCGTCACACATAACAAAGCTGTATTTGTGCTGTAGTTGCTCCTAAATCTAGATTGAATTGTTGGTAATATGTGCACATCGGCGTACCTCTTAAGCTGTCCAAAAAGAATTTTTTCAATAATTTTTGACATTGTTGGTAGAATGCTGATAGGTCGAAGGTCCGACATGTTTAGTGGGTTGGAAACTTTGGGTAAAGGTGATACAATAGAGTGCTTCCAGATACGCGGCATTCTTGCAGTCAACAATGACTGGTTTATTATATGTGTGAGAGTCCAAGTCCAAGCAGTAAGGGATAACCATCTTCAGCAGTTTTGCGTTTATCTCATCAATACCAGTGGCGTTAGATTTAAGGCCACTAATAATATCAGAAACTTCCGATTCGGCCACCCGGGTGAATTGAAATGTATGTTCCGACTCCTCGTTTTGACCGCCGATCAGCTCAATCAATGCTTCTTCATTTTTCTCAAATGTTGGAATACTGCTTATAAAGTAGTTATTTACCAAATCCGGGCAAAACAAATTGTTTGGCAGTTCAATCGTTTTTGGTTTTTTGTGTATATTAAGTTGGTCAAAACTTTGCCAGAGTTGTTTTGGATTATTCTTGCATGAGTCTACTTTGAACCTAATATACGCGTTCTTCTCTCTTCTAATAGCTGCTGTTACATAGTTCTTAATGTCTTTATAGTAAAGGTAATCAGCGTGCAATTTTGTCTTTACATACTGCTTGTGCGCCTTGTTCTTTATTTTTATCATTTGGCGGATAGTGTAGGTTATGTAGGGAGGTTTATTTTTTCTAATAGCTCTTGTTTTGTAAGGCATGTGTATATCAAATAGAAACATTAGTGCACTGTTTAAATAACTAAGTTTGTCGTCAACATCTTCAAGATCATAGATGGTATTCAAGTTCATATTCCTCGCACCCACCGTAAATTCATCCACATTGAACATGCTGTAATCTCTAGATGTTATACTTTTAGGAGCGTCTTTCTTAACTTTTAGTTCCAATGCACATTCAATCAGGAGATGGTCCGATATCATTATATCTACTGTCTTGCACGATGTCACAGTTATTTCTCGATTCAGGATAAATAAATCAATTAATGTTTGATTTTGCTTAAAATCCCCAAAAAACACGCATTCCATGTAAAATTACCAATTTCGGCTTTAACGGTCGGCAACCGATTAAGCTGACCACACAGAAATCATGTATAATAAAAAAGTACAAGGCGGTCGTAAGAGACAATTAAATTAATATCTGAATTGGCAAGATCGTTAATGAATATCTCATTTCAATTATCTCTATTTATTGATGATTTTTAAGTATCAAATAACCGCATAAAATAGATACAATGGAGATAAAATAGAGATTTTAACACCCATGCTCTCCTAAACCGAATGGTATACACAACCATACTAAAATAAATTGTAATTAACGCGTCTTGTACTTTAATCACATAAATAATGTACTGTAATCGTGCTTGTTGACACTTGGCGCCATCTCGTCGTGCAAAGTGTCACTACAAATTGGTTCTGTATTTACAGTTTAGATAGGTTCTGTCTGTTGTGATCTTGTTCGTTTTTGTTTCATTACGTGAATACAAAAGATTTGGGAATAAACAATTACAATGAACGATAAAAAGGGAAGATAATCGTTGCAAGGTCGTCGTGGATAGTGCAGTTGGTAGTACATTACCAACTTCTTAAAAACGCGTTTTTTACGTTTCGCACCGACCCTTAATCATGAAGTGTTCTGTACCTACGGTCCCAACCCAAGGAAGCTTGCCGCGGGTGTACCTATTTTTATGTACTTTGGAAAATTTGCTGAACTGTCCTAACCTAAAAACACAGTAGGTATTTCGGTTTTCAGGTTCACTTCCATATAATTATTCAGTTTTCAATGAATGTACATCATTCTCACACCTATCTTTTATCAATTACATTTCATTTGATACTAATTAGGCGTTTTACAAAGCAGTTGCCAACTTAATTTCGTCCTGGTGGGAAATGCGCGCGCACATCGTGAGATCGAAAGCCAGAACGAGAAACGTCTATTGAACATTGTAAAATATTGACACTGGAGAACGTGAATCTTGTGAATATTTTGTTTTCGATACAAATATTTGTGCTGAATACGATTATGAGCACAAAAACACGTCAAGTTTCCGAAAACCTTGAAGACAAAAATTGAAATTTTGGCATGTTTGTGATTTTTTGCGACTGAGCCCAATGCCCTAGAAACTTAAAAAGCGTCTAAAAGTAAACATATCTTTGTACTTTTACATTATATCTTATATCTTGACATTTTGTTTCGGGCATTGATTTTTACCGCTGAAAATTATTTTTTTTTTGATATCCTCTTTTTGTTCACTTTTTATTGGAAAAGTTGCGTGCTCTTATTACGGCGCATTCAATTATACCGAATTTAGACAGAACCGTTTTATAAATTAAGCAAAATAGATAATAATGTGTAAAACCACAAAAAAAATAACAATCGTCCGAATGTAAAAATGTATCAAATAGCTTTAGTTGTCGGGCTCTCTCTATTCAAACATGGCGGGCTATAACTGACGAACATGGCCGATGGTGAACGAAGAGCGTGCAGATCTTCTCTGTAGAACTGTCAATTTTGTGTTTGTTGGTGATGTGTTTAGGATACATAAACCTTATAAATAGTATTTTTCTAATTTAGGATGTTTTTTTATCTCTTCCGTTAACTAAGTTTAAGTAAACTGGGCACAATGAACAAAATAGCAAACGGTAAGTTTTATGAAAAGGCCAAGGAGGGTGGTAGAATGTAGAACAGCCAATGATCTTTTTATAAACTTTGTAGGAATTGTGCAACCAACTATGGATAAGAGTAAAGACTGGCAGCTAGAGCTCCTGATGGAGAAGCTGCGTTCGAAGAGTTCCCAGGTGAAGAGCCTATCAGAAATATCAAAATCAGTCCGTATGACAATGCTTGTAGGTTATGTTCAAAGCTACCAATTTGTGGTTTGTTTACGTGTGTTTCTGTCGTAGGACAAACGGTTTGCCTTGGATAGCGTTGACAAGAGCCAGCACCAAAAGTGCCTGGATACGCTGCAACATTCTATCAAAGTTACCTCTTTGCAAAGCATGGTAGAACGTTTAGAAAGTTTAACTAGACAGTTAGGGTAAGTTTTATCAGTGTTACACTTATCGCTTGCTATATGTCTTTTCACTATAACGGCCTTTTGAAATTATGACAGGTCTTGTTTTACAACCTAGTGTTTTTCGTTATACGGCCTTAAAACTCTCCTGGAACAGCCTTTTGGAACAAATTTAACATTTGTTATACGGCATTTTGAGGACACCCCATTTTGATTTATGGCAAACTTTCTTGGAATGTATCTAAGCCTTTAGCAAGGTATTAGTGTATAAGAATATCGGCACTATAAGGAGTCATTGCAGTTGTGTGTTAGAACTATATATTGAGATTCTTGTTTTGAAGAATTTGTGATTACAGTGCTTTTTAAATGAAAAGAAGAACTTTGGATATAACAACAATGGTCAGAAAATGATTTGATTTGACATATGCAAATGCAAATTTCATTTGGAGAAATGGTTTGACGGTCCAGCAGCAAATCAAGTTGTTGTATTAAGATTCGATAAAGATTTAATCTTTTTTTTGTAAATGGTAGTGTTCACCTTTTTGAAGAGTTCCTGTTACTGGATCGGTGGATAATAATAATAAATATGGTTAAAAACATGAAGGATAATTTTTAAAATATGTACGTTTTCCGTTGATCATTTATTTATGGGTGTTTAGTGAATAGAAAGAACATTGTTACAATATAGCTCTATAAATGCACAATTAATATTTCTATATGATTTATTATAGCTAATCAAACATACATCTGTCATCCAGACCTGTCAAGTATCAAATTACAAATTAAATTGTCATAAAACATCAGACGACATTGCGGAAGAAAATATATGTTGACATTGTTAACGCCGCCAGAAGAATAAAATAGAAAGAAAAAAATTTCACCAGCTTGGATATTAAACGGATTATTGATTAGTGATCTCAATAATTAACACACTAGGTGGTGCTTCTACGTAAAAGTGTGTTGACCAATATTTTTAATATACTTGTTGATTAAATAACTAAAAATAACTGTTAAGAAAAGCAAAGTACAGTAGCACGTCGATGATCCGAACTAATTGGGACCGAAGGTGGTTTGGATTATCAAATTGTTCTGATTTTCGAAAATAACCTAGAAAATGACACTTTAGGCCTAAAACATGCCTAAAAATGCACTTTAATCGATTACAGATACATATATTAAACAAACTATTACATAATTATGTATTTAAACTATTTCAAAACGCGTTCGGATTTTTGACGTTTCGGATTTTTGACGTTCTACTGTAATTAAATTAATTAAAAGTAAAAATGGTAAATTTCTTCACTACAAAAACATAATGGTACTAATAATAATAATAGTTTTAATTAATTTAATAAAATAACATTATTGACATTCTATATACAGAATGTATACAATGAAAGCTCTCCTTGCGGACAGCTCCAATAAGCGGAGAACTCCGATAACCGTATAAGTTTTGTGCAACTGAATTTCAGTCCACAAGCTGATGAATCTTAAGCCGACACAAAATTCTTAGTAAACGGACAAACATGTACAGTAAAAGCTCTCCTTTCGCTCCAATAAGCAGATGCTCCCATGACCAGCTGCCAATTCTATTTTTGACGCACAAACTGTACCAGTTTTGTTCATATTTGGAACAATAAATTAGGAAGTTAGAACAGTTCTTTTGCAGTGGTATGAGTAATTGCATCATTAGTTTGCAATGCATAGGTGCCATGTATTGAAGTAGATTTAGACTTTTATAGTAAGGTAGAATTATGTTTTCCTAAAAAATTGATTTAATTTTAATAATTTTTATATCCTTGCAATATTTAATAGTTGGTACGATTTATCAAATTTGAATTATTTTTAAATATTTTTTTTATTAAATATATACATTTTTGTCAAAAGATTTAGTTGACGAAGAAATTGATATGCTTTCTCTGCAATATTTTGCGTTATTATTTATTAATAGGAATCCGTACCCCCAATATTCTACTCACAAAACAAGTAGGTTTTGGGGGGGTTTTCTCAGCTATTAGTTCACAGAATCTTAAAAGCAATACACAAAATTAAAGATAAAAGGTATATAATTTCTCGTCTAGTAATAGATTTTTGATATATTTTATATGTTACTAATGCCCGTTTGCACCGTATGTATTAAGCTTTACTTAAGTATGGGATCGTACTTAAGTCATTGATTTCATTTGCACAGTCACCAATCCGTCACGTAACTAAGGTTAAGAACGACCTAAGTTAGGCCGACGAAAATCGGCGGCTTAAAGCTGGCTTAATTATAGGCAACGGGTTGCGTACTCGTGATTGGCTGAATGGAGGTTGAATTGTAACATCTGTCAAAATAACTTATGACCGCTGTCATTCAATGAACCTGATCAAATGATTTTGGTCATTTGTTAGCATAATTTCCAGGCTTTAAAGTCTATTCTTACGAAAGGAAAATAAATTATTATAATTTAACCGTAAAATTTTGTCTGTTGCTAATACATGCAGTATTTATTGCCATTATCAAAGTAATTCAAATTGTCCGCCAAAATATTCTAGTGAAAAAATATGACTGTTAACTTTACAATTGACAGAATACTACTCAGATTGGTGCCAATATCTCTCAAGATTACTAGAATTTCACACTGTTGCCAACCTTCGTTATACTTAGGTAATGCTTACATTAGGAAAGTCCTACACGCAGGCGGTGCAAAGCAAGTCCGACATAAGTTAGGCTTTCGACTTAAGACGTTCTTAAAATTAGGTCACTCCTAACAAATACGGTGCAAACGGCCATTAATCTGACAAATGACGGATTTTGTGACTTTTTATGGAGAAGTTGGGCTGAAATTGAAAAAGTACATAATCTATAATGCCCGTTTGCACCGTATGTATTAAGCTTTACTTAAGTATGGGATCGTACTTAAGTCATTGATTTCATTTGCACCGTTACTAACCGTTACCCAACTAATGTTAAGAACGACCTAAGTTAGGCCGACGAAAATCGGCGGCTTAAAGCTGGCTTAATTATAGGCAACGGATTGCGTACTCGTGATTGGCTGAATGGAGGTTGAATTGTAACATCTGTCAAAATAACTTATGACCGCTGTCATTCAATTAACCTGATCAAATGATTTTGGACATTTATTAGCATAATTTCCAGGCTTTAAAGTCTATTCTTACGAAAGGAAAATAAATTTTTATAATTTAACCATAAAATTTTGTCTTCTGCTAACAACTGCAGTACTTGTTGCCATTATCAAAGTAATTCAAATTTACCGCCAAAATATTGTAGTAAAAAGATATGACAGTAAACTTCACAATTGACAGAATACTACTGAGATTGGTACCAACATCTCTCAATATTACTAGAATTTTACCTTGTTGCCAAATCATGCATAACTTAAGATAGGAATGTCCTACACACATGCGGTGCAAATGAACGGCGACTTAAGCTCGACTTAGGTTTAAGTCATTCTTAAAATTAGGTCTAGCTTAGCAAATACGGTGCAAACGGGCATTAGTGTATGAAATTTTACGTAAAAATGTCAATATCTACATGCTTTTTTCACTCAAAACTTGACTTCTTTGAGTACATGAATCAGACATATTTTATCACAGCGTGGATACAACAACAACATTTAATTCATACACATTACCACCACAAGTAATACACCTTTATTTATCATTTGATGTATAACATGTGACATTGTGACATGTAACATTGATGCAAAATTAAACTCTCTATGGATTGCTATGGATGCTATGTTTTGTAGGACGTACTAGCTGTAATGATTCCTCTTAACTGTGATAAATTTTTAATCCTAAGTTGACTATTTTGAAAAACAATAGGTTTTAGACATGGTGGAAAAAATGGCATTATATTTAATGTACAAAACAAAATAAATGAGAAATAGTTTCATTTAATTACATTTTATGAATAATCATTTTTTCCCCTCCGAAACCGTACTAGATATTGGAAATTGCAAGGATACAAAAATATCGCACCTTTTAGAATAGAATAGCTCAAAATTTTCTACCTTGCTGTAAAAAAGTTTATTGGTAAGTAAAAAAATCTGATGTGGCCAGGCACATGACTTTATCATACTATATGTAAAATTAATAGTTTAGCTGCATGAGATTCTATTTGATCGAGATCAACTGTCTGCATTAAAATAAAATAAAAATATAGACAGATATGTCGATTAAAGCTGCGTTTGGATATTGTACTCCATTGACACCGAGTACACCATCCAAATGACACTTGCAGGTTATTCGGTGTAAAAAGTGTAACAAGGTGTACAATATCCGAACGCAGCTTATATTGACAGTAGGTATGGTCAAAACATTAGCGTTTGACACTACCTACTGTCATTAGAATCAAAATATCTGACATATCCTGGCTACTAGTTTTAATGCAGTACGACCGATCTCGATGAAATAGAATTTGCGCATGCAGCTAAACTATTGATTGTACCAAAAAATTTCATAGTCATAAATTATTCAGTATTTTCTCTAATTTAATTTAAAATTTAACTATGTCGACGAAATTCCAGAAATGGCGACTTGTTTGCAAAATCTTTCTAAAATGCTAAGACTAAACTCCAGTTCCTTTGGACCCTTTTCAACAGAAAGCTTTTCAGTTTGGTGATGAAACTTCTAAATATGAAGTTTCGTCCCGATACCTTTAGTAGTTTCTCCGGAATCGTCGCCACAAAAAGCAGGTACACTCACACAGACATTTTTTGTACCTTGGTCAAAAATGTTCAGGGGACCCAAAAAGACATATTTCCGCTAAAATCTGAAAATTTTTTTTTGGCACGATTACAATACTTTACATACTACGTATGATAAAGTAAAAAGTGTTTTCATCACATGGCACATGTCACTTGAGCATGCTTTGTGCACTAATGACAATGTCAACACGCGATGTGATCGCAAAAGATGTGTTCTAACTTCCTAATTTTTTGTGCCGCATATGAAAAAAATCTGATGTGGCCAGGCACATGACTTTATCATACTATATATAAAATTAATAATTTAGCTGCATGAGATTCTATTTGATCGAGATCGCCTATGTCTGCATTAAAATAAAACTAGTAGAACTAGACTGATATTATGTCGATTAAGCTGCGTTCGGATATTGTACACCGTTGACACCGGGTACACCGTTCAAATGACACTTACGTGTTATTGGGTGTAAAAAGTGACGGTGTACAATATCCGAACGCAGCTTATATTGACAGTAGGTGTTGTCAAAATCATGTCAAAATATTAGCCTGACATTACCTACTGTCATTAGAATCATAATTTCTGACATATCCTGGCTACTAGTTTTAATGCAGTACGACCGATCTCGATGAAATAGAATTTGCTCATGCAACTATACTATTGATTGTACCAAAAAATGTCATAGTCATAAATTATTCAGAATTTCCTCATCTTTAATTTATTATTTAACTATTTCGACGAAATTCAAGAAATGGCGGCTTATTTGCAATATCTTTCAAAAATACTAAGACTAAACCTCCAGTTCCTGTGGACCCTTTTCAACAGAAAGCTTTTCAGCTCTAAGTTTGGTTATGAAACTTCTAAATATGAAGTTTCGTCCCGATACCTTTAATAGTTTCTCCGGAATCGTCGTCACAAAAAACGGGTACACACACACACACACACACAGACATTTTTTTGTACCTTGGTCAAAAATGTTCAGGGGACCCAAAAAGACATATTTCCGCTAAAATCTCAAAAAATTTTTTTGGCATGATTACAATACTTTACATACTACGTATGATAAAGTAAAAAATGGTTCAAAAGCGCCTTTTTTATAACAAAAAATTGATTTAGAAACTTTGAAGCAGTATAAGAAAGAAATAAGAAGGAACTGTATATAGTATAGATATGTTATGTTGAATCGTCTAAAGCTTGAATGACATTATACTATTTTTGTCCAAGTTTCAAAACTAGAAGCCCAAAACTAGACTTGGATAATTGGCAGAGAAACTACATCCGGTCCTAGTTGGTAAAGTAGCTTCTAGTATAAAAACTTTGATGGATTTTTTTCTGAATTACATATCCAGGTTCATATAAGCGTGTCTAGTTTACAAACTAGTATAATGTAATTCAACCTTTATATTATAATGAAATATTGATTGCTTTTTTCGTTCTCAACTTTACAACTTAAGAATTTATTAGTACCACCGATCGACAATACTAATAGCCTTTCTCTTACAGATTAAAATTTGTTCAGGGACCGTCTGGTGTGACTTTGTTCATCTCATCCGACATGTTCTTCTTGGAGATAATCCTAGACGAATCCGGCGCCGTGCTGGACGTGAAGGTGCATCACGAGGGCAAGACGGAGCAGCAGAGCTGCAAGGAGCTGGTCTCTTGCCTATCACGGGGTGACTTTGCAGACTTCACCGCCCAGCTGGAAGGTTTCGCGTCCATCTACCAGCTGAACGCCGAGAAGAAGATCAAGTCGAAAGCATTCACTGCCCTACAGTCGCTAGAAGCCGACCTAAGTACCTTAGCGCAACTTCAAATGTTCATGAAGGAGCCGTTCAATTTATTGCACAAATCCCCCGTGGGGATCCTAGAGAAACGCAAGGGTGGTCATCCTATGAAGCTAACGTATTTCGTCTCTCCTTACGACATGATCAATAGGGACAATAATAGCATGGATACGATGACGGTTGAGGGTGTCACTCTCCAGAATTTAGGTTATAGCGTCACAGTTTGCATGGAAGGATCTGCCGCGCATAAACTGCAGACCTCCACGTTAATCACGGTTAATAAGAATCACAATGGGAAAAGGTATTTATTCTAATGCTAATTTTATTTTTTTTAATATATATATTAAAGAGGGCTGTTAAAGAGGGTGATTCAATTTTGAGGCTCACCATGGGGATCTCGCTTATTAGTGGAGATAGAGCCTATGTTTAAATTTGGCAGTTTCGTATTTTTGTGCTGATCAATTATCTGAAAAGAAATTTTAGCTATCATTTTTTATTTTAAAGATATCCGCAAAAAAAAACTGAAATGTGAAGATAACGTTTTTAATTTTTTATTCAAAACCAAACGTAACTAGGCATTTAAAACAAAACATTTGACAGCGACTTTTGAACAAGGAATGCAGTGTTATTTTTTAATTTGAAATAACATCAAAGATTGCGGCGTAACCATGGCCAACTTTTGTTTTTCTTATGGGCGCCATGTTGAATTTTGGCATTTTCCGATAGTCGTGTTTTTTCTCATTTCTGCAATGTATAACATGTTGGCATTATTTTTTAAAACAATGGTTTAATAATAAAAAAAACTTTCCTCTTTTTCTCGTTGTTTGCCGTGCTTATCGGGTACCCAACTGGTGCTTAGTTACAGACTGCCGGCCCGGACTGAACAGAGTGCTTTCGGTTAAAAACATTCAGATTGTAAAAGAAGCAAGTTTATACAACAAAAAGCTTATTTTTTAAGTAAATGTTCAAGTTGGTCGCCATTTTCTTGAAGGCATAAAACCGAGCCAGCTTTTCGACTTGTTATGCTCTTCTAACTGTTCTTCCTGGAGTAGCATTGACCGCATTTGTTATTCGATCCCGCAGTTCCTCGATATTTCTGAGAGTATCGTGATAAATTTTGTCGTTCACAGTTCCCCATAGTAAATAGTCCAGAGGACTCAAATCATGGGATCTAGCCACTCCACCACTCCACGATTACCAATCCAGCAATTTGGAAATTGTTGATTCAAATAATTTCGTACAACTGCCAAGTTTGACTTGTGTGGGGTTTGTACGGTTTCAATTTCTTTGTTCGTAATGCTCTCCAAACACGTGTTTGCGGCAATTCCAAATTAGAGGCTACTTGCTGCGTAGAAATCCGAGGATTGTCATTTGTCTAAAAAACAGTAGTTGAACAAATTATGGTAATCTAACGTTTACCATTTAGAAAATATCTCTTTGATCGTTTACAACATTTCCATGAGGATTATAAGAATTGCGGGGTTTACTAAACGATCCATGGTCCGCTAAATTTCTGTCCAATGTTAGGAATTTTGTACGATTGGGCATTTCTATGAGACAATAATGAACCCTTATCATATCACGCTTTTCGTTATTGGTAAACGGCATTTTACATCCAGAATCAATCACATTTATTTGGTTTATCATTACGTTTACATTTATCAATCACGTTTATTTGGTTAAATGGCAAACCCAACGCTGAGCGCGCCGCTTGATCCAAGTGGATTTTGTTGACGTTGGAGTCCGGCGGTCTGTAACTAAGCTCTAGTTAGGTACCTGAAGGTTTTTTGATTATTACACCATTATTTTAAAAAATAATGCTAACATGTTATACATTGCGGAAATGAGAAAAACACGACTATCGGAAAATGCCAAAATTCAACATGGCGCCCATAAGAAAATCAAAAGTTCGCCATGGTTAGGCCGCCATTTTTGATGTTATTTCAAATTAAAAAATGACACTGCATTCCTTGTTAAAAAGTAGCTGTAGACTGTTTTTGTTTCAAATGTCTAGCTACATTTGGTTCTGAATAAAAAATTAAAAACGATACTGTAACATTTCAGTTTTTTGCGGATATCTTTAAAACGAAAAATGATAGCTTAAATTTCTTTTCAGATAATTGACCAACACAAACATACGAAACTTTGCCAAATTTAAACATAGGCTCTATCTCCACTAATAAGCGAGATCCCCATGGTGAACCTCGAAATTGAATCACCCTGTATTTGTATATTATCCATACTGAAATGAATAGAAATTAAAGGTATCAGGAAATAAGTATGGTAACTTTCTACTTTTAGTTTCAGTTTTTGGGGTTGCTACATCAAAAAAGTATTTTTCAAAATTTGTTGTTTAATGCCTCAGGCACCCACATCAGAAAATGAAATTTTGGGATAATACCAATGGCACATTCCCCATGTTGGAAACATAAGATTTTTGATACAATTACTAAAATATTACAAAAATACAAAGGTTTAATTATGGCAGATAATAATCATTATTGTGACACATTGACCCGATTTCCGTAATATTCTTTTAACATATTTTCGTTTTTATGTTTGTTTCTCTTTGAAATGATATACAGTATGTAATTTAGGTTTTTGTTGGTTAATTTAGGTGGTTGTTACTTAAGGGGCTAATTGTTTAATTATCTATTTATAATCAGGCTAAAACTTTCAGAATCTGTCCCTATGTTCGTAACAGTCAGACAATCGCAAATTTATATAAATAAATTCATTATTATAATCAGTCTGTTGCTTTCGGATATCAAAGCTGAGAACGTTTCATGTTAAGAAAAAAAAAATGCCTGACCGGTGGGTGGGTGCAAAGTGGCTGCAAGAGGAGACCGAAGTGGGACATAAAATTGCTCTATTTACAGTAAAATAATCAAGTTGGGTTTTATTGATTAGTCTTAAATACATCTCCGCAAAGTAATGGTCCCGATGCCATACTGAAATTCCGGTGAAAACACCCACCAGACCCACAAAAACTCCCCCCTGAGTGCACGTGTGACAATCTTAAGCACGCATGGGGATCAGGAATCAGGCATCAGGAAGATTACTTTGTGGAGATGTCTTTAAAAATAATCAATCAAATACAACCTGATTATTTTACTGTAAATAGTGCAATTTTGTGTGCCACTTCGGCCCTCTCTTGGACCCACTTTCCACCCACACACTGGTCTGGCGATTTTTCCTTCACTTAAAACGTTCTTAATTTTGATATCCCATACAGACATACATACTGATTATAATAATGTATTTTTTTATTTCACCCTTTAAAAATCTATGGATGCAAAAGCCACCCCTGGAAGGTTGCCAGACTTGCGATTATCTTATTGTTACACTACAAGGGACTGATTCTGAAAGTTCTAGCCGTATTCTCTATGGTGTGAAATCCGTTGCTGGCTCTTAGGACCATTATAACAGTTGTACTGTAAACACATGTAAATTATAGTTGGCTGTTCTACAATGTGTCAAGTGTGGTCACAAAATTTATTTACCAAAACTATTAACTTTAATAAAATTACTAGAATTACAATGGATCCCAGATTAACCAAATACATTTGAGTTTCGATATAGAAAAAATGTTTTGGAAAATTTTGGTCCCAACATATTATTGGAAAGAAAAAATACTTTATATAATGGCATGTATGAAATCCTTTAAGGTCCTTTCGGTGCGAAACGAAAAAAACGCGTTTTTAAGAACTTGGTAATATACTACCAACTGCACTATCCACGGCGACCTTGAAACGATTATCTTCCCTTTTTATCGTTCATTGTAATTGTTTATTCCCAAATCTTTTGTATTCACGTAATGAAACAAAAACGAACAAGATCACAACAGACAGAACCTATCTAAACTGTAAATACAGAACCAATTTGTAGTGACAATTTGCACGACGAGATGGCGTCAAGTGTCATCAAGCACGATTACAGTACATTATTTATGTGATCAAAGTACAAGACACGTTAATTACAATTTATTTTAGTATGGTTGTATATACCATTCGGTTTAGGAGAGCATGGGTGTTAAAATCTCTATTTTATCTCCATTGTATCTATTTTATGCGGTTATTTGATACTTAAAAATCATCAATAAATAGAGATAATTGAAATGAGATATTCATTAACAATCTTGCCAATTCAGATATTAATTTAATTGTCTCTTACGACTGCCTTGTCCTTTTTATTTTACATGATTTCTGTGTGGTCAGCTTAATCGGTTGCCGACCGTTAACACTTAACTTTGCTCGAACTTTATTTAAAATATTTAATTTAATGTACTATATAATCTTATTTTGACTTACACCCATAATGCACCCCTGGTACGACAACAGGTGAGATGAGAAGACCAGGTTGAGCTAGAAATTACATTCTGGCATCTGACTGTTTGACATTTTATGATAGAATTTTCATAAACTTGATTAAATCTTATTGCTAAAATAATAATTTATTAAAACTGGATAAAATGAAAAAAATAAATAAGTTAAATCAGTTGTTCCATAATTTCTGACAGTATGGATAAAACAAAAAGTTGTCACAGATGCCTATCCGCTGTTAAAAAATTTTCTAAAAGTAGAACAAGAAGTTAGCTAAAATTAATTGGTCTGTTGTCTTTTTTTTTAGTACTCCATCTTACGCTGCCGTAACAAATCAAAATAGCACGGTTATTCCAGCATGTTTTGTGCTCAGACTGAATAAGCCAATGCCCATGTGTGCTACGCTGGTTCGGCAGGTTTATCAAATCACTGAATTGGAGTGTGCCGATTTATCCACAACTCGTCCACTTTTGAGCCTTATTGCATCACATTCTAGTAATGGTAAAGTAGATGCCGGTACCAATAAGGGACTGTTTGTGGTAAGTTTCAGTTTTGTTTCATAATATATACATAGTTTGAGCCAAGTTATCTCAGGCAAAAAAAAATTCCACACATTGTGCCTAAAATCTGAAAGATTTGGATTTGCTAGGGTAGTACAGTAGTTCGAAAAACTAAATGATTGTGGGCTATAAGTATTTACTTCATGTTAAAAGTGTTGGTTTACTTGTAGCAAATATGCTAAGTATTTACTTAAAAAGGACTTAAAGTTTTTATTGCACTTTATTAACTTGGCTCTTTAACTATGGTTAAAAAGGAAGTTAAATACTTTAGTAAAGAAAAAAATCCTGAAATCCCTATCCCGTATTTTCACTTGATTGTGTTTCAGACTTTGCCTGATCAACATCACTGTTATTTTATGACTGAAAACCAAAACATGGATGGCATATTAGTGACCAGTATTCCATTTACTCATCCTGGCCATGTGGCTCAAATTTTGGTGATTTTAAGACAGCAGGCTCTGTTCAATACGATCATTGCAAGTTGTGTTCGACCAAATAGCAAACAAGGTGATACGAAATTTATATTTACACAATTATTTTACCATAAAAATGTTTTCTTTTCTTCAGATTTCGAAAGTATGATAATGTTTGAAATCAGCGCCCTTTCTTGGTCCCAAATCTCGATATCATTGGAGCATCCCCTCGAAGAGAGCATGGCCACCGCAGAAATCGATCTTTCGGATATCTCCAACCTGATATGCCGGGTGCACAGCCCCGGGACTCCGCCCCCTGCAAACACCCCCGACCTAGCGACTGATATGGCGACCAAACATCTAAACAAGAGTTTCTCCGTTCCTATAACGATGAGGTCCGTAATCCGATACTGGGAGAGGCAAATAGCTCGGAAAAACCACTTCAACGGGCATGAAAATTTTAATTTACCCCTCGGTTCTGGTGATCCCGGGGGGCGCAATAATCACCCAGGGGGCAACTCCCTCACAGACTTTGGCAACCTTGACGGCAAAATTAAGCAGGAGAATTCGGCAGGCGGCGGTTTGGGCATGCCCCACCATAACCAAGGGGGAATGTTCATGAACGAAACTCTTATGAACAGCGATAATTTCTCTAACTTTGTTACGAACGACGCAGCTTCGGTTTTAACGAACATGGAATTAACGAATATACTATCAGGGGTCTCGGATAAAAGTAAAAGGGGCTCTAAGCGGAAAGTTGACGATTGGAGGAAACGACGTGACGACGGTGAGCTATTTGATGCCTCTAGTTGTGATTCCACATCACGCAGTACGCCTTTATCGCAAGAAACATCATCGGAGATGCCGTTGGGGTTTCACTCGGATTTTGATGGACTCGACCCAAGCGAACTAATCAGTGATAAAAGCGAATTCGATGCGGTGGACGATATCGACGTTGAAGAGATCTTATCGGGAACTCCTCGAGAAAAATTTCGGAAAAAATCACCACCACCAATTGACTTAGAAAAAATGCCGAGCGTCAGCATAACGCCGATTTCATCAAATAAAAACCTTGAAGCAATGCCTGTCATCGCTTCCGGGTCCTCAATAACCATCACCCCTATACCGTCAGGGCGAAGCGACGAGAAAAAAAGCGATAAGAAGAGCAAGAGGAGCTCTGAGGATAGAAATAAACTCGAGAAGAAACGGAAGAGAAAACGCGAGGACAGTCCTATGGGTCCCCCGGAAAAAATACCAGCAAAACAGGATTTATCGAAACCCGGTTCCGTTGCTGAATCGCCTCCGTTAAACGTAACCCCAAATTCCCCCGGACTTCTGCGAAAATTTTCTGCGTCGCCTACGCATAACCGCAAAATCTCCAGCCCAAATTTGGTGAAATCGTCTACGCATCAAAGCCCAAAGCATTCTGGATCTCCGAAGCATACAATGTCGAGTCACGGGTTGAGTCCGAAACATCCTTCCACGAGTGGGAGCGGAAAACCGAGCATGTCCACGTTAAAAAACGCCGCTAATTCCCCATCGGGGAAGAGCGATTCCGGAAAAAAATCATCGGGGAAGGATTCGTCTCGGGAGAAGGATAAGCGTTCCTCGGGTATCTTCGGGTCAAACTCTACGAAAAAATCCTCGGTTAAAGTCAAACAGCTTGATTTGAACGCTGTTAACGAGATTCCGTCATCATTGCATGACGGACTCACATCCCCAACTGGAAGTGTCGATCTAACAAAAAACTCAAGCCAAGCTCGGAACCGGAAAGGCTTACTAGCGGTTATCGATCAATTGAAAGTATCCCTACATTCCGACACCCCGACCGATCTAACCAGCAAAAATAATAAGACGACTTCAAGCAAATCGGTGAATAACAAGATTGGGGAGACGACAAAAAACTCAGAATATCAGGTGAAACCGAGTTCGGACGGGATGAAGATAACGATAAATAAAACACGGACGAAAGATTCGAAAACCTCGAATAAAAGTAGCTCGTCTGGCACGGATTCCCCAAAGTCGCATACTGGGTTGAAGCCAGGCGTCAACAGCGGGCCCGCCTCCAAGAAGCCACAACAGATAAATAAATCAAGTTCTAGTTCAAATCTCAACCTCAGTTGCTCGTCGAGTAAACCCACGACAAACAAACCCATCAACAAATCATCGAACCCCTTGAAGAGCTCGAAATCGGGAACGGACTTCCGCGTAAAACCCAAACAACCGAAAACCGAGAAATTCTTCAATAAAGAGCGCAGGGGTAGCCCGACGCTACACGAAGACTCCAAGGTCCCAAAAGTGGTCGAAGTCAAAAGCCTAGATACAAATTTCCAAATCCCAAAACTTTCCGCTAGAGGTTCCGACGATAAGAAACTAAAAAATTCAGAGAACGACTTGAAATACACCATGACCGTCCCGACGAGTAAAATGTTCGAAAATTCAATTCGAATGAACAACATCTCTAGTCCGAAACTCCGAGACTCTTCCGAATTTGGCTCGGATGACGAGAGAAAATATCCGCAGAATATGACGTCAGCTAATTTGAATATGAGTTATTCGAAGGGATATGAGGCGTTGAGTTTGACGGCTAAGTTCGTCGCACCCGCGCCTAAGGATGACAAGAAGGAACGAAAGGATTTGGACGGGTTGATCGATTACTCGAAGGATTCCAAGACGGGCGGACAATCGATTTCCTCTGCGGGGTTTCCGCAATCGCCGTCCGTTAGTGTTCATATTGTTAAGTCGCCGGCGCCTAGCCCCATGGTTAACCCCAGCCCCCATTCCACGTCGTCGTGCATCACTGACGACGAGCTCATGGACGAGGCACTGATGAGTCTAGGCAAATAGCGTTGAGTTTACCGTTGTACAGCCTTTTTTTATTAAAGGAATTTTGTATGTATTGTCCGAAGTGTAAAGACTAATTTTATTATTGCATAATTTAATTTTTGTTTCAGTCTTTTGCCGTGGTTTATTAACTTTTTATGAAGTCTTCCCTTTTTCTTTTTTATGTTAAAAGGTACCTGAAAAGGTATATTCAAAGAATCTAACAGGTTGGAAAGAATATATAACAAGTATTTTGAACATTCTCCCAAAAAGATCTTGTAATTATAATACATTGTAAATGTTTGCCATCAGTTATTGTATATATATTTGGATGTCATAAGAAATTATTTATTATTGTTGAATACAAGTATTCGTTGTTGAGAGGTCATTTCCAGTCAAAATTTAATAATTATTAGCGTAATTATTTATTAAATGTTTTACATTTCTAATACCAATTCTTCTGCTCATTAGGGGTTACAGTTGGCAATTTGAATTTTTGCTATTTTTTGTCAATGTTTTCAAATACTAATGCCCATATTAATGAAGATTCATTTAACTGATCGTTACCTAACTCTGTTATTATTTGACATTTATTAAAGACAATGATATTATTTAGCTTGTGAAATTTTCTGTTATAATAAGTAGTTCAGAGTTCTTGACTGTCTAAAATAAACTGGCCCTCTAGCAGCTATGTCCAATAAGGGGTAACACAATCCCTGGAGGTCGAAAAATAATACCCAAGGGTTGAATTTTCTAAGATAAAGATAAGACATAAAATTATCACGTACTTAAAAAAAATTCAAATAGCAGGGCACCAGCATTTCTTCGCAGGTGTCATTTTTAAATGATCAAAAACAGTGAGTCTGATATCTCAGACAATTCAAACCTGATTGATTTGAAATTTTTAGACAAGCTTCTCTGATACATAAACCAGTCCTGTACCTAAGATTTTTTAACTAATTTGATTTTTGTACTTGTATTGTATGTGCATTTTTCAACGTCCAGGAGTGGTGGTATCTCAAAAATTTGCATCACATATTACACTGGGTGTAATATAACTTAATAATAAAGCTGAATAATGCAAACCTGAACATGGTCCAACTTTAGAGACAGCGTAGGGTTATGTGAGGTATCACAGGATAGCTCTTTTAAAACTAAATCAGTTTTGTCTGAAACCTATGCAGACATATTCTGTCTAAATAGGGTTAATAAGAACTGAAATTTGATGTTACCAGTTGGTACCAATTTTAGAAAAGAAAGCTTTTTATCGTAAACAAACTATTTCTTCCTCAGAAGATGACATTCTACACAAATTCTATGTATCTAGATATATGCCACAAAGAAGAGAAAAGGTATATGCAACTATGCATATTTTGAATAAATAATACAGTTCCTAAGGTCTTGACTAGGCATATTACGTTACAGTTGTGAACACAAACATTTGACAGTCAACTACTTGTAACGTTTGGTTATATCGTACTACGAAGTTTTATTAATCCTGGCATTAGTATTAAATTCGTTAAAAGATTTGTTCACAGAACATTTCACTAACAATAACTATACCCAGTCTCAAATAGATTTCATGTGCACAATTTTGCTGTTCTCATGATGCAGCACTCTGATGTTTCTTAATACACTAATAGTACCATTTGGTTTATGATATTGCTTGATTGATACTGGCGTAAAGGGTATGGCATCACATTTTCATTAGTTTTTTTTTTTTGTAGATTTGCCTCACATTTTTTAATAAATGGAACCAAATGTCAAAAAATCTCGTTTTTTGCACTTAGATGATTAATAAAATAATGATGCTTGATACAATTCTCTATGTAGGCCAAAATAAAAGTTTGAACTTTAAAACTAGAATGTGAAAAACTATGTTACAACTCTGAAATATTGTAGACCAAGTAGACAACAACAAAATCTTTGGTTTTGACCTCTTCAACTTTTTTTTTTCATTTGAATGTTTATTGTAGTATACCTTGCCAGAATACAGAAAGTAATGAGTAAAAAGAGAATGGTCATGTTATATACATATAATATTGTGATACAGTGCGTTTAGTTAACTGCCAACGATAGTTTTTATACAAGAATAATCTAAGTTGATTTAGCAAATTATTGATCATCCTACTGTTAAAAATCATTTTTGCTAAAAATAGTTTTGTTGTGGTATAACATTGCTTGTAGATATCCATATTGGTTCAAACTTCTCTGTCTCTCTTTTTTATTATTTTAGAATACTAGGTATGTAATAAAACTATTGTATATTGTATATTAATTAAGACTAGGAACAGAGGATAATTTAACTATTAAAAGCAGTAATATTTTGTAAAATATTTATTTTTTTGTGTTGTGCATATCATAGTACAAATCGTAAAATAAATATATTATTACTGAACCTACCTACTATTTATCACCAGTGACACTTCCTCAAATTAACAACTTTCCTGATAAAATCTATGTGACTTGCGTACAATTTTAATTCTTTATCGATATCCATCCACTTTACGCTTTTAGCGTCATCGCCAGCGGTTAACGAAAACTTTCCTACAGAATCTCCCGTATCATCGTGGAAATTAAAAGCAACAGTTTCCATCCATGCATTATCTGTATTTCTCGGATCATCCACGTAGCCTTTGTAAATTTCTATACCTTGGCTTTTAAAGAAATTTGAAATAATTCCTTTATCTTTTTCTACTTGTTCTAAAATAATGCATTTTATATAGTATACATTTTATTTAAGGTATAGAGGTTCCGTACCTGGGGTTGCGTCTAGAGAATTCAAAGCTTCTTCCATAAATTCACGTTTCAATGTTTCACTTATATGCTCGCCTGGATCAACCATTCCGCCTGGAATGGCCCATTCGTTGTTGTCTCTCCTCTGTATAGCACAAAACTGCAGGATAGGTCTAAAATACAAATTTGAAAACAATAATTGTCGAGTGTACGTTGTTCAGGATCTAGTGCCAAGTTAGGCGAATGATATATACACAGGTAATTTGCAAGTTATTTCACCCCAAATGTTAACAGTTTTAGAGATATTTTATTTCTTATGATTTATAAAGAAAACACTACCTATGAAGTCATAACCGGTCACACCAAACATATTTAATATTTGTGCGGTTTTTTTTTGGTACCGATGGTGTCTTTAAGGCGCTAGAATGGTAGATAAATTAAAATTTACTAAAAAAAATCACGTACAAATGAGAATTATTTCAGAAATTCAAATGCAAGTATCGGATTTATGCCATTATTGCTAAACAAAATTATAATACACATGATAGGCACTTGGTCGTAAAAACTACTCTATCTCAATAGCTATTCATCAAGGTATAAATCTCAACAAAACGCCTTCTAATTTTCGAGAAAGAGATAAGTAGTGAATATGAAGTCTCCTACAGTTGACTTGAACGAAAGACACACAAAACAGAATGTTGGTCCTTGTCTTCCAATTCCTAACACACGAATATTATTTTGACAATTCTTGAATGGTTCACACCTACCTACGACAACAAGCCGTGCACAAGCGCATGTGTTCTTATCAAAACTATTATTTTTATATTATTTTGACCCAATTGTTTCCCTTTCCGTGTTAAGTCATAGTTTTAAACTTCTTCACGATCTAATCGATCATAAAACCAAACGACATCATTGGGTATGTTGTAGTGAAATACCTAGTTTTAAGAATTTAGATTCAAATTGATGGTTAATCATTTGGATTACATGGTTTCAATATGTAAAGCATTTTGTGCTTATTAGTAAAAGAATATAATCAAATGATCTGGCTTTTCAAAATGATCAGAAGATCAATTACCTACAGTATTTGTTCATACTTTTTTAAAATTATGAAACCACCATCAATTAGCTTACAACAATTATTAGCTTACTAAAAAAAAATCTATAATCTTTTGAGTGAGTGAATATATCAGAACAAACATTTCACAGCTTTCCAATGACATTAATTTGTCAAAAATACAATAATTGACTTATTTTTAAAGCTAAGAAAATTTATTAAGGTGGGGATAGAATTGGATAGGCAACCAAATATACTACATGATTTTAAATCAGATTTACAGCAGAATGTTGAGGTCTTTCCAATTCAAATTATAAGTTAGACTGACCTTAGAACAGCTAATAAAATCTAAATACCCGGCTCAATTATGTCGACTGTAAGTGCAGATGTTTGAGAATATCGGTCTTATTTTAATTAATTGCAAGAAGACTACGACATAGCCACTAATAATCATGAAATCTTATAATTTTCATGGAAACACCTAAAAATTCATGTAAATCTGATTAAAAGTTAAGAAGTATATTTGGTTGCATATTCGCATTTTAGCGCCAAATATATTATAATCAATAGCCTTTTTTATTTCATTTGTCAAAAATACAATAATCAAAGCTAAATTACTAAAAAACGCATTTTTTTTTCAAAAGCTTGTCTCTTCACAATTTCTGCAGACCACAACTAGATTCAGATTCTATGGTTTTGGTGGCGGCAGTAGCCATTTTGGTTTGATGATTGTATATTAAGTACATAATTGGAAATCTGTAAAATTTTCTGATAAAAGAGTCGAAATATAGAAATAATGTAAAATGTCTTTCTAATCTTATAACATTTTTAAAGAATATTTTTTAAAAGAATAATATGCACCCACTTGTTCCGAATATTGAGCTACATTAATAGAGGCATAATCTGCCGAGATTGCAATTGGGAAACCTGTATTTTCATTATTTCATTCAGATGTATAGAATTTCTTTCACATTCAATTAGGTATTTTTTACATACATATTTTTTAGAGACATATTATCCTTGTGGACAGTGCCGGATTAGCTATATAGCAGAGGTAACAAATGCTACAGGCCCCGCGCATCTGGGGGCCCCGCGCCATTCGTGTCCAGACAGAATAAAAACCAGAATTGACGGTGGCGTGGCTGGAATTTGTTACCAGCTTTCATCTTTTGTTTAGGTTAGCTTATCGGGCGATAAGACAAGAGGGCTGTCGGTATTCAGGCAGCAGATATGCAAATTGTAGATATTGTGTGATTGCCGTGTGGTTTGACCGTTCTTGTTGTAATCGTGGAATTTACTGTTTGTTTGAAAATTATTTTAAAATTCTAACACTAGTGATCTGAGGAAATCGTTGAACATAAGATAATTACGTAAAAAGTTATTTATTAGTTTGCATACTCTCCAAATTACAAACAAAACTAAAACTTGGTATAATCTAATACAATGTATCCTCTTGTGTTGAAAAACATTCAAAAACAACTTCTAGGTAATAACAAGCTATAAATCTGAACTACTTTTGAAAATACAGAATCATTCTTTTGCACATAGCAGGCAAAAGTCCAATCTCTATTTGTGACAACGCCAACGATAATTTGATTACATTGAATAGAACTTTTGAAATTTTTTTCTTACCCATAACTTTCGAACGAAAAACTTATGGATGCGAGGTTGTCACGAATAAATTTGTAATTCAATAGAATACCAAAAATTAAATAATATACTGGGTGCTCTATTTAAAAATATTGGTCTTTTACCTGATACTTGTAAATGAATCACTCTGTATATTCAAAAGTATTTCAAATTTATAGGTTAAGGCATTTCCTAGAAGTTTTATTAGAATGTATTTCTTATAAATGTATAAGAGGATGATTTTATTGTTACGTTACTTTTGGTGCACCCTGTAATGTTATTAATGCGGACAAGATCACCTAAATAACATCACCTTCATGAACATTTAATGTGATTTACTTAGAAAAATTGACACTAAAGACAATTTAGTACTTATACTTCTGAAAAACGAGACGAGACGTATAATGTTTAATTAACTTACAAACAACTGAGAGCATTTTTGACAGGTTTACCATCAACTACTTTCCATCTTGTAACTATAGGATCAGCTGCGTGATTGGGGCCCCATCTCCCAAGAACACCTCTTCCTGATATTCCAGTACGACCTCTTGGATTTAAAGCTCGGTTCTTTAAGACATTATAAACACCATCATAACTTTTTCGGTTGATAGAACCATCTAGCTCATTCCACGATGGTTTGAAGTCTGGGTCATTCGAATCCAAATCTGCGTAAGGCTTACCGCGCAAAGCTTTTGATGTGTAATCTGGGGGATCATATTTGTCCAACGGGACATCCCATGGGACAAATTCATCACTTAACGGTAAACGTTGAATCTCTGTAAACGGATATTTACTATTTCTGCATTTGAAATGGACCATCCTCTTCAACATAACAAATGACAATCAATGACAATAGGGATAGGAATAAAGATAGGTTAGTTGTATGATGGGACAATAACATGACATTGCCGGTAAGTTAGAAGTTCTGCGTATATGAAAATTACAAATATTTATTCAAAACCACGGTCTGCTCACACGCATTGGCCCCGCCTACAAGTGACGTCAGTGCGAGAAGGAAGCGGTAGTACTACCGTTAATATGGCGTTAATTTCATGGCTGCCTGAATTGCCAATTGTTGTTGTCACGGTAATGTAATGACATTAATGCGCTGACGTCATTGCGAGAAGTAGCGTTCGTTGCCATGGTAGTAATGTGTTGTGACGTTCAAGCCTTTTTGACAATTAAAGCGTTAGCATGGTTGTCAACTTGTTAATCATCACCTACAAAAGTCAAAAACTTACGGATGTATTTGGTTGCCTAGGTGTCCGTCAATATCCTTCTCGCAGTGACGTCATGCGCAGAAAGAACGAATTTGAGATGCGAAGTGAGCAGACCGCGTAGACCGTGTTCAAAACGTATTTTAATTTTAATTACCTTCATAGGAAAGTGTCAGGTAGTTTTACTATTTGGGTACTTATTAGAATTTTTTTGCAGTCATATATAATAAATAGAATTCGCAAATATACAGGGTTAGTCAAAATTACAACACCTAAATAATTCTCCAACGGCAAAAATTTTCAAAAAAATTTTAAACAAAGTGTTTTGGTTTTAAACATAATATATTTAATATATTTTTAATATACAGGATGTTCATTTTATTCTGGAAATTGGTAATCTTTTATTTTTTTCAAATAGAAAGTATTTTTACATTTTTCAATTCAAAGATTTGATTCCAAGATTAATTCCAAGAAATTTTTGTACGAATCTTTTTTTTTACAAAATGCATAATCAATTAATAAAATTTAGTCAACATTACCGGAACACCGAAATATTTCTCCAACCGTAAAAAATATTCAAACAATTTTTTTTTGTTATAAACAAGCTATCGTCTAAATGTATTTTGAACCAAACTAAAAAATTCAAGAAAAAATAACAAAACTTGGCTGTTTGAACATTTAATTTAATTCTATTTAATTAAGTGTGTATGTTATGTTATGTGTGAAAATATTCTCAATTTGAAGTTCAGGAGGTTTGATTAATTGCTTTATAACTCGAAAATGATGCATTTTATAAAAAAAAATAATGATTCCTACAAAAAATTCTTAGAATTAATATTATGTATTGGAATTAAAAATTTAAAAATATACAGGAGGTTAACCTAATATAACAATTGTTATATTAGAAAAAGGAAAGATTACCAGTAAAATGAGCATCTGTATAATGAAAATATATTTAAACGAAAGCTTGTTTAATCTCTTTTTTTAACTTGTTTATTTTACGTCGGTCAATTTCCGCAACTTACGCCAATCACCGACGCGCTGAGGGCAGGCTACACACACCCAGGAATTTTGTCGAACTGACGGAATTCCAACCTCCAGTAAGAGTTCTTTAACGTGCACGTCGCATCATGACAGCACACGGGGCCACCGGCTTTACTTCCTCATCCTATGGAAGGCGGCATGCAAAGGTATTTGTTCCCTGCCTAAAATACCAGGACAGTCGATTTTTGCCCAAGCCGGGATCCGAACCATATACGAACCCGGGCCTCCAGCGTTGTTTACAAAAAAACATTTGTTTGATTTTTTTAAAATTATTTACGGTTGGTTATAATACAATATTAGGAATTGCTTCACGTTGGAGTTTGAGATGGTTTGAGAAACCATAGCGCCATAGCTAATAGTGACATATGGGTGACATTAAACGTGTCAAAAAATTTATAAGTTGTAATGTAATCGTGTTGTAATCATATTATAAAGAATTTTACGGGATACAAAGTAAATTATATTTTCAGCTTGAAATTTATTCAAAACCTACTTTGAAACTACTTTGCATGTGGAACTTGTGGAAGTATTAAGTTGCCTATATCATAGGGGTAGATTAATGCTGTATTTTTAATGATATGCATGACAGAACATTCCGATGTGTGCACAAGAGATTTTAGTCATTGCAATAGGAAATTAAAATGGATTCTTCAAATAATTAACGTTACACGTGTGTATTAGTGTTCCCTTCGAGACAGAGCAGACCTATTAAAGCACAAAGGGCCGGGTAAGTAGGTCAACAGGGACAGCTTTATCGGATTTGCATGACCTAGCCAACAATAAAAATATAATAGCTAAATATACCTTGTACCGAGAATGTTGGAATTTGGGGTAAAACTAAAAAGAATGCCATCATATTTTTAGAGCAATTCACTTTACAATTATGACAAAAGATCATTTGTTACAGGAGGACCATAACCTCTAATTTATAACACATTCTTGCAGATCTATTATAACAGAACTATGAGTTTATTTCGTTGTTTGAGAATGGAGTCTGACCCCATGGAGTATCATCGGAATCCTTACGAAATGAACAATGAGAGTTTTGTATTCCAGCAAACTGACTTATTTCCGGCTGCTTTTCCTGTTATGGAGGAAATTAGACGTCAAGGCAAGCTATGTGATGTTGTTTTAAAGGTAATAATAATAATATGGTCTTATTACAAACCATTCCTTTTTCCGATTTTAAACTTATATTTCGATTGTTTAAGATTGATGACCAGTCATTTAGCGCACATAAAATAGTCCTAGCTTCAACAATTCCATATTTCCAAGCCATGTTTACTAATGATATGGTTGAAAGTAGACAGCAAGAGATTGAAATTCATAGTATAGAGGCAACGTAAGTGACATTGTTGGTTGAAAAAATTGATTTTAATTGTTTCTTGTTCTTTGTTTTAGAGCTTTGGAGGCATTGGTAAACTTTGCTTACTCTGGGAGGGTTGTATTAGATAAAAGCAATGTCCAAAGTATTATGATTGGTGCATCCTTCTTACAGTTAAACAAAGTTAGGGATGCATGTGCTAACTATTTACTCCAAAGGTAGGAAATAAAATTTAATTAATACAGCTTGGGTTCAACTACTGGCAAGGCCATTTATTTTCATATATGCTCACAAACGCCAACCATGAACAAACGCCTACAATACCAGCAGCATGAACAAAAGCAAAAGGCCTCTGGGCAATTAAGTGACATTTTTTTGTGTCGCATTATAATGACTTCTGATATCCATTGATCCAGTCTACTTTCGATTTAACATGGATTTAACGTGGAAAATAATGTTCCAGCATGTCGGCTGTATTCGATATCTCTACTTGATTGAACTTCAAATCGGGTTGTTCTGATGAAGAAAGAATACAGTTTCGAAATATTAACAATGAAAAATTAGTTTCTGTTTAACTCCTGGGAGTCTATTCTCGTCATCTTTTTGAAGCAAATGCGAGACTTTTCGAATGGTTAGGTGAGAGTGGGGATACAGGGCAGTTGCCCTGTGTTTGGAACGTATGGGCGTGGATACGTTCCAGAGGGGAACCGCTGATATCCCCACTCCGTCCACCTAACCATTCGAGACGTCTCGCATTCGCTTCAAAAAGATGACGAGAATAGACTCCCTGGTCTTACTCCCATACAATTTATTGGTGCAAACAACGAATACTCACCGACCGCATTATTTTTAACTGTTAAGGCGAATCCGTACTCCGTACATTCTACTCTCAAAACACGTAAAAGTTCTGAGATTTTTTCTCAGCTATTAGTTAACAGAATCGTAAAAGTACTACACAAAATTACAGATAAAGGTTTATAATTATCCGTCTAGTGGTAATTTCCCAGGTTACGGCATTGTGACATCCTGAGCAACGTAGAGAAAAATTAGATTAGGTGTATAATTGGCAGAACAATACAAAGACCATTTGCATTTGTTTTTCTTTTACTAGCTGCTCACAGTTATATGTATATTCGAAGCTTGGTATAAATATAAAACAACTTGTGAAAAGGAATAAATGAAAGAGGAGGACAAATTGTTGATAGTTTTCTTTTTTTTTTCAGCTATGACTCAATTCATATTAAATTGCAAAGGTTTAGTTGAATATGTGCCATCCACGAAAAAATCAAAGATTGGAATAAATAAAACACAAAATAATAAGGCTTTTTAGCAGTAAATTTTAAAATCTAACCTAGTGTTGAGTTGGTTAGTTTATTCAGTTTTTTATGGGGACTCTGAAACTTACCCCACAAATATTTTGACGGAATCAGGTAGTAAATCAGGTAGAATCAGGTAGTCCGTTATCTTTAAACAGTTTTGTAGAGACAAAAATTATTATGCTTAAGGCGGGTTTTTCAATTGCGGTTTAGCGGAGTTTAAGTAAAGTATCGTTGGGCTCCACATAGCGCGCATATGGAGCCTAATGATAGTTTAAGTTAAACTCTGCTAAATCGCAATTGAAAAACCCACCCTTTAAATATATTTTAGTTTGCAAGTCAAAAACTTAGGTTTCTACCTTCTTTGCTATTTCAAATATATTATTATTTAGGAATTAGTAATTACCATTCTATAATAAAAAATATTACAATTTTTCTGATAATAATAATTTCATAATGTAGTCTTTTTTATATATAGTCCTGTCAAAATATTATTGTGACAGAAAACATATCCAAATGCCTAAAGCTTTGCACTTAGGGTTGCCAACATTGCGCCTATGCTGACCCGGAGAAAAATAATTATATTGTAGAGGTTATAAGGGGTTTAAATTAAAATTTCGCACAAAAATGTGCGGCTTTGACACATTCTATTTAGTAACGCTTTGGTGTGAATTTTGGATATAGGTAGTATAGAAAACGATGAGATCTAGATGCTAATTACTTAGTAAATTAATTTATTTCAATTAATGTCTACTAGTTTTCCATCTTTTCGTTTCTGCCTCTTATTGCGGAATTTTTTAAGACACAACCAACATGAGCCAAATACCAATATTACCACCTAAACCAAGAATAATTTTGATATACTGAGAGAATTTTTTTAAGGGATCATGTGTTTTTGCTTGCCGTAATTATCTACACGTTCCCTAATTAATTTTAAACTTTTATTTTATTCCGACAATATTGGCGTTTTGTATAAACCCCCATAATAAATGTGTATCTAGTCAAAAATGATAACTATATCTCTCAGTCTTTGTAAATATATAGTCTAACTAATAATAAAATTTTCAAATAAATCATCGCTGTCGTCATCTCCATGATTTAAAAAATACTGTTTATGGCACACCAGTATGTATTGATGGGACATTTCATCTCAACAACATACATTAAAATAATCAACGAAAGTTCAAAACATATTTTGTTAATTAATAATGTATCAATATTGAATGTTGATTTCTGACCAGCAAATTCCTACCTTTAAATCATACCCGTCTTGTTCAAAGCCATTTTTATACCCCCCACATTACTGTGGTGAGGGGAATATTGATTTTGGCACAAATGTCCGTCTGCATACACGATAAATGCCGTAGCTTATCTCTTAAAAAGTAAGGTTATTTAGCAATTACTGATTTCATAATTTTTTAAAAATATTTAGGGGTCGCTACAGTTTCTTAAAAGATCGATGATTACCTTTAGTTAACCCGGAAATTTTTACTGAAAACCCGTAGCCCGGAGAATAGTCGCCAAACCCGAAGTCTCCGGGTCAAAATTACCATGCTGGCAACCCTAATTGCACTAGAAACAATTCTATTTTAAATTTTCTTTTACGGTTATAGCCAAACATGGAAAGATCTTTGAAATTTTGAAATCTTAATGTGTTTTCTATGCTATGTTACGGTATAAAACCATAAAAGATTATCATTGTTATTGAGAGAGAATAGGTGTGTTCAAAAGCAGCTATAAAAACAAGTACCTGACTAATCGGGTATTCTTAATGTGCCATGGAGGGTTTGCCCCTACAAAATTAAATTGCGCATGCGTCAAAATAAAAAAAATGATCTCGGCATTTTTTGCAACTTTATAGATGAACAACCCAATACCATAAAAATTTCAAAGTGGTCTCAAAGTAAAATTTACTCTTTGTAAGACAAACCCCTAGCAGCTTCAAAATGGTTTTAAAATACTCTTAAAAGCTTTACAAATTCCGTGCACCTCACTACAAAAAAAAACAAAACAATTTCTGAAAAACCTGTATAATTCCATGGGTGCTTTTGATATTTATTTCTTCAGTCAATTTTTACTATTTCGTTATTTTAGATTACATCCACAAAATGCACTGGGCATCCGTCAGTTTGCGGACACACTAGGCTGCACCACCTTAGTAGAATCCGCCGACAAATACATAGAGCAGTGTTTCCACGACGTCTCCCTTTCCGAAGAATATCTGAATCTTCCGGTCCAAGAAGTAAAGAGCCTCCTGCAGCGCACAGAGTTACGAGTCGAAAGGTGTGTAGATTCTGCGTATGTGTCTAACCCGCAAAAAATTCTAACCTCTAAATCAATATTGTTACAGTGAAGAGCAAGTTTTTGAGGCGTGCATGAGGTGGGTTAAATTCACTGATACAAGGACGCAATACTTGCCAGAACTGTTGGCTGAGGTTAGGTTGCCATTGCTATCTCCGTTGTATTTGACGGATCGGGTTGCTACGGAGGAACTGATACGGTGTTCGCATCAGTGTAGGTGGGTAATAGTAAATAATTTTACTTTCATAATTTTTTTAATATTTTTGGTTTGGTTTGTAGGGATTTGTTGGACGAAGCAAGAGTTTTTCACTTGATTCCTGAACGAAGACCTCTTCTGCAGAGTTTTAGAACTAAGCAGAGAGCTTGCGAAGTTCGAGGTCATATATACGTAGTTGGTGGTCTCAATCGTCATGGTAGGTTAATTTTGATTGTTATATTTGGATTTTCTAATCGCAGAAGAGAAAACTTTGACAATGTGTTGATAACCAATAGTTTCCTAGCAAACTAACAAAAATAGTGCTGAATTAATAAATTATTAATAATCAAGGAAAATTTAGTACTATTTGCAGTGTAAACAATATCGCAAGGTTTAAGATTCTCTAATAATGGAAGATCAGTTAAAAGGATCAGTGCACTAACCGGCAATGTGTATATAGAAAGAAAAACATTACCTGGAAATAAATATAAACGAGTTTAAAATTCACTTTTTTTACCATGTAGTTTTATACATTAGGGTCATTCTGCGGTGATGTGTCACACCCGTCACGCCCGTTTGACGACTATAAATAAACAAAAGACACTTTTATTTATATAGGTACTGATATAAAAATATAACAAAAAGAAGACCCATTTCTTAAAATTGTTGGAGATAGCTGAGATGGGTGTTACCTGCATAGCATGATCTCTTGGTTTTAATAAGCTAAAATCAAAAATTAAAAAACACCAGAAATGGAATATTTATGTAAGGTTTTTTTCCAAAACTTGGGCAATAAGTGCAGCCAAACACTTATTCATCATCACTGTTGGAGTAAACTTAATGTTTTGCCAGCATGTATTGATAGCTGTATATCATTTATAGCTGATTCTCAAATTTTCAATTTAAAAAATTTGACAATAAGTTATAATCAGGCAGCATCATATATCACAGGCAATAAGATTGCACATGTCTTTTTAAATTTTTTGTTGCCATATTGAATTTTACGCCATTTTGAAAGTTGGTCATCAAACTTGGATTTAGGAAGGTTCACAGGAAATATCTACAGGCAAATCTTAACTTTACTTGCTTATAAATCATTACGATTGTGTAAAACTTATCGCACAAATTATCGTCATAGACTTATCCCCAATTTTTAGATTTGACATGCGCCACTCACTAAACGTTTTATTTGCGGAAATCTGAATACCAAACAATAAATTGCTCAAACCGGCAAACGCAACTGTCAACACAAAAATAACTAAATATTTCCGAAGGCACCCGAAGGCTTTGCGATGCTGTCACGGAGTACCAATTATGGTGACTGTCGCCGGGGATGATCGGTTTTGATAGTAGAAAGCGGTATGTTGATATCGACAATGCACAGTGTCCCACCACAGATTTGGAATTAGGAATGTGCAAATGTCATTTTTCTAGATTTTTTTGAAACCAAATTTATCGGCTATTTTAATTTAATTAATTTAATTTTTAACCTAGGGTAAATTAAAAATAAATCTGCAAAGTTGAGACGCGTTTTACCTACTTCCTTTTTCAATATTTTATTTTAGTTAAATTTTACCACCAGATTTGAAATCATGGAGCTTTAATCATTATAGGAAATAAGTTTTGTGAGAATCCACACAAAATTTAACATAACCAAACATGTTTTATTAATAGCGTTTTTGATTTATCTGCGACCCAGCACTGTGCCAGTGGTGTGCACCTTTTTCGTACAGTTGGTAAGACAAACTCTTCAGGTATTATAATTACTCAGATTCATCATTTGGCAATTAAAATGTTCACATTTTTCATTCGCGGCATTTTTGTTCTTGTTTTCTGCATGGCAATTAAAATCTCTTCATCGTTTGAAGATGATGTAGAAGATAATAATTCCATAAGCCGGAACAGTTTCATTTTGTCGCTACCTGTCATTGTTTGTTGACAGTACGCCATATTGCACTAGCACCGACTTCTAAGAATCAGTTCAAGAAAATTGCCCTGAGTGCGCACTAAGGGCAAGTTTGGTCGTAAGTCGAACACGCAAAACTGCCCCGGGGCAAGACAGTGCAAAAAAAGTGCAGTAAATAGAAAACGCTATAATATTTAAAAACATAAACATTTATTTACATTTACATTTATTCTTGTTTAAAAACAGGGAATTAGGTGTGGCTTTTGACATATTTTCAACATATTTATTAGCAACATTTAATTTATTATGCACAAACCTGTGTACCTAACTTCTCTTGGGTAGAGGGTTTGAATGTCACTTTTCAAAGTCTGGACACCGCTATTTGAAATTGTCAGGTAACAACTTTTGTAGTTGCTTATGTTAACCATTTTGTTATAGAATTGGGTGGAATCTTAATAAAAATAATCTTAAGGGGGGAAAGTCATGTAAACGTACGTTTTTTCGAAATTTTTTTTTTAAGAAATGGAAAAGTTTTTTGAATTAACACAAAACATATTTAAAAATATAAACTTAATAGTATTTTTTATAATTTTTTTAAAACTAAAATAATTCCATATGGCGGCACCACAGCAGCTGAAACTTGGCATCTCTCGATTGCACCGTGCAGCCTGGAGATCGAAAATCTAAACTAAAATAAAAAAATCTAATTTAGGTACTTAAAGTACATGAATACGCTTTGTATGACGTCGAGAAAAGGATTAATATAATAAAAAATAAAATTCAAGACCCTATTGAAAAAAAAAATCCTTGTTTCTGTATAAACAAGCGGTAAAAAACATAATTATTTTCTACTTTAAAAAAAAAAACTCATCGTCATGCAATGGCCAATGAGTTGAAGAATATTTATGGAAAGTTTGATCGAAATCGGTTAAAAATTCGTTGAGCTACATTGCACGGCGCGCAAAATTTTAAGTTTTCAGAAAAACGCCTTTAAAGTTTTCGATACAGAAAAGTATAGTTTATGGGGACTTACGGCTTTCAACGCTTAGTCTGCGATACCAGGGCCGTACAATATGCCTTCCTCTTCTGCAAAAGCATCCATTTGAGCCGCTGCCTCCTGTTTCTTTGCTGTTCTGGCTGCTTTTGAATTGCTTTGAGTGCGACGTTCTTGTCTCTGTACTCGGTGTGCAGTGTGCTGGTCTGCAAATGTCTTGCACTGAATGCCGATTTGTAACTGCAGATCATTCATAATTGTCAAAATGAAGTTGTAGCCATCGTTAAACATGCCTGCAGCCAAGAAGGCAGCGATTTCGACGATTTTCCAACCGCAATGTAGGTGCTTGGGAGCTAAGCGCCATACAGTTGCATTAAAAGACTCGTTTGCGTTCTGCGTATAGCCTCCCAAGCATCTCATAAGCAAATCATCACGGGACAAATCTTCGTATATTGGTAAGATTTGCTTCTGTACGTCAGGATGTAGAGGAGGAGGATGATTGTATGACGGCGTTGCACGTGAAGCTTGAGCGACGCGATAAGCGCACCAGGAATCGGCACCCGGGGGACAGTACTGGTGCTGCGGCTGTTCATTTGTCGAAATCATGTGATAGTAGGTGGCCAATATAGCTTCCTTCATGTCATCCTTCGAGTTGGGATTCCTCCGAATAGCAAGTCCATAGTACTTGGTTAACTTTTTTATTAGCATGTCAGTGAGCTTCCCTTTTCCTCCTAGTTTAGCGGTTTTCTTTAAATTGCGTAGTCGGCTCCCCATACGTTTTTCAACGTGACCAACGCATTCACTCTTGACCACTGTAAAATCTTCACCGTAAGGTTTAGCATCTAAAATAGCCTTGAAGGTCTTAGTGTCCCCATCTCCAATAAAATTACTGTATTTTGCTCCATGAAGTTCTTCTGATCTTTGAAACATTTCGAGCATTGCATCGACCTCCATTTTTCCAGGAGAGCCTTGGTGGTTTATAGGACAGTTCTCTTTGTGCATTTCATAGTCCAGATCTTTTTTATTGCTTTTAAGATAGGTACACGTTTGGCAATAACTATTTTTAACAATCAGATCGATAACTTTGCCTGTATGATAAGCAATTAGCGTTGTTACACCAAAATGAGACGAAAAACCTCTTTTCTTCCAAGAACCGTCCCCACTAACAGTGAGGTTAAAAATAGGTCTTTCCTCCTTCTCATTGAGTTGCTTTTCTTCTTCTACAGCTTTCCTGCAGCAAATTTCGAAGATTTTTTTGCTAGATGCGTATATATGCCGCACTATACTGTCGTAACTTTTTTGACTCAACCCTTGTCCTAAATCCATGATTCCACAAAAAATATTTATGCCTTCTCTAGCTATTCCCAATAACCTCATAGCGAGAACTATTCGCTTGTTGATATCAAAACCGTTACGAATGAATGGTCCGGAATCGATGAGCAAAATACCGCAGTTACACTTGACGGATATTTTGAATCCTAGTCCTCTATCTCCTGTCTGCCCAAACGATAAGCCGTGTTTACACTTTCTACACACAGCTATATCGGATATAGCAGCAAACACACTGACAAACTCGATTATTCGAAAGCAAAAACTCAAATTCATAATGACGTCTGTGCAAGAGGCTTTCATTTTTTTAGCTGAGATGCTTATTTCGGGGTCGCTAGGCACTTCTTGTAGTAATTGTAGATTTGGCACGTTACTTGGCGGTCGCCGTATACGAGGTCGATTTGGACGATAATTGGGTTCATTAGCATTAGTTTTTCGACTCATTTCTGCGAAGTATTACCCACAACAACTGACATATAAACAATGAATTATCTGTGAGTGTTAACATTTGACAAACGATGACAGAGCCTGCCGTAATTACGCGCTCCAATCATGACCGGTTATGATTGGAGCGCGCCACCGAATTCACGCGACTCTGCCCGAATCCGCCCGAATTCGGATCTGAACATTGAGGAGCATATTCTCCAAGCGTTAAACTAATTTTCTAATTAAGAAAAAAAAAATGTAAAAAATTTTCAAATTACATGACTTTCCCCCCTTAAATAAAATTTGAACCTACTGTTTTGTTTTAAAGAAAATTGAAAAAGATCAGGCGAAAAATAAAAACCGAAATCTGTTATATCTTTTTAGGTGATTCCCTAAGTACTGTCGAGTTTTATGACCCCAAACTAAATGCTTGGCATATGGCGCCGGCCATGTCAATGCTACGATCTCGTCTCGGCGTCGCAGTTCTCAGGGGTAAACTGTACGCTTTTGGAGGTTATAACGGCAAGGATAGATTAGCTAGTGTAGAGGTATTTGACGCCGCTAAGCAAGAGTGGTCGACCATTTGTCCCATGCAGTGCAAAAGAAGGTAAAATATTGCAAAAACAAAGTAATTACCTATAGCTTAAAATATCCTTTTTAGCGCTCTAGGCGCTTGCTCTCTAGGTGACATTATATACGTTTGCGGAGGTTATGATGGAGTCACATCGTTAAATTCTATTGAACGGTATCACCCTCATACGAACAGCTGGTGCTCCTTGGCTCCCATGAATAAATCTAGGAGTGCGGGAGCAGTAATAGCTTGCCAAGGTTTGATATACAATATCCGCTAACATAAACTAGGTTATAAAAGCATATTTTTAGGTTATGTTTATGCATTGGGGGGACACGACGGCTTGTCAATTTTTGATTCAGTTGAAAGGTACGACCCAAACACAAACACTTGGACGGAAGCTACACCGATGTTAACAAAAAGGTTAGTGAAGTATAATTTTGTGAAATTGTGGTTAATATGTTGTTGTTTAGATGCCGCTTGGGAGTCGCTATGCTGGGTGGTAAATTATATGCGTGTGGAGGTTATGACGGTAGCTCATTCCTGCAAACCGTAGAAGTTTTTGATCCTAATACAAATAAGTAAGTTTTAGTTGTTGTTTGTTTCTTGTTTATATGAAGAAATGGAGAAACTGTAAATTCGGGAAAAAGTTACACTCTTGTGCTTATCAATTATCTGCAAAGAAATTTATATAGTATGCACCTCTGTAGTCAATAAAGACAGTGTTATTATTATTATTAACAGAGGCAGTTGTTTGTAACCAAAACATTCATCATTTTTTGTTTGAATTTAAAGTATGACTGCGTGGTAAACTTTTGTTTTTTAGGTATATTTTCCTTATAATTTCACATGTGTCACACTTGTGGCTGAATTTTGTAACTGTGAATTTTCGGCCGAAAAAATCACTTTTCCCCATCTTTTTCTGTGTGCTTTCTATTCATCTATATCGTAGACTAGAAATGGGTGGGGGAAAACGAATTTTGCAATTTTTACTTTTTTAATGGTTATTTCGAAATTTTGGGTTTCTGATTCTAAATAAATCATCCAATGTTGCTAGGGTGACCCAATTTATAACCTTAAACGCTTTAATAAATATTTTCAATAATTAAATCATATTTTTTTACTTAATTGGTCATAATACATACCCTTTTCATCTTCAATATAGCAAACTAAATGGGCAAAAACTTTGTGATAAGTTGTAGCTGTAGAAAAGCTGATAGAAAGTTTTCCCAATTCAATGACAAACGTGTGATATAATATTTCAGTTTTGATTCTCTTGAGTGATTTTTTGTAGCTTTTTTAAGCTTGGACAATTCGTTTGATCTAATTTTGGTCTAAAATTGAAACAAAACCATGCAAATTCTTTTTTTTTCTGCTTCACTTCACTTCCAAAGAATTGTATTAAATTTCTAGAACTTACAGCATTGAGCCATTGTTTGGGCTTATTAGATGTTAGATGCATTTTTCTCATTTTAATCACTGATGGAAAACTGCCCAGAAAAGCTTTAGATCCAACAGGAAATTTGGTCCATATTGACGATAATAGAATTTCTAAATATTCTATGATTTTCTTAGATTAAAAAGATGCCCAAAAATATGTAATAACATTTACTGGTTTTACTTAATTCTAAACCAGAGTTTACAAGAGCAATAAAGTTTATAATTGTTTTTATTTGAAATCTCATAACAACAAATAAACAATTAAATTTATTTTCAACTAACAAGCACAACAACGATAAACTTTATCTAAACATTACTGTTTTTCTATCTTTCCAAATAAGCAAGATCCCAGTTTGACAAAAAAAAGGACACCTGTATATAATTTCTTGCTTTTTCTTAGGTGGGCTTTTGTTGCTCCGATGAATGACCAACGAAGTAGAGTGGCTTTGACGGCTAATATGGGAAAATTGTGGGCCGTAGGAGGGTACGACGGCATCTCTAATTTAATATCCATGGAAGTTTACGATCCTGCCTCTGACTCGTGGACATTTGCTGCACCAATGATCGCCCATGAAGGTGGTGTAGGTGTTGGTGTTATATCGACTCCTTGATTAATACTTCAGCTTATGTGACAGCAATAACTCATAAGCAGCTAAAAAAAGACTTGGTGTCGAAAGATTGCTGACTCTTGTACGATTCTAGAGTTTGTAATTAAGTTAAAAAATATTTGAGAAGAGCGGCAACTTTCAATACCTTTATATATATATATACACATGCATATTTTTGCTTAACCTTCTTTATGTGATAAATACTCGAATGTACATACTCTTGATATTTATAGAATTATATTAGATAGGGGAGACGTTATATTAATAAGAAATTTTAAAGTACATTGTTCCATTCAATCCTGTCGATCATGATAAAAGTTTACTGAATTGTATTACAGTGTATATTGCCAATCGCATCGATTAAAGTATTCAAGTCATTAATGCATTTTATTTTATTTAAGTAACCAATTTATTTTATATATTTGTAAAAGAAGCTGCAGAAGTTACCAGTCCAAGGTTACAGCCACAAAAGTCTTTACAGACTAATTAAAAAAAACAGAAACCAAGTTATATTCATCAGTGTTAGTAACAGTTTACCAGATTCTTTCAATTTTGGTGTTCCTCAGGGCTCCATTTTGGAGCCAATATTGTTTAATGTCTAGAATTCCCTGCCAGAACCGAACTCCACTACAATAGTTTACGCTGATGATATGACTGTAATAGCAAGCCACAACAATCTGTGGTGTACTGCAGAAAGTAGTCTCCTGATTTAAACAACACGAACTTCTGTATAACAGAAATAAAAGCCAGAAAATTACCCACCAAAACAATACTAGAACTCTAGGCTCCATCCACAAGCAACAGAAGTCAGTGCCTAGCAGTTTATGGACAGGACCATCCACCTCATTCTGCATCGCAGTGTTCACATATTTACACACGAATGTAACACATTACTAAAATTTAGTCACAATTTTAATGTCAAGTTTGTCTCAAACTAATAGTTTGATTTTGTTTTTTTATTCAGTTGAAGCTTGAATTGTCAAAACCAGGGCTGTGGAGTTAGAGTCGGAGTTCAGACAAATTTCAGAGGAGTCGGAAAATGTACCGACTCCGAGTCAATGTGTAAATAATGTAGAAAAAGACATGCAAGATGGCCGTTGCCTCAATAGATAGTAAAAAATGTGGTACCTACCAACATATGTTAATATAATTAAACTACAAAACACACAGGTCGATGGTGAATGATGATTAGCAACTGATTATTGTGAGACGCTTGCCGGGGAATGCATACTAGGGGAATTAGAACTTTCCAAAGTGAAGCGACGTGTTGTTTTCCTTAGTTATCAAAATTAAGAGGATTTGCTCGTATTCGTTCGGCCACAAGCAACAGCTGAACAATAGGGTATTCCGGTCATGTCAAAGTTTAAGCAGATATTCGGTTTAACCTATAGTACAATTTATGAGGATTCATAAAGTTAACCTATGAGCTTTTTTATTTAGTTTTTCTATGAGATAATTGCAATTAAAAGTGCATTTCGTTTGAATTCACCGACCACCCTCGGAAATACACGATGATTACCGATCCCTACTAGCGGTGGCAACAGCGGACAGCTCTCGAACAGCTGATCGGCCAAGTTGACGGTTGGCGACCCTGTTGTTTGACAACGAATAAAGGTAACTTTTTTGAGAGATGATTTGATCATTGAAACTTGAAGCCAAACATCTCTCATCTCGCTAGTCGGCAATGTAAAGAAAATCTTATCAGGAGTTACTGTTCTAATGCTGTTACAGCCCGGCACAGAACAATGTCGACGTTGGAGTTTATACATTTTGAACAAGTGTTTGATATAACCTCAATAACCAAAGCAGGCGTCAACGAACGAGCGATTCTAAACGTTGACACAACAGAAGACAAAAATTTACTACGTGCACCCTAGATATAGCAACGTTGTCAAGTCGCTCACATTGAGCGGTCTTTGTGACGTCACAAAGACCAATCCTAATTCAAACTTAAACAACGATTTCTCTTAATTTAAAACAATGTTTGATATTTTACTTGTGAAGTAGCAAACAGTAGCACCCATACTTTGTAAAAAATGACAATTTCAAAAACACCGGAATACCCTATTCATTAAATATTGCAAAAAGTATTTTAATTATTTTCTCTTGCAATTTTAAAAAGAAAAAATAGTTTCCTTCAGCTTTTGTACTAAAAGAAACAGCGTATGGTGTCACAGTTGTATAAACTCTCAACTTTCGCCCCAATATCTGAATGTCTGTAACAGATACAGCTTTACAAGTAAAATTTTGCAATTTTAGCTTTAATTTTGATAACTTTAAACCTTTAACCGAAAGTGATTCTTTTTTCGACACATGAACGAATTTATTAAAAGTATGACATCCCTTATGTAGAGATTTTAAATGGCTACTGAGTTTTGTGAAATAGGACCGTTTATTTAAGTTGAATATAGGAATATCCATGTATACAAGTAATACTCGTTGCAGCCAGAATTGTGACATCATTGCCACTAACAGAAGTAAGAGTTGAGATTACTTTCAGCTTATTTTGCACTTAATTCAGATTGGAATGAATTTTAGTTGGAATGAGTTACTTTGTACTAGTGATGGGCGCATTCGGATTACAAAATCGATTATAATCGATTCTTGAAATAATCGAGATATCTCGATTATTATTTTTAAAAATCGATTCTTAATAATCGATTTTTAATAATCGTATGTTAATAATCGGTTATTAATAGTCGGTTTTACATACAATTACATCAGTTTTATATCCCCCCCCCCCCCCCCCCCCCGTCACCAACTTCGTCGCTCAATCCAACCCAAAATCTGCTTTTACATCATTGACTCTCCCTATCCATAATCGATTATTAATCAAGAACAACTCGAGAACCAAATAATACGATTATGCGAATCACTCGAATACTGAAAATCGATTCTTGAAATAATACGATTCTGCCCATCACTACTTTGTACTATACAGTGGATTGTCATTACTTTTGTTATTATTAAATATAGAAAATCGGTTAAATTGACGGTTAAATTAGTTCAGAATTATGTGCTCTCTCTAAATAGGAAATAGTTGAATTTCTAATGATTTCAGATATTTTGAAAAAATAAAAAAGCGATCAACAGGTTTTTTTTTACTTTATTTACAATTAGTTTGTCAGTTAATTTTTTTTTCGCTAACAAATTTTGCCGGAGTTGGAGTCAGAGTCGGACTACGAAAATTATCTGGAGTCTGAGTCGTAAGTTTTTTTACCGACTCCACAGCCCTGGTCAAAACGATGTTGTGATGGTGCAAAGATGAGAGTAAGTTTTATAGTATAGACTAGAGGTAGGGTTGCTATATTTCCATGAGTAAAAAAGAGGACACCTGTAAAAGTATGCCAACTTGAGGGGGGAGGGGGTGGAGACATCTTAAAAACATTTAGAAAATAAACTGCTTCCGGGTTATGCCCTGTGTCAAGATTCGTAAATGCAAAGCCAATGCGAAGCATTTACGAATGTTGACACACCGATAACCCGGAAGTAGTTTATTTTCTAAATGATTCTGACCATGGAAGCCTGGCATTTTCTTAAAAACATTGTATAAAAATTTCAGAAAGACATTTGTTCTTGGCTTCAAAAACAACTTCTATGACATTGTTGACCAGTGTAAAAACTATCTATGCAAGATTCAATTTGATGACAAAAGTATTCTCTAGTAACACCAATTTTTCTTTTCTCTAAAAGTATGTTTTTACGTTAATTTATTTCATAATTATTTGCTATTTTATTAATATGAAAAATAATCTACAAACTTTTGAGTGTAGATATCAGAACGTTTTACAGATTTCCAATTTCTTAATTTGTCAACAAAACAATAATTAAAACTAAATGTCTACCGTGGCTAATAAGAACAAAATTGGACAAACTATAGGAGTGATAAGTTTATTATCTTGCTTATTATTAAAGAAGTGTAGACATACAAATAATCCTGTCTATATAGCAGAATTATAATTATTCCAAACAAAATACTACTAAAATAAAAGAAAAAATATTTTGGTAGGATTTATTGATCTTTCAAATCTACTAGAATACCATACAAGGGGTATACAGACTACTTAAATATTGCAAGAAAAAATAGTGAGAGAAAACAGAAATCTTACAATTCTGACTAGGATCAAAAATTTAACTACAAAAACAAGGGTTACGCAACATACAGGAGAAACTTGGGTAATTTTGAGCTTACCTAATTGTGGACAGATTGCAACACGTGCTAACAAAACTACATTTGTTAAGGTAGTACAAAAATAAAATATTTTACACCTTACTTTAATAGTTACCCAGATCCTGTAAGGGTGTCAAAGAACTGGAACGGCAAATATTCGTTTAAATATTATTTTAATTGTAGTGTTGTGCTTACCTCCATATTGTTCCACTTTTCCGACAGCTATCCAAGATCTGGGATTGAAATCATAACATAATCAAAACTTCAAAATTAATTAAGTTTCCCCATGGTTAATCGATAAGAGTTTTAGAAAATTGTTAGTAACTGCTATCAGTAATAGCCCAAATATACGAACAGGTAAGTACAACATGGAATGTACATATACATATACTTTAATATAGTTTTCCTATACGTTAAGAGTGGAGTTCTTCTATTAAATTCACTATAGCATCAGCGATAGTTTGAATCTATCCATTGACCTATAATCAAAATCCGTCGAGATTTTCTAAACCTACGAATTCCTAGAGTCACAATTACCATAATATTAAACAAATAAATAAGTACTAAACAATTCCCTTAAATAAAGATCTTTAATGATACAAACCTAAATATCGGATGCACTTAAATATAAAATAACAGAACAACTTATTCTTCGACCTTCTTCACCGGTGAAGCTTCCGATTTCTCATTGGATTCCGTTTCTTCCTTCTCAACTTCTTCTACTACCTCAACTTCAGGACTTGCTTCTTCGTTCTGTGCCAAGCTAACCTCTTCCTCAGTGACTGGCTCGGCAGCTGCGTTTTCAACGGATTCTTCATTCTCTACAGTGTGTTCCGTAACCACATAGTGGATTCTTGGGTTCTGGGCTGTATCGAGGTACGATGGTGGTGATGGTTGTTCCATGGCCATTTGGTAGGAGGGTGGCGGTGGTTGCTTGAAGCTGGCGCAGGCGGCCTCATAGTCGGGTAAAAGGAATTCTGGATCGGGAATTCTGTCGGTCTCGTCCCCTCGGAGGATGTAATGGACTGTGCTACGAGTCTGCTGACGGAGCGTTAGGTACTTATAGCAACGCCATACCACGCTAATGCAGTACGCCTGTAAGTAGTATAGTTTTTTAGTGCAAGTTTAAAAACCATATATTCAAAACTGCGGTTTTCATTATATTGACACTGAAGTTACCAAAACTTGAAAGGAATTCAAAAGCAAAAAACAAAATAAAACCAGTCCATTAATATTTTGAAACCAAAAACAGTGTCACGATGTGCATATTAGGCAATCAAAGCAGCAAAATGACGATTTTGAAATATTACCAACTACAACGACGTAAATGATATTCCTTCAATATTTGGCATATAAACGTTGTTAATAAGACTTTTAGTTCAAGTTTTGGATTGTGTTTAAAACCAGAACAGCACCAATCATTGTCAATCCCACGAAGTGGCAAGCAACACGTTATTTCTAACAAACTGTAAAAGATAAAATAAATACTTGCCACACATTATTGGTTAGAGGAAAGTTCAAAAATATGTAAGCAATCTAGCATGCATAGAAGTTGCATTGAATGCTAAACCGTGGCGCTGATTGTTGTCTATATGAAAATAAAATTGCTACAGATTGTTGTGTTTAAATCAGGAATGTTAAATTACAGTAATAGAATTTTTTCGTAAATTGCTGTTGAAATTAAAATTATTAGTTTCAAATATTAAATTACCACGTAATTAAAAACTAAAAATGGCAAATTATGTTAATTTATATTACCGGGTAATTAAAAATTCATAATGGTTAATAGCGCTGGTTTAATTTACTTGGTAATTCAAAATTCAAAATGGTACATTAAACTTGCGTTAAACTGATCACTGTAAGATAAGATTGCTACTTATGGTAATCAAAAGGTTTGGTCACTAAAAGTCAGTATTTTGTAGATAAGTAGCTATCTCTAGGGATGTTAAATTTGACTAATTAATGTTTTTATAAATTACCGCTGAAATTAAAAATGTAATACTTTCACAGATTAAGTAAGTTACCACGTAATAAAAAATTAAAAATGGTAAATAATCTATATTTTCTTAAATTATCAGGTAATTCAAAATGATAAATTACCAGGGATGTACAAGAGTAATTTACCGCGTAAATTACCGAATTAATTACCGTAATTAATGGTAATTCACCGATTTTTAATTACCGTAATTTACGGCGTTAACTACCGATGGTAATTTACCGTCAATTTAAATTACCGTAGGTAATTTACCGAAAATTTTAATTACCGTTGGTAATTTACCGGAATTTATAAATTAATTTCCTAAGCAGTCGACAAGTGCACTATTGTTTGCGTTTGCCTGGGAAGTAGCTAACAATCCGCGTGGTGCATGGTCGGACTAGTGCGTGACAAAGTTATTCAAGGTGTCATTTAGCCAATGGAAGTTGGTCTATGGATAAAGTTAACACATCCAATAACAGTCCCACTGCCCGTAAACGTTATATTTTTACTATTCCAAATCATCCGACATTACTTGAGAAAATACAGAACTAATATTTTGTATTTAATGAATAGAGAAGTGGAAAGCCCCTTTGCCAATGGCGACCAATCAAACAAATCCGATAATGCAGCTCTGAAATCAGAAGCCATTTATTATTAGAATTCACTTTTTAATAAATATGCCAGTGTTAGAAAAATGACAAATGACAAAAACCCTCTGTAAACCGAAGAGTTATTTTGTGAATGTGGACAGAATTAAATTGTTTATTTTCTACTATTGTTATTCTGTTTGATTTTCCTGTTTTTGTAGTAGTGCTATAAATAGTATTTCTATGTAGTCTTTACTTGGGTTTTAGTACTATCAAATCAGGCAAAAGATTAGAGATAACTAGTCATCCACAAAATAATGATTTAAGGTTTTACCAAACATTTTTATTAGCATTAGTAGTAATCATAACTTACAGTGATCTGTTTAATTTAACATTTTGCACTTTTAATTACCCGGTAATTTAAATCAGCGTAATTTTACATTTTGAGTTTTGAATTACCCGGTAATTTAAACAGGGGTAATTTACCATTTTGAATTTTTAATTGTCCGGTAATTTAAAACAGCGTAATTTACCATTTTGAATTTTTAATTACCCGGTAATTTATGCCATCGTAATTTACCATTTTTAATTACGTGGTAATTTAATATTTGAAATTAATAATTTTAATTTCAACGGTAATTTACGAAAAAAATTAATTACCATAATTTAACATCCCTGAATTACCAATGACAGTAAGTTATATCAATCAAAATGTAGGGTGCAACCTTAAAAGTAATTATTTTAGAGATAGACACCAATCCATCACCAAACCATCACCTGGCGATTTTCCTGATTTAATAGTAGTAATTGATCATTAAAATGAAAACAGGAACTACAATAAACAGTCTATCAGCATAATTATAGTAGAAAATACTTTAAATTTCCATCCTCTATTCATTTAATACAAAAAGATTCATCAAATAATATCATTCAGCAGGTGAATTGTGGAGTGTAAAGGGGATTTGATAACAAAAAAAGAGTATAAAAATGTACTGGTGTTAAAAAAATATCCAGATTAAAAAATGATCATTTTTTGTGAAACCAGGCACAAAAGTATTAAATAACAAATAAATAATAAAGAAACAAAAATAAAGTAATTTTTATCAGGTAATCATTTGGGGCCAAGATTTGGGTAAATTACCAAGAGTAATATATACTGACGATAAACTACCATTGGTAATTTAAGCCGTAAATTACGGTAATTAAAAATCAGTAAATTACCATTAGTTACGAAAAATAATTTGGTATTTTACCCGGTAAATTACGCCTTTACATCCCTGGTTTAAATGCAACGTGAATACTGCTGTTGGTTCATAAACTGATACTTTTTTCAGCTGGCCTTAACACGAGAAAATAAACACCAAAAGACCCAGCATCAAGGTAGCAAACTTTGAAAAATTAGCTATACAATTTTTGACATTGACAATAATCCACGCCTTAGCGTCCTTTCAATTTGTTTCTTTATAGCAATTTCTGTGTCAAATGGGCCCTGATGTAAGAATTAACATGGTAAGCCAACAACTCGAAAACCACGCCAACTTTTCCAGAAGTTTATCTTGAAAACCTGAGTGATGCCCATCCTAGGAATAGGGAACTGAAACATTTTGCCCTTGCGTTGCATAACTACGGGCGCATGCGAGATTCTGACAAAGCACCGGGCGCCGCCATTTTCATTTTTACGTGTTTCAAACGTCCACATAAATAAAACCATATTCTGGTCTTGTCTTTGAATTATCCCATATATTTCACATCTAATACTGTTTATCAATGTATGATTGAGCGGAAAGGACTCGTGGCAGTTTATAAACTCGTTGTTACTGTTCGATCAAACCTAGTTATGTTTTCATAATTACAGTTTTCAAACCAGTCTTAATAATTTGTATACGTTCTTTACATTTTTTATTCCTTGTTATACCTACCTTATGAGGCATCAATGGTACATTGCATTCAACAAATGCCGTATATGTCTTATAAAACAATTGCCCCATTTATTTAGTATAAATTTAGATCAGCGGTACCGTACCGGTGGGTTGCAAAGGTGCTATGAGGCTGCCGTGAGCGAGAGGACAGCGGGAGCAGGTTGGGAACCACTGGTTTAGATAATGCTCAATTTTTTATTTTTGTCCATGACTACCTACGGTTATTCTGTTTAATTCTATTCTATATTAGTTATTCTTTTCTAATTAATTATGGATATAAAAAAATAAAATGAGGGTCCTGCATAACAAAAAAAATAAAAGGTAATATAATAAAAATTGGTGCCCCTTAAATTTTGTTATAAAAAAGGATGAGATTTTTCGTGGTGGCTTGTCGATTCAGTTCTGCATATTGGACAAATTAGTACATACAAAATAAATGTGAAAAAGACTAATTGAAAAAAAAAAAACTCATTAAAAACAGTTGGATTATTCATAATGTGTGTCAACGGACTTTGTCATTTTGTGAGGCAGTTATTTTAACTTAAAACAGCTAGGTTTCTATTTTAGTTCATTACACAGCTACAAGTAATCAATATTTTCTGAATATAGTCGCAAATTAATTATTCATTTAGTTACAACTGAAAAGGCAAAATACAGACTTTTAATAACAAGTTGTATTAATAGTATTTGACAATTATTTGATTCTGATAATGTTGATAACTAACATAAACATGTTATTTTAAGTGTTGCTAAATATGCTGATATTATTTTGGTAATCCTTGTCATGTGTTCAGAAAATATGATTGTAAACAGGCAAATAGATACTCAGCAATCTTCTCATGCAGTTTTTTCCATACTTTTCAAAGCCATTTAACAAATGTTTCATGACATCTTTAGTTCAACTCGTAAACTAAATCTGCCCTTGTAATGTTTGGATTACAAAACATAGGTAAACAATTTGTATCATTTCTTGCATTTTAAGTGTGTTTTAGGTCTGGTAACTGAATCAATTATAAAAATTTATTTCCAATAACTAGTAATTGACTAACTAATTAATTAATTATTTCTTACAAATATAACTTCACATAATATATCTATTACATAATAATTAATTGCCTAATTTCCACTGCTATTGACCCAATATATATAGGCATTTAACTCCATAAGAATCAAAACAGGAAAAAGCTTACCTTCCATAACATAGCAGCAACGAAAACACACAAGACGATCAACGACAAATACTGGGGACTCAAATTCAATAATTCTGCCTTGTAGGGAAGATTTTGCCAATGTTCATTGACAAATGTGTGCACAGATCTCAGGTAACAGAAGTAACCAGTGGCTGTTAAACTGCAAATTAAATCCAATAAAAAAAAATGGCAAACATTAAAATATGTTTGTAGTTACGTTGTAATCGCAAAATCAAATAAGAGGAGGCAGAAGAATGGTAGGAGATGGGACGCCTTCCCTTTCACTGTTCCATAAACCATCAACAAAGTGATGCTCATAGTGCAAACAGTCATCAGCGCACCAATATCCAGATCAGCTAAAACAATACAAAACCAAACTAAGAATGTGCATTACAAAAAAATTTAAATGAAATTGTTGGTTTTAGTCAGCTTTTCCTACATCTAAATGCCACAATTTCTGAGTTGCAAACAGTCAAACTTTGATAACTCAAACCATGACTTGCCACAAAAAAGTTGAGTTATCCAGACGAGCTATTAAATAACAGACATAAATAAGTATATAATATTTATGTGTGCATTTAGTAGAGTAAAAGTGCGTTACATACACATATCTTACATAGGTACATACTTTAGTATGTACGCCCTATGCAAAGCTGGGCACAAAAGAATTAATCCGTTAATTATCAAAATTAAATTTTTCATTAACATTGAATTTGTTTTCATTTCGATTGCGTCCTTGAAACTTTGTTTAATTACATTTGTAACACAAGGCATTTTGCCGTTTAAGTTTTTAAATAAATAAATAAATAAATTAACGAATTAACTTTTAAGTTAACTTTCAAAATCATTAATAGACTCATTAACATCAGCTACATTTGTCATCCGTTAATTCCAGGCCGTTAAATATGAAAATATCATAATTAAACATTTCAAATTGCTATAGGCATTCTGTGCATGTTCGGACTTGGTTTTGTTTACTTGTGTGACGTACTACTTTGTGCCACACGGTTGTTTTGTATGTTTTGTTTTTAGTTACTTTTTGTATGTACACTCTCAGAAAAAAATATGTTTACATCCTAAATTTCTTGTTTCCATGTAACTCAGGAACTACCCAACAAATTTTGATCAAACTTTCACCTAGAATTTTTTTGTATTTTGGGAGATATTCAAGAATAAGCAGACCAAAATTTATTGGATAGTTTTTGACTTATTATGCCGCAAAAATGCAGGATGTATACATAGATACTATTTTCCACAAGTACATATATCTATTTATTATGTAATAATACATATTTAACTTTTTTTAATGTTGTCATTTTTTAATAAATAGCCATTGTTTCAAAATATGAATCTAAACTTAAAAAGCAACCTTCTCAAAATGCTTTTCTTCTAACTCAAACCGCCTCGGTTGGGCTTTTCAGTGTCTTTTATAAGGCTTGCATCTCAGAATATAGTTTTTTAGTTAACACTGTAGCTTGAAAAATTCCTGTGCAATTTTAACATACGAAACCGAAAGATGTGCCGTTATTATGTTATACTCAACATAAACTACTTTTTTTTAGAGAAAAAACTTAACAATTAACAGTTAATGTTAACTTCCGTTAAATTTATAACAAATTAACGGACTATTGGTTAACAAACTTAACTTTCTGATTAACTTTGCCCAGCTTTGCTCGTATGTATACTTTTACAAGACAATAACACCATAAATTGGGTTAGCTACGGATTTCCTACGCTGAAAAGTGTACATACATATGTACTATGCGCGCCAAAAAAAAGTCGTCCACCTTGTAGCTTTGTACATGGTTCTTTTATAACCTATACGCTGTCATTCTGACATTAATCATAGGTATGAAACATGCACCAACTCTCAAGCAAGGGGGTCCAAGCTTATGGGACATATGTAGCCAATAATTATAGTTCTTGTATCCTACGAGGGATGGCGCAATCAGTCTATTTTAGCGATATCTATTTCACTACCGTAAACCAACATAAGATCCGACAGATGGCGCGGTTCGCGCTCCGGCGGGAAACTTCAAGTTATGAATTTGTCATAACCTGACATGTATTAAGTAGCCCGTGGTAACTACTACGGACTACTTAATTCATGTCATGTTGACAGTTATCAAACGGCATAATACAAGTATTTTGCAACGTTTGCAAGAAATTTCTTTTATAATGCGTGTGAAGTGTTCACTGCCGTCATGTACGGTGCCACATACAATGTCATACATGTCGTGTCTTTTATATACATAATAGGTGTGTTCGTGCAAGTTCTGAATTTGTTCGGAAATAATGTATTATGGGCCATGTGAAGTTAATGAAGAATTCCAGCATTGGTTCAAAATAAAAGGTTCCGAACACATTCCTAATATGCCTCGCGAACAGACTTATTGTTCAAGACACGAAATGATTAGTATATCGTAATCTGAATGGGAAAGAATACGGAAGGTTGAGTTCAAATTTCCCGCTAGATTTTTAGTTCTGGGGTCCGAGGCTTCGCGTCGCTGAGATCGCTGGTTGGCTAGACATTTAACCCATAAGATGGCGTTCTATATAAGAAGGTATTCTATGCTCTCAAGTTGACAAGCCAGAATTACGTGATGTCAAAATTAGCTGTACGACTTTCTTTTGGCGCGCAAAGTACCTATTTTTTATTTTGCTGTTAAAAATCGGTTAATTCTGACTGACGAGGGAATTTTCTATTTTTATTTGCAAGAAAGCTTCATTTTTATTACACCATTATACAAACTATTGGTTGTATGTTTATTGGTGTCTAAATAGGAACTCAAAACGTTCAACAAATTTGCAACCAGCTTGTTTGAAGGTGGTTGCTGCAACTCTATTATATCAATCTTGCTGTCATTCTTATTGTCGAGCTGTACATATTTATATTTAGAACTGCACAGCTTGACAATATCATCATCAGTGTTTGATTATTTTTTCCCCCACATTGACTGTGGTAGAATATATTGAGTTTGTCACAACATTTGTAACACCCTTAAGGAAGCGTGGCAGGTATAGACTTGTATATATATATTTTTGATCAGCATTGAATCGATTTAGCTATGTCCGTCTGTCTGTGTACACGATAACTGCCTTAATTTTGTAGTAATTGTTCTGAAATCTGGTATAAAAGCGTATCTTTTAAAAAGTAAGGACCAGTTCGTGAATGGGAAAAATCAGTTCACTCATTTTTATTTTATTTTTTAATATATGTGGTGGTATTTTAACATCAGCCCGGCTGAAGATAATTTTCTTACTAATTCTTTTTAATAGTAAATATGTATCATATATAATTTGAATCGCACTTTGAAGCACAAAACTATGCTTCAGGCCCATTCCGCAGATAAAAAAAAAAGAGATTAGCTTAAATGAATTTGTGGCCAAAGAATAAATTTGCTCCAAGTTTTTGAGAATCCTAAATAAATATCTACACCTATTTTATTAACTACATCAATGAATGTTGTTATTATACATTTATCTATGACTCACATATAATTTCATTGTATATGTATCTATTACCACATAATCCCTAGCATGATACACGCCGGTGATTATGATGACAGTAGTTTTGAATAATAATAAGTTTGGTCAAAAAGTCGGTGTTATAAAATGTATGAAACACAGAATAACAAAAATTTGCCATCATTCCGAACTTCATTCAAATTTAAATAGACTTCTGGACATTTTCACAACGGCCATCACCCCAAATTAGTAAAATCCATATTGTTTAACTCCTCCATAGTAGAGTTGGTTGACTGAATTGATAGTTCACAAGACATCCCAGCTGAAATTGGTGATAATGTTTCTATCCACAATTCAATCAACCAACTCAATGATGACTCCCTTATCAATAATAATTCACTAGGTATTTTAGGTTCCCCCATATCGAGGGTTTGACTGATAAAATCAAAGCTATGTTCAACGGCAAAATAGTGTCAACACCTACGCGGTTGACAAGCATTGACAGTTCGCATCGAAACCATTGACAAATACATTTAATATATTATTTAGATTTAGAATGGAATTTATGAGTCATATATAAATCATTGTATTTGACTCGCACAAATGGCGAGCTTATGACTTATATCCTTAATTATGTGCTTGCCAAATAATATACTATTACGCTTATTAAAGCCAAGAGATAATGGCTGGTCACACCCGTCACAGCTATTTCAAAGATTTTTATATTAAACATCAATGTTTCAAGATCTTTCTCTAACAATTTAAAGTGATGAGTCCCCTTTCTGTTATATTTTTCTATCACATTAAGAATATATAACCCCATAGCTTCTTTATCACACATTAGAGTCATCAAAGTATCATACACGTAGCTGCAAAAGCTAACCACAAATATTGAGGAGTTTGATTTTATCTAAACATTGATTGGTACTTTTTCACATAACTTTTACCAAAACATTAAAGCCTAATGTGATTTGGGTACTTTCCGTAAAAACAATAAAATATTTTAGAAGCTGTTACTTACTGTACTTACATTGGTAAACGTGACGTCCATCTTGGGTTGTCGGTAGATAATACGGATTATCGTCACTCTTAGTTTTGCTCAGAGGCGTTGGCAACAGATTTCCTGGCTCTATATCAGTAGACATCCTATGCGAATTGACATGAATCTGATGGTTACGCATACACAAAGCCAGAACAGCTAACGCAAGTATATGCAACAACTAAAAATGCATTATTGTAAAATTTTTATTGCAGCAAATAAAAACAGGCTCACCAAATGCCATATTCCTAGAAGTATCGTCGCAGTCCGTACGTGCAGGCAAAAGAAACACCGCAGTTCATTGTTCCTTGGTGGGTTGATTTTGATTCTCATGTTGAACATGATTGCTAACAACAATGCAAGAAATAAACAGCTGATAATCACCTTTGTACAACAAAATAACAAAAAAGTAAGTACGCTATGTACTTAGAATACGTCAATATTGTAACATTGAAAAGGTCATGTGATCTGCAAGACTGTGTAGGATGTCGCGACAAAACTACAATTACTTACAATCGGTTAAGGAGGCAATAATAGTTTTCCTAATTAACTTCTTCCTGTGCGTAACAAGTTATTGAGGTACAAACAATGACCATTGAGAATTACAAAACATTACAGATTTTATACTAACGTGAAGTTCGTACTGATTTTTTTTTCTCATTCCACAAGCATAGAGCTTGTGCTATGTGGATACGATAAACTACGCATGCTTAAAAAGACAATTCACATATAATATATTGTATTTTTCTTTAAAAATTTATTGATAAATTGAAGATTATAGCATTGTGGAAGTAACATGTTTTGCAAAATTCAATTGTACTTAAATCTGATCAATTTTTCGCCATGTAACCGATTTGGATGCGTCCTACTGCTAGAACTCTATGGACTCGTGCTTGCTCGTGCTAATCTTTGGGTTTTCTAGTAACTTTAGAACTACCACCTGTAAATATTTCCAACCGTTACTAACTTCTCTCAGTTTATGTCTTGTTTTGAGACGAAATGAATTTGGGATACCGCAAATTAGTTATAAGTTCCAAATATTTCTAAGTTTTATAACTCCTAAAATGTCTAATTTTATAGTAATTAGAGAGTACAAGACTTCTGATATTCCACGTATAAACGAAGTGATAAGTAAGGCCTATCTTTCTACCGTTTTTCCAGCATGGATTACATTTATGAGCAAAGAGGTATTTATTTAATCGAGCAATTATAAACTAATAACATTAATTTATACCAATTTACAGATTACCTTTCAGTTGATTGTATTGGGCACTGCTGTAATGTTTATTTTCCTACGAATGCCAGTGCAATACTGTCTATTATCGATACCGATTGTATTGTTAATAATTCTAATTTTTACGTACTTGGGTATTCTGATGAAAGCAATGGAATTAACGCAGGGTAAGCGTTTTATTCAGTGCTGGGTTGCAGAAAGTTTGGAACCTGTCTTTTCTATGGAGAATCCTCAGAAGCAGATGTTTAGAGTAATACCTGAACATAAAATTGCTGACGAAGGAATTAATCTAGTTAATTATCGGAAGAGGGTAAGTATTTAATGGTGGGATTTGTCAGCTTTTCTTTCACCCCTACTATCAACATAAAAAACATGGGTACAGCTAAATATGATTCTCTTAACTACTGATTTTTTTTTGGATTACTAACCTGTTATTTTGTTATATTCAGTAAAACTTGTTGAGACATTGTAAATAACTTGTTTGCGTTTATACATAGGACATGTAAGAAACATTATACAAAACAATTTTTGCCAACAAGGACGTGTTACTGGTTTTGTGATAGATTATACTAGTGGTGTAAAAACAACGTCAATTTAATTTTTTTAATTGGATTGGCCTATATTTCTCTACTGTAAAACGGGATGAGATTGACTCTACAGGGTAAGATTGATCACCATCAATTCCTAATGCTATTCAAATTTTCATTTTATTGTGCTAATATATGTTGTTTTGAATTAGCACGGAATTTTGCTATGTCTGCCATGTTACGAATTTGCTATAAGAATATTTAGATGGAGAGATGATATATCCACAGTTCTGCTTAAAGAGTTTTGTCAGATCCTGTGAAAAAACTGTGAAAAAATATCAGACAGAATAATTAAATACCATAGTCCAAAGACTGTTAGATTTATTTTTTGTAGTTTATTTCTTAAAGTACTAAAATTTGGGATCAACAATTTCCCAAGATGCAGGTTTAAGTTAAAAATTCTAAACCTGTGGAATGTGATCTTATTGTTAGCGTTTGTTATTGAACATAAGTTTTTTCTTCATTTTTCTTACTTTTTTCACTTACTCGTGAATATAACGGGTGTTCAATCTCGTCTTACATGATACATCTCACCCTGCCAAATGCCAAATATCGTTTATCTAAAAAAAGTTATATAACATTAAGTTTAGAATGATCAATTTCACTCCACTTTGTGCTATATTTTTTAATTATTTGCAAAATTACTTATATTACCTACATTACCTGCTCTATTTTTCTAAAAAAAAGTCTAAAGACAGCATTGTAAGAACCAAATAATTTCTCAAAACAGGATATTTGGTAACTTTTCCTTTCTTTAATAGAACAGCCTATAAGTTTTAACCTTATTTAATTCTAAAAATTTTTTGTAGGAATTATTTTTTTTTCAAAATGTCTCATTTTTTTTAGTTATAGGCAATACATAAATAAAAACCCATAAGCTTTTATTTTTCCCAAATGGAAAAAAAAATAAAACAATTAAATAGTTAATTAAATTAATTCTTCAAACTGCCAAATTAAACTACAGTAAAGCTCCGCTAATCAGGCCACACGTCAAAGACACAACTTACAAGCGATTATGTTCAAATTAATTGTTTGTGGCACCCAATTGCACCACATTTATTCAATCCAAGAACCAAAATGGGATTATTAAATCCATGGACCAAAATGGGATTTGTTTAACAAAACTGCATTATCAAAAGAGCTTTTTGGTTCATGTTCGATCTTTGGAGGAAAATGACATTTCACGGGCTCCTGAGAACATCACTTTGAAGAATGCGGTGTTTTTCCTTACAAAATGACATTGCCAATTCTCCGATTCGAGCGATTGCTATCAATGGATAAAAATCGACAGGAATTTGCTGAAATCAGAAATATGTTACAACAAATTAATTGAGTAATTTTAACGGGGTCATTGGTGTTTAGTTGTCCTTGAAAATATGTATAATATTAGTTATAATAATATTATGTGTCACTATGTATTAAGCGTTTGGGTAATCATTATTATATTGCTCCAGTAATCCAGAGTTTTTGCTATTCTCGATTGAATCAGTTTTAATTGATTCGCATTAGCGGAGCGTTACAGTATATTATGTATGAATGTGTGAAAATATTCTTAATTTCTGAAATTAAGTTCCGCAACATTGATTAATTGCTTATAACTTAAAAATGATAATACTTAATACAAAAAATTCACAGTATTAATCTTAAATAGATAACAAAAAAAATCTACAGCGTGTTCTGTTGGAAAACGAAAAGGTTATTTTTTAAACTATAAATGCTAAGTAATGGACGCAATTGTCATACTAAAATCCTACAACAAAATCCTTTGTATAAAAAATTACCTATATGCCCTGTTACCTATATTATCAATAAACATCTTTTTGAGATTTCAATTTATTATTATAGATTGTAGGTACAGTTTCGGTGTCGAGATTTACGCATGATGAAAGCGCCGCATGGTTATTTAGGTTAGCGGTGGAGAAGCCTTACCGTCGAAAAGGTATAGCACAGAGATTAGTACAAGCAGCTGAAAAGTGGTGTACCGAAAATCGATTCACGACAATGATGTGCGGAATGTCAGAATGCCAAGAAGGTGTAAGGAGATTATTTATGAATAATAGGTTTGTAAAAAAATTGTTTTTTTAAATCATGAATTATATTTTCTTTTTTTAGGTATTTACTAAAACATATGTACCACAGGCAAATACTCGGTTCTGCTTTGACTCTTTTGATGTACCAGTTAGAATGCACACTGCTTTCTACATATAGTTATAGAGATTGAAGTAGAATGTTAGTCTATACGTAAATACACATTTCTTTATATAATTGATGTGATTATCTGGAATTCTATATGTAATGGAAGAAGAAAATTTGTTTTGTATTGTGTGGTGTAGAGAAACTTAACCAGAATCTCTAATGCAGTCATTCTTGGCTGTGGACCAATATTGTTTTAGTGATAGCAAGTTTCGAATATTGTATTTTTTAAATCACTTTTATAACTGTACATGCGATGTACTTTTGTACATAAATATATATTACTATGTTAAACATATTTGGAATAATTTTTCTTTGGATATTATTTTTACCCCAAAAATAATGTCATGCATTAATGTTTGCTTGGCAATCAAAAGGTTTCAGGGTCGTGAAACGATATTTACTATTTTTAACCGTTCATTAATATTGTTTATTTCGAAATATTTTATCACCAGAGATAACAAGAATACTAAATCTACAAGGATTGCTCAATGACCGTTTTTAGGTTTTTGACAATGAATGTGTTTTTTCAAGGTCTGCTTTTGAGGTTTTAGATAATGGCAATCATAACGAGTATTATTGCGGTATCATTGGTCTGTTTGAAATTCCCGCCTTTTTACGTGTCAAGTGTGTCTTCTTTTGACGTTTCAAACGAACATAACCACAACATTGATTATTGCGCTACTGTTCGGTGAAATAATAGTCGAAGAGGTAAATTTTAAAGATTTATCTACGTCTCACGTATAATTAGTTCATTGCATACGTATCTATGACTCACACGCCAATGATTATAATGACACTAGCGTTGTATAATAATGACACTTCGTTCAAATAATGACTTCTATATTTGAACGAACTGTCATCATTATACAATGCTAGTGTCAAAGTCTATCAAAACCTACGTGGATAACAGTTCTGTGACAGTTCCCCTCGCCATCATTGACAAATACATTTAAATTATTTGATATAAAATGGAATTTATGAGTCGTAGATAAAACGTCGTATTCGACTCGCACACAACGGATATAAATCGCTCGCATGTTTATACGCTCGCCTACGGCTCGCGTATAAACTGAGTAGCCAATAGACGTTTCTCGTTCTAGTTTTTGATCTCACGGTATGCGCGTGCATTTCCCCCAGGACCACCTAGGACGAAATTAAGTTGGCAACTGCTTTGTAAAACGCCTATACTCTGTCCGCCGAAACTTTGCAGTATTAGCCTGGATAGGGATCAAAATTCACACCGTTGATTGGTGCAAACGGCAGGCAGATTTACACTAGCGCAAATAAAATTGTCATAATTTGACGTTTGTTTGAACTGGATGAACAGCGAGATGATATCCGCAACCAAGTGGTTGTTGGTGTTGATGACTTTATCGGTGAAGCTGCCGCAGTTTCAGCCCCTGCGGAAAATGTTGGTGATATATTATACAAACATAGTCAGAGCCAACCGCTTAGTCGAGGGGAAAAGACCTTGTATACAACATTTTTTCTCATCATAATGAGGGTGTATCAAGAAAAAAAGAGTGTTAAATTAACCGCATCTGTAATCGGCATTTCAGAAAGAACTGTTTGGGCAATTGTAAGTGAACAGGAAAGAGCAGGAATTTTATCGTCTCCGACAAAAAGGCCGCGCCCTCAGGTCCACGAAAAGTTGGATGACGCACATAAAAACTTGCTACGACGGATTGTACATGAATTTTATTTACAAAACGACCAACCAACGGTAAACATACTAATGGTAGCTGTAGGCCAAAATGAAGCACTGCCATCCATGGGCAGGACTACCTTCTGGCAAATGTTGCACAAATTAGGATTCAAATAGGAAAAAAGAGGGAGATTCATGTCAGATTTCGAACCGGAAAATTATTAACTGGTGGATTTATTGTATTTTTAACATACATTTTTCTCCGTGTTACAAGTTATTGTAAATAAATTAGGTTTATTTGTTTAATGTAATTATTTTATTACGGCAATGCCTATTTATATGAAAGAAAAGTAAACCAGATTTTCCCAAAATTGCTAGAAAAGAATTCATTTTTTTTTTTCGAATTTTTACCAAAACTAAGCGTTCTTTAACTTTTACATCGATAACATTAATGTAATTAGAAAATTTTGTTGTACTATAGTTACAAAGTGTTACTATATGGTCACCGTGCTGGCCAGTGTAAATCTGCATTGCTAAATCCCGCCCACCACTGCAAAGTTTCACTGAACAGAGTATAATTTCAAATGAAATGTAATTGATGAAAGATACGTGTGAGAATGATATTAATTGAAAACTGAATAATTACAGATATGGAAGTGAACATGAAAACCAAAATACCTGTGCTTTTAGGGACAGTTCAGCAAATTTTCCAAAGTACCTAAAAACAGGTACACCCGCGGCAAGCTTCCTTGAGTAGGGACACGTAGATACAGAACACTTCATGATTAAAGCCGAAATTGGTAATTTTACATGGAATGCGTGTTTTCTGGGGATTTTAAGCAATATTATGTTACCAGATTTGACAGCGGCGGCTAGTCCTCTGCGCATGCTGTCTAGCGTTTTGGGTCAAAAGTAGAAGGCCCCTATTGTTGTTGTCCCGGATGTAATGACATTTATGCGCTGACGTAATTTCGAGAAGTAGCGTTCGTTGCCATGGTAGCAAATATGTTGTTGCGACGTTCAAGCCTTTTTGACAATTAAAGCGTTGGCATGGTTGTCAACTTGTTAACCTAAATCACCTACAAAAGTCAAAAACTTACGGACGTATTTGGTTGCCTAGGTGTCCGTGTCAACATCCTTCTCGCAGTGACGTCATGCGCAGAAGTCAACGAATTTGAGACGCAAAGTGAGCAGACCGTGGGAACGGGGTACTAACTCGCTAGCCTCCGGCCAACTCCGCCAACTGAACTACTACTAAACGGTTTACGGAACGGGATAATATAATATAATATGATAATATAGTAAAATAATAATTCGCTAGCCTCCGGCCAACTATTTACGGAACGGGATAAGAACTCGCCGGCCTCCGGCCCATTGAATTATTACTAAACGGTTTGCGGAACCGGAACGGGATAATAAGTCGCTAGCCTCCGGCCAACTGAATCGACTGAATCATCTATGACAGGAAATAATACAACGGTAAATATGTGCCTATGCCGAAACAATAAATCGCTAACCTCCTGCTAACTTCAGGCCAAAGGCCAACTGACAGTATTGAGTTGTGCGGCGGAAATAACAAAAGTTGATTCCCTGTCCAGGTCCCTGTCCATCTACGACCAACTAGGTGAATCAGTTCCTCGGTCTAACTTGATGATTGGCGAAATTAGAGGCAAGGGTTTGAGGGTTAAACCCATTCTACCTCGACTGGATGCGTGGATTGCACAATCATGCGCAATCAGTTCATTGTAACTTGCTGGTTTTGTTGATAAGAGGTCAAGCCAATGGGTGCGTTCTGCCGCTTAAGCGCTTGAACTCAGCAACCAATGGCCTTCGCGTTCATGTTGTTGCTGCCCAATAGCTGCCGTCCGCTGAGTTCAAGCGGTTAGCGCCTAAAGTGGCAGAACGCACGCAATGGCTTTTAGACCCCAATATGCCGATGTTTTGCTACGCAAAACTTCACTGCGTAATAGAATTGGATGGGTGCGTTGCATCACTGTAGCATATCTGCCACAGTGGTGATTTAGATTGCTAGTTGGTTGAATTCTCTGATGAGTTGTTTGAGTGTGTTTTGGAGGTGCGGATTGGTTGGTGGATTTGAGTTGTTTGTTGTCGATGGGAGGTTACTGACAATTTGGGAAAATGTTTGTGGGCGTGGCTTATGGGTTGCGTTTGTTTGGGAATAGATGTGGGCGTGGCTTGCTTGTTGGTAGGGTTTCTCGAGGAAAGAATTTTTGCTGTGGGAACTTGTGGAGGGTTAGGTTTGCGGAGCCTCGGAGCGTTGCTGCACCCTTTATGGCTGGCCCGGTGAGCAATCAGTTCCTACGCCGAGCGATCCGTCTTTTATAGCTACGGACGACACCCACCATGACGGCCGGTGAGGGAGTGGTGGTGGGGGAAAATAAGCAAGTTCTTGAATTCTTGTGGGGTATTTAGAAAACACGATACGGAAATAAATGTGACTAACCTGGTTTTCTATATAATACAAAAACTTGTCGCTACCAAGATGGTGTTTCAAACTGATGATTACGTAATTCGTTACAACATTATATTAATATTGCAGGTCTAACATCAAAAATACTTTCTGAAAAGGAGAATAACACCATCCTGTAGCCGTTCAAAAACGTCTTTTATTTCAAACTGATGATTACGTAATTCGTTACAACATTATATTAATATTGCAGGTCTAACATCAAAAATACTTTCTGAAAAGGAGAATAACACCATCCTGTAGCCGTTCAAAAACGTCTTTTGGTATAAAATCGAATGGACTTATAGCGCAATATACGACAAGAACATAACTGAAAAATGGTTGAGGTCGATAAGAAACTATATTTTGTCAAAAAGTCAAAATAAACACGCTTTGTTATATCCTTTATGAGTATATACCTACACATGAATAAGATAGTTATAAGTAGATACCGTAAATACCCTCAAAACACTCTTATAAACTCCACCTCAAAAATGGACAAAGTACTCCCTTTATTTATTTTTCACACGAAACTCTTTAACGTTGATTATTATCTTGATGGGCTATTTTTTAGTTGTTGCTTAAACTTGTTTAACGATGCACTCAACGGCATCAAATTATCGTACCTATAAAAGTTTTGCAAATCATAGTTATACTTTACTAATGTTTACATACTTATGCGGCATATCTGCTAATTTTGAAGTTAAACACGTCACGATTATTTTCTCGCTATCATAACCACAAACAATAACATGACCAACAGCAAACAGTTTTCTACCGTCTTCTAGGAGTCGTTTTTTAGTCCTCCTTGTTCTAAAAATACCTAAAAATCAAAGTCATATTGGGGTATTGTATACCGAAAGCAACGATGATTGTACCCCGCTAGAGCGGCTATAAGATTTTTTTTGCAGCAATTTTTTTACAATATGGGTCTTGCACTAAGTCTCAAAATTAACAATTAATACGCTCTATTAGTGCCAAACGTATACCAGAACCGTCCGCAAACGTTCTTTTTTAAAGAAAAAAGTCTGTTCGTACACAATTAATAATATTAAAATCGGTCTCGTCCATTTAAATATGAACGGGCTGTGATTGGTGTGACGTACCATGCTTGGTCGAAGGCTACGTGACATGAGCTAGTTACGATGCGATTGTCATGCCTTCACTGTTTCTATAACAGGTGAAAAGATTGACATTAACGTTGGACGTACGTCTTCTCAGGCGACTGTCACTTTTGACAACACGCAAAGATTCCATGACTCAACTGTACTTATTCGTTATCAGAACGCACACAACGTCTTCCAGATGCTATACATTCAATTCGATGCCGTTCTCATGCCCGTAGGTCCTATTTTTTCGGCTGCTCTCTACGGCCTAGGCTCGCTGAGCTTCTCACCAAACTTATGACGTCACGGAGTGTTTTGGCGCGGTTTAAACTTTGATGTTCAATAACAATTGATTGCAACAATATTAAGCGGAAAGATTTTTCACACGGTTTTCTCACCACCTAAGGATTTTATTTGTTAAGTTAGGTAAAATCATGCAAGACCCCTATTGCGCGTGTAGGCAAATTTGATTGAAAATAAGCGAAATGTCGAATAGCGTTAGTACACAGAAAACACAGTAATTATACTGGAAAATTACTGTAGGAGCATGGTGAATGGGAGTTTTGTTTAATATACATAGTTTGTATTCGCTTGAAATACAAAATGTTGTAGGTACGTAATGGTAATAAATAGTGAGCAAGTGTTCTTTCAACCATATAAATTATACCGTATACTTCCGACGATATAAAAATCACCCCTGGAAAAAGATAAAATGAAAACCGGCCTTTTATACTAGCCTTGATTTATGGTAGTTAAGTTCACAACATCTCTTGAAATTGAGACACTTAAACTCAGCAGTAAAATTAAAAGATCTTCCATTTTATGTAGACCCTAAGACATAGGAGAAAAAGGAAAAATCTGACAGAATTATTTGTCCCTCGTCAGCCACTCACCGTTATTTACGGTTTTCCACGCGTATGTAAATGCGTCGAAATTACAAAAGTATTTGTTAGTTTTCTTGACACGTACATTATAAATTTTGGCATTGGGAGTGATGCGGAGTGTGTTCAGAACGAGCACTGTTTTTCTTTTTTTCTTTCGTCGCTGGATATTTTTTTAGAATATGTACGAGGAAACTAATGAATCGCCAAGAGCTATGTATCCTACCCCCTTCTGTGTGCAAAATACGTCTTTCTAAACTCTTGGGAGGGGCGAGTTTTCCACCCGTGCGATATTCTGAAAAAGCGCTATCGGGGACTGTATAAACGTGTCCTTGTGGAGGAAACATATTTAGATCGCTGTGCATTCATGTCCACTAGCGAATAAGAGCAACTGTACCCACTTATTGGTTATTGTAGATTTTAGTTTTTATGAAAGTAATTTTCATCAAAATTTATACACGATTTTAAGTAAAGTTGTGGAAAATACAGTTTGTTCACTCGTGGATTCATAAGTTTTCTTCTCTAAAAATGGAAGCCTCCAAACGATATAACAGTACACTGAGTAACACCTTGTCTGTGAAGGCCAGGGGACACTTCTTGGCGCCTTCAACAATGTTCTTCAGTCCAACAAAGAAAACCCTGCTTACTGACGCAACCAGAATATAATAAATTTATGTGAAAAATACATTTTCTTAAAACTACGGTTTATAAAAATATGCACTAAATTTTATATCTTTTTTAATTTTTAAAATGTTTTCATTTTGTCTTTAAATTTTCCAAATTTTTTAAAGTTTTCCAATTTCTTTTATTGATTAGTTCATTGTCACCGCAAATCTGTGCACATGCAAAAATTCAACTCGATTGGACATATTTGTCATATTTTGGACAAAATATCCCAAATTTGGAAAAAAATTTCTATTGATTCCTGCATTGTCGCCGAAATCTGTGCACATGCAAAATTTCAACTCGATTGGACATTGGGAAGTAGGTACAACATCGATTACAAGATTTGAACTTAACACAGAAACTAACAAAGTAAAAACTAGCCAAGTTAATATAAGAGTAGTAAAAATCACGGAGATCCTGAAACAAAATCATAACCTCAAAAACATGTGTACGAATAAAGAATATGTGATAAAATTACGTGAAAAAAATGCTGGTGTGCCTAAGTAATTCCGGCCGAAAGGGTGTACATGATACGAGTCTCATATATTTGAAAAGAATCTCATACTTCATATTGATTTGCCAAAATCTCTTGTATTTTATGTTTACAAAAGACCTTAACCCATGTTGTATGATGTTCTTCAAAATTTGAGACCACTTTGGTCCTTTTGAGACTACGTTTTAATTCAATGTACAATACTATTAGATAAACTTCTCATACTGACACATGGAAAACAAGAATACTGGTTAAGAACGAATTATTGAAAAAATTAGCAAAAGCGAATCAACTTATGTTGTTAAATGTCAGCCATAAAACTCACTTATCTTAAACAGTTTATTAGATTTGTAAAGAATATAAAATAATCATAAAAGAACATTAATTTGCAGTTCCTCCTAATGAAATGTGGACAAAAATAGTCTACCTGCAATTTTTGACAAAATGGCTTTTGTGTTACATAATTCGATAAGCAAGTTTCTCATCGATTAAAAGACGCAAAATTATAACAATAATTATAATACTAATTTATAATATAATTCTTTGCATCCCTAATAAATATAGCAGTTGGTCGCCATCTGGTTCTATACAAATCTAAACCGTTTTTTGCTTTACTGTAAATATTATTATTTTTGATTTAAGTCATTTCAGTATTGCCGTTCAACACGTTAGTGGCAGTTGTCACTTTTTATGTTTATTTTACATATACTGTGAGGGTGTAAGGTATGGAAACAAAAAAAAAATGAGAGAGCAAATCTTTGAGAAGGATTGTTATTTTACAAAATTCTCGTTGAAAGACGTTTATTTTTAACTATAAAAATAGAAATTTTTCTGTTTCTTTTTCTTGAAAATTTCCTGACGTTGTGCCCTTATGTATGCTAGCGTGAAGAAAATTAGCAGATCTATTCTAATCAACAAGAAAAAAATGGGGTTGTCATTTAAAATAAAATGTCGATGACGACGTCATAAGTAAAAACCAAGTGAAGAAGGGAAATTGAGTTTGTTATATATATAGGTATATATGTGTTTTGATAATTAAAAAACGACGTGTCCATACATTTTTGCAAATAATAAACCTTTTTCGACAGTTTCCCTACTTTGCTCGCTCACTGTATACTTATTAAGAAATAAGAAAAAAATAATACGCAAATTATTAACATTACTGAAAAAAAATAAATAATAAAAACTAGTGGACCTATAGCCCTCCTATTGGGTACATCAGTGAATCGTTACATCGCAGAAATCGATAGACCGCATATACACGGTCTGTCTTAAATAAAAGACTTTTTTGCAAAATCAAACTTACGACAGAAACAACTTTATATCAACTGATATAAAGTTGTTTCTGTCGACTCCTATACAACCAAAAAAATGGCTTAATTAAAAAAAAATAGTCTGGCGCAAGTGAAAAAGAATATAATTTGTCGCAATAAATTTGATTTTTTTAATGTTGCTATTCTTTTCAAGTTGAATAATTTATAATTTATTAAGGTATGCTATGAAATAAAAGTATAAAAAATATATTATTCCTATACAATGTACTTAAATTGCATAAAATTTAGTAATTTTAACAAAAGCTTATTTTCATAATCAATGCAAATTACGACGACTAATAGATGATAATATATAATAGAAGAATAATAGAATAATAATAGAATAATAATAGAAGAATAATAAGATGATTTGAAAACAACAAAAAATATATGTTTTACGTTCTGTATTAATGTTATTTACAGATGTAACGGAACACCGTTCGTCATACATAAATGCAGCTTTATTTTGTTAGTAATTAATTATATATTAATTATATATTAATTAAGTAATTAAGTAAAGTTTTTATTGATTGTATAACTTTTACTTGTGTGCATTTATTTTGGAACGGACCAGTTTCGTGAATTGTGGGGGTCGTTTTAACGGTATATAAGCCCGCGTATTTCCCCCTAGAGATCAGTCTCCCTGCTGGCCCCCTTGTAGCTGGCGGGACAACTCACAACTCAGTCTATTTTCGCTGCCCCTTGAATGCTGGTAAAATAGCTCAGAGTCCTCCCTACTGGCCCTTTGAATGCTGGTGCGAGAACTCAAATCCGATGGCCCTTGATAATATATCGAACTGCTTACCTCTGCTGGCCGTAGTTGGCGAGGTAGTTTTTTTCCAGATATGTTGATTTTCCCAGATATGTATATGTTACTAAGTATTGTCGAACTCCGCCGTCAACGAATCGGGAATATTTTCCCGTCCCGTTAGCCTGTCTCCTGTACCGGTTAGTTTAACTAATACCCGAACCCCGCCGCCGAAGAAATAACATGTCCGTAAACCGATATATCCTGTCTATGGTGTTTTCTTTGTGTATGTAAATAATTAATGGTGAACAATACATTTATTACATTATCAAATCATCGTATTTTATTCCGACGAACCCAGGACCTACGAGCTACCTACAACAGGGTCTAAATATTGTCATATTTATTGTGTAACGCTTCTTCACCGCACCAGAAAAGAAGGTGCGTTACACAGATAATTGCAGTATTTTCCAATTTATCAAATTCAGCTTTAAAATATAAAGCTATCGACTTTTAACATCACATGCAAAAACATGTAAATAAAAAAATAGGACATAGTCTAGTAGTAGATCGATTAGAAATTTTTAATTTAAATATAAAAAAGTTATGGTTTACTCTAAATATATAAAATGGAAGGTCTTTCGACCACCCAGTCGCATATAAGGGCCAAACCAATGCATTCTTGGCATAAACTATAAAATAAAAATGACGGTAAACCTCAATATTTTCTGGAACGATAGTTGAATATACATAGCTTATCGCACACAAACAAAAATCGTGTTGCGAGTGTATCCCCAGTCCCCACTATAGCAACAGCCCAAAACATGTCCATGTTACATATTTCGACAGCTATTCAAGTGCGAAAAATTCCACGTGGCATTTGAAAATTTAGTTTGGTGTTAACAGTTTCTTGTTTATTGTTTAATATGGCGTCATAACCCGCAGGTTTGTTAATTTTTTTTTTAATAATAGGTACGTTTACTGTATTCTGTTAATTATTGTGTTGTTATATTTTTCTTTTGCAACTATTTAGTTAAATACATGAAATAACATGTCTGTGGTTTTTTGATATTTGTTTCTGTAATAGTTGTTCTTGAAGAAACATAAAGAATTAGGTGCCCCCTCCTGCGCTTTTTGAAGTTATGGCATGCTTTGTGATAAATGTGGATAGTGGAATTTCACACATTGAGTCTTTGAAGTTATATAATAATATAACTTTTGTAATGTTTTACCGATTTTAATGATTCTTTCGGGGAATAGTAAACAAATTCATCATGATTATCACCCGCCTTTGCCATTCTGTAAGAGTAACTTCTTACAGTTGCTATACCGGGAGAGCCAACGTCATGTTTTGGTGGTCCAAGTGTAAGAATCCCTCTGGGGAAAAAAACTTGATAAGGTTTCTGAGTAGACGGTTAAAAAGCTGTATCACATCATAACTTCTTTTGTTTTTGATTCATTCCAATATCTAAATTTAGTAAAAACAGCTTCAGCAGTAAAACTTTACAATTTTAGTTGTAATGTTCCATAACTTTTGCGAAGTTTAACCGATTTTGATTATCTTTTCAGCACATAAACAAATTGTAAAGAGTGCCAAGCCTTTGCAATTTTGAAAGAAAACAAACTTGCAACTTATTAAAGCGTCAAAAACTTTTAATTTTGTGCATTGGTATTTTGGATAAACAATTGCAATTTTAGCTTTTTTAATTTTGTTCAGCATTTTACTGTTTGTAATACACGATTTATGAATATTCCGATTTCAAATATAAAAAATATTTTAAAACAAATCAAAGAATAATTTATTTGGCCTGCACACATTTCTTGAGAATCTCATCAAAGTCCTTAATTTCTCCACAGGGTATCTCAATTGTCACCAGAACATTTTCGTTTTCCCGGTGATAATAAACTGCAAGCTTAATTTATTTTTTTTCTAAATTGGCATGGTCGCTGTATACTCTTGATAAATTTGTTGACTTATGTTCTAAAAAATTATCAAAATCGGTTCAAAGAAGATAACAAATGTTATTGAACATTAGCAACATTAAAATTGCAAAGGTTTACTTTAAAATCTGCATTTGTTACAAACATTGAGATATGGGGATGAATCGACAACCAATTTATTGAGAATTGACACGGCTTTGTATCAGACTACTTGAGACCCTGACATCTGACGAAGTATTCCACAAGGTGTCTCAAAGTTAGTCCACCAATACATCATGTTGATTCTACCAGTATAATGAGTTGTACGAATTGCAAATACGTGTGATAATGAATATTTAAGAAATAAAACAAGATTTCTTCTGCAAACTATTTGATTATATTTATTTTTTGTTATTAATTCCGTGTTTTTACACCCATCTTCAGACCAGCGTTAATGACAATAAAGAAATACTGAAATATGTTGAAACATTATATGAAATTGTTTTAATTTAAGTGATATTATATGAAAAAATGTTGAATGATGAGCGTTGTAATTGAAGATTAAAAGTCTGAAATTTGTCGAAATGAAATTAAAAACTAAGATTTTCGAGAGCTACAGGTGTTAAAACGATGGCAACTTAACACAATGAGTGACTCATTGACCCATCACACCACCCAATCCGCAACAAGCGCATATTAAAGATTTAAACTGTTCGACACCACTAACTTCTATGGATTTTGCGTACCCCCGTAAGTATCGACTATACCCCCCTGGAATACGTATACTACTCCGCTTTGAGAACCAGTGGCCTAGACAAGAAGATAAGGAGGCGGCGGTGATCGATTGTTTATGAGTACTGGCTATGTTATATTCTAGTGTATGTGTTATTGTTTTCAGTATGTTGGCACTTATACTGTATCTTAGATGTCGCCAAACTCTCATTTCGAAAATAGTTCGACAATTTCATCAACTATTAATAAGCAGCCTCTAATTACATAGGCCAGACAATTAAATTAGCTTTGTCGAAGTTGCAATGCGTGCCAGAGATCTTGTCAACCGTTATGTTCCATCCCATAAAGCCTCTACCAGTAATAAATACATAATGGCAAACTTATCGGTTTAATAACAAATTCGGCAATTAATAAAAAAGAAATAATGTAATGTATTATATGTACAAACATTTCAATGTGATAAATGTAGGAATAAACAAAAACTAATTGTCGTTTGTGACGTTAATTTATCACGTCCATATATTACTTGATTGGCATATTATGTTGAATGTCAATGATGTAGCGAATACTAGAGCATTCGAGAAACCGTATAATTTCATAAAAGGTCAATACATTACACAGGCTGTAACAGATTACCTGTTACAGGGTTTTCTTTGGGAATATGTGAGTTTATAGACGTCTAAGTGAAAAATTAACATACTAAAAGCATACCTGGAAAATTTAATAATAGAAATTTCAAGTTCCGGAATAATCCGGAAGTAGTGTAGCAAAGAGGCATGTGCAACCATACGGCCTGCCACAAGACAAAAACGGTTACCTGAATACTTAAGAATATTACACTAACCTCGGTATGGTATGGTATAGTAGAGTTGGGTCGTTTGGCAGCTCTGCCTTTCCATATACTTTTACATATATGATCTTTTGTAGTTCCCGCATACTGACACTACTACTACTAGAGCAGAGGGGTGCCTAGCGTAAATGATGCCTATGGCAAACACCGATTTGCTCCCCTCTCCGACGATAGATTGCTTAGGTTTTATTTCTAAAAAAGTACTTTAAAGTTGGGTAAAAAAATCACACAAATTAAATCTATTAACAGTTTATTATAAATTTATCTTAAAGCCAACCTTAAAGCGTCACATTCACACAATAGGTGTACCGCTGCGGAAATTTTGCTATTTTTTCGACTACATTCAAAGTAATTTCAAGTACAAGTGTATTCTAAATGTGCCAACATTAGACTTATGTGTTGTATTTGTTTGAAAATGACGGCCTTTCTTTACGTGGTAAGTGTTGTTTTCTCGATTTTATTTCTTGAAATAACAACGTATGTATCACAAAAACTAAAAGAACGAAAAACTTACACAGGGAAAATAACCTTACGCATGTTTTAATGGTTCTTACGACTAATATAACTAAATATGTACGTCTTTTTGTGAGTATTTGCTACTGATGTTTGTAGTTTGATTATTATCTAGTATTAATTTTACGACGTGACGTAATAACTTTAGACATTTTTATGGTAGGGTATTTCTTTTTTTATATATTTGTAACTTAAAAACGTCCAGTAATAATTTGTATCCTATCTATTTTACTAGTAATACCACATAAAGACAAAAGACATCATCTCAGCAGCTAAACTAGAAAGTAAAAAATTCTCCAGTCTGAAAGCCCTTATTTCGTGATTTTGTTGTTGTTAATCTTTCTCCATTTATTACGAAGGTCATGTTTTTATTATTTTATCTACGACTCACATATAATAAGTTCATTGCATAGGTATATATGACTATATAATCCCCATCATGATGCACGCCAATGAATATAATGACACTAACGTTGTATAATGACAGTTAGTTCAAATAATGACTTCATCATTGACAAATACATTTAAAATATTTGATATAAAATGGATTTATGAGTCGTAGATAAAACGTCGTATTCGACTTGCACACAACGGATATAAATCGCTCGCATGTTTACATGCTCGCGATTTATATATCCTTAGTTATGTGCTCGTCAAATAATATACTATTATCTACGACTCACATATAATAAGTTCATTGCATACGTATCTATGACTATATAATCCCCATCATGATACGCGCCAATGATTATAATGGCACTAGCGTTGTATAATAACGACAGTTATTATACATCACATCATTATACGAATGTACTGTCAGAGTCAGTCTAAACCTTCGTGGATGACAGTTATTTGACATTTCGCCTCGCCACCATTGACAAATACATTTAAAAGATTTGATATAAAATGGAATTTATGAGTCGTAGATAAAACGTCGTATTCGACTCGCACACAACTGATATAAATCGCTCGCATGTTTATACGCTCGCCTACGACTCGCGTATAAACTTCATGCTCGCGATTTATATCCTTAGTTATGTGCTCGTCAAATAATATACTAATTTTCTCTGTTCATTCTCAACTATTATGTTGTTATTAAATATCTTTTCTGGTTATTTAACATTTAGTTCAGATAACTCGTCAACTTTTCTATCCAGGTTTCAAGTGTTCTGTAAAATATGGATTTAACGTTTAAGTATAAAGATAAAAGGATTTCCTAGCTGTACGTACCGGAAGAAATTATGCTGACATTACCCCTTACCTAATTACTTATTATTAAAAATTGGTAAAAGATTTATAATTATTTTCTTTTACTATTGATGTGTTTCTTTAAATTTTATGTTTTTTATGTACGTTTGTAGGGTTATGTTCTCCTAGTTTTTTTTTGTACCTGGCCGTCATGTACACAAGAAAAAAGCTTAGACGACGAGCTTAGACGGGTGTCATTACACCCTGTGTACTGAACAATAATAATTATCGGCACGTTAAAATAATACGGGAAATGCTCATTAGTTTAGAATAGCAGATATAACTATAATTGTCATAATGGTCTAGGCGGCTAATATGTTCGCACACATATTTCAATATATTTGGTGTTAGTTTGATTAAATTTTATTGATTGAAATACGCTTCCTACGTAATATTAATTAGTATTTTGCAGAAGAGAGCACCACAATATACCGACTTAATTAAACAGGGATAGTTAAAAAGAAAGAGCAGATTTTAGCGCAGTTAAAAGTCCTCTCAGTTACTTACTTATTTCTAGTATACTGTAAAAGGTAGGCAGATAACCGTACCATACCGTTGAATACAAAATATATTCCTCCTAAGTTGAGTCGCATTTAAGTGTCGATTTAATGTCCTTGAATTTGTGTCTCTGAATTTAACCCTTAGAACTTTCTTCAATCCAATGGTTGATACAATTTTGCTTCTGCCTTTTATAGGTCGTTTTGTTAGATATAACAAGTTTTAGTGCCAAAACCCATTTAGTGTAAACAACAAATAGCGCCGCTATGTGCCAATGAAAGAAATATGTGCTTATAATACTTTGAACCTTCATGTATCTAACGATGTGCATAATATTTTAGAGTTTGTTAGAAATAGCCATTTACCTTGCTCCTTCATTTTGCATAACCCTGTATATTAATATTATACTCATGAGAGCCATTCTGTTTATTGACATATATATCAAATTCTATTTCATCGAGATCGGTCGTACTGCATTAAAACTAGTAGCCAGGATATGTGTAGTGTCAAATGGTAATGTTTTGACAATACCTACTGTCAATATAAGCTGCGTTCGGATATTGTACACCGTTACAGTTTTTACACCCAATAACACGTAAGTGTCATTCGGACGGTGTACCCGGTGTCGACGGAGTACAATATCCGAACGCTGCTTTAATCGACATACCTGTCTAGTTCTACTAGTTTTATTTTAATGCAGACATGGCCGATCTCGATCCAATAGAATCTCGTGCAGCTAAACTATTAATTTTATATATAGTACGATAATGTCATGTGCCTGGCAACATCAGATTTTTTTTTACTGAAACGTTGTTTGATGATATTTAATCAAAATTTATTTATTTATAATAAATTAACAAACAAACAAATGAAGATAAGCGTAGTGAAAACCAAAACAAGTGCCAAGTATCCGAATATGAAGCGCCCCCTTTACATCTCGTCGCCGCGCAGTTTATTATACTTGGGTCTTGATTACTATGCTGAGTTAGCTTTTTATTTGGTTCGTATATCTTGATGAAACTTTCTGATATACCAATTTCATCCTTTTTAAATATTGTTGGTCCTACCAGCGTTCCAAGCTCCCGATCGATTTCCCACTCATCTTATTTTTTTTTGTAATTTACTCGGTCGTCAAATTCACCAGCGAATTTGAACTATCTTGTTTTAAATTGGAATGGACCAAAAAGCGTTTACTTTTTTGGCGTTTTAAGTTCAGATACCTGTTAAAAGCATCTTCATCGGACGATGAAGCATTTTAGGGAACTCAATTAAAGTTAATAATAGACGAAAAATCTATTAAGCGGACACGCAACTGGTTGCCTCGCGATAGTCTGCTTGGTGGACGAATGGCCTTAGTACAAGACTAAGAGAATGTGCAGGCCTATTAGGCCTGCTGGTCGACCTAGGTAGATCGCCGAAGCGTTAAGAGAGAGACAAAAAGCCCGGATGCGCGATGTGATTATTCTCGTACGTTCGGCGCGGTTACGGGGCGCCATCTATTGCTTCGTAGCGTAACCTCAACAGCGACATGATGATGTGTGGCCGTCTGGTGACCGCGTCGCGAAGCGCGCGGCCGTTGCCTAGCAACCCCATGGCGACGCGCTGACGAGTACAGTCCCAATCGATAATCCATAAATTTAGCCGAATCGAGGTAAAAAATAACGAGAACTGGGCCGGAAATGGATGAAATCGGAAGCCTAAGCACTGTAGAATCAAATTTCAGGCGGAAAATCGGCGCCTGCGGCGCCGATTTTCGCTTCTCCGAGGAGCAGACCCTTCCGCCGATTCGCCAATTTTCGTAAAATTCTTCCGCGGAGTGTGAGTCACGTTTAGTATATAGTAGTAGATAGTAGATATTTGGAAGCGTGGTTACTGGCTACTTATCCAACGATAGACACGTAATGTTATGACGTTTTGTAACGTCAATACTATCGGATTGTATTGAAGGTCAGAACAATTGGTGCTCTCGAGATCAAAGATGCCGACACAAAGTTACGATTCTGGGTTTTCTATGCAAAGAACCTGAATGTGTACAGACTAGTCCCAGCCTACTCCAATTTCCAATCATTTCCAATTCTTTCATACAAAATTGTAGAATAATATGAACGGCACGTGGGAGTACGAGGAAGGTTATCATCGAATGTGAAATATGGTAGTGGCAGCCTAATGGGTGGTGGCGGCAATATAATGGGCATACAAAAAATAAAGTAATACAATTAAGCTGAACTAAATGGCTGCATCAGTCTGCTATCCACTATCTATAACTATTTTATTTTTTTCATATCGAATGCCTAAAAAGGCTGAACGTTCTTTAACTATTTAACTTTAAATACGAAATATTTTTAATAGAGAAATTTGCAACGTCTAAAGATATTATACAATATGAACATTAAAAAATGACCCATCAAGAGATTTTGAAGATGTGATGTGATCTGAGAAAAGGTACCATAAGTCGGGATTTTTGTCATTTTTTTACGGTTCCTATAGATTGTGAGGAATATTTAAAGAAAGAGAGTGCGTTATTTTTGAAAAATTGGGGGAGATATGAAGATTTAAAATTTAAGTTCACAAAATCACAGTGCTATGAGAAACGACTGTAAAATCTACTCTTCAAATTGTGTTACTATTTGAGTACCCAAAACAATCAAATGGCATAGTAACTATATACATATCTTTTTAAGGGTAAATATATGTAAAAAAATCTGTACTTGGGAAAAAATTATCAAAAAAATGAATTGACAACCTTATTAATTGGCAACCTACAGGTTGGTAAACAATAAATTTTAGGATAACTGGCCTGCATATAAAAGAGATCAAAATAAGATCAGTGTTCATTAACATTGACCCGAAAATGTACTGGGTATATATAGAATACCTGTTACTGTGGATTAATGATATCTCGTTTATTTCAAGTGTTGAAAGCGGTCAAGATTTTTCATTTGTATGTTGATTAATCATTTTTCTAAAACGAAATTTTAACCATTTTTCATTTTGTTTTGAAGATATAAAAATCTTATTGATTTTTAAGGTACTTATTCATGTGTCTTAATTCAGAGATCTTAATCTGATGGAGCAATCATTCTTGGTAGAAACGTGTCTTGAGAATGTTTGGTTTACAAAAATTCCATTACCTGTACATATATTGAGTTAATAATGAGAAACAAAAATTAAGAATTTTAGTGAAAGTCTACTTTAGTAAATTAATCATCGTAAAGATGCGCAACTTTTCCCCTATTTAACCATCATCACATATTTTCAAATAAACAAAATCTCCAAATACTCGTGCTTGCGAGAAATGGATACTTTGGATAGTAGAAAACATGAATCAGGAAAAACATTTGCCTAAGTAACATATCATTGATAGTTTCTGTAATTATAGTTATTTGCAATTTCGACTATTTAAATTTTTAGCTACATAAATTAAGATCCAGTTCTACCTCTCCTAAAGATAATAATTAATTTTACTTCTACATCTTTGGTTTTTTTTTCAAATATAAAACATCTAGCCCGACTCATGATACAAAAATAGATTTTTTATTTAAGTACAATTTTAACCCAAACATTATAATTGCGATAATTAAGCGTAATTGCCAGAAATTTGTTTATTTGCCCATATTACTGCTGCCCGGTATAGACAGCAGACGTTAGGAGCTTTAAACACCGCCTATAACTGGTGACTACGGATTGACGTTGGTGGGGGACAGGCTGATCACTCCCAGCACAAAAAACATCGTAACGAAATATTTCGTTTCGGAGTTGCGATGTTGTTGAACGGAGCCTTAATTAATAAAAACTGCTTTTTGTCGTATGGATCAAAACTTCGAGTTTTGTGGATTTCATGCTCTGGATAGTATCATCAAAATATCGCAGACAAAAGCTCCATAAAGGTGCAATTTAAAATGTCTGTAGAACAGAATGTTATACCAACCTCAAAATTATCTAAGAACATTAGTTTTTTTGTGTATCCAACAATACTCCAATTTCATCCTTGTGGGATCATAAATAAAAGTAGCCTTCCCGATATCACTGATCAGTGATCACCCTGTATATTATTTTCAACATTCAATTAAAAAATTAGGGATAAACAAATAAACAAAAAAATAATTAAAAATTCACATATTTTCATGCAACCTCCAAGTCTAGACAGTACCGTGCGCGTGATCGTAAATGTCGTTCATACACTAGCATGACAAAAAGCTGCAGTGCTACTATATAGTTTCAAATTGACCAAAGGTTCATAGACAGATCTCATATGCAGATAAATTTAAAATCGACAATTCTGATTTGACCATAATAGGTTTGTTCGGGCAGCACCAAAATAAGTGCACAAAGCACTTATTCTTTCTGCTGCGCATGCCAAATGGGGGTTTTGCCCTTTAAAACCTCCATTGCGTATGCATAGAAGAATACCTAGTTGTTTTGACTGCTCCTCGAACAAACCTACTATGTATGATAAAGTAAAAAGTTATTTATTTGTTGCCTTAGTTTTAAAACTTGACGATATCTTTTTGTATTCAGAATGTCATCCTTATTGAATATATAACAGAAATAAGGGGGGTCGATGGAGTATAGTATAGGATAGAGCGGCTGCTAGCTACGCTGGAGGCCCGGGTTCAAATCTCGTCTCGGGCTAAAATCGACTGTCCTGGCATTTTAGGCGGTAACAAATACCTTTGCATGCCGCCTTCCATCGAATGAGGAAGTAAAGTCGGTGGCCGCGTATGCTGTCATGATGCGACGTGCACGTTAAAGAACTCTTACTGGAGGTTGGAATTCCTTCAGTTCTACAAAATTCCTGGGTGTGTGTAGCCTGACCTCAGCGTCGGTGATTGGCCTAAGTTGCGGAAATAGGCCGACGTAAAATAAAGAAGTAAAAAAAACAGAAATAAAATGGAGTGACATTTAAAATCTTAATGATGATGGCATTTCAGAGAAAATCGGAAGTCAAACTAACCTCAAGTGTACACCAAAAGATTGCACTTTTCGTTTATTAGCACTTTCACAAAATTTAATTCGTCCAGCGTCATAAATAAATAAATAAACGGTTGTGGGTCACCCGGTAGAAATAGATAATATATTCGAAAAAATGAGTAGGTTTATTATAATATTATATGCCGTAAGCGATAAATAATACGAAATAATGGTTATTATGTGTAAACATTGTACAGCCACACAGTTAATAATAACGCAAATAGAACAATATGGGCCAATCGCTTAGGATAATACCTTATTGGCTTATCATGTAATCATTTTTGCGATTTTCTTTTATCAGCATCACAAATCTGTTCTAACCAAATTTACAAAATATTGTTATCTGTTTGCGACTGGATTATTAGTCAAGTACCTCTTCCATAAAACCGCATAATTGAAGCTGATTATCAAGCTCGGATTGTGTAATATGTGGAAAACTGAATTCATATAATATTAGCAATCAATATTTATAGATACTTTATTGTGCAAATGGGGGAAAATCATAGAGTGGAATTGTAGTTTAAAGCAGCAAATACACGTGAAAATATTGGGTTAATGATCAAGGACAGCGTTACAATAACTTTTCAAATAACAATAATAGCGATGTAAACAACAAATTAAATAAGAATCAATAATAACAATTAATAACGAACAATTATTATATAAATAATCGAAAATGCCTAGTGATAACCGCAAACAATAAGCAATACACAGTAGATTACAGAGTAGACTACTCAATAGATACTATTTTTTTTTTAATTTGGGTTCTGAGTAGGTACGGAATGCTAATTTTATTGGTCACTATTGAGTATCTACTCAATACTCAAATTGAAAATTTTGCGTCTTATTCCCATCCGAATGGACAAGATGGACGCAAAACCTGCCTTAATTATGATTTGATCCTGCTGCTTAGGCTTAAACTAGCTTTTTGACGCGCTTGCTTTTTACAAGTGAAATTTTGTAGAGGGCGCTTTATGCCGTGCGTGTTTTTCTAAGCGCATTTTTAATGCAGAAAAACGCGCGGCATAAATTGTATTAAAAAACACGCTGTAGAAAACACGCGCGTATGAAAAACACACGCTTTAGAAAACAGGCGTGAGATAACACGCGCGTCGGAAAAAGCGCGTCATAAAATACGCGCGTTAGAAAATACGCGCTTAAAAAAAACACGACCCTTTAGCCGACCCCAAACCTACGCGATTTTGTCGCCGCGACAGCGACGCGAAAAATTTCGCCATGTATTTTAAATGGGCGGTGACAATACCACAATAAGATTACAGCGAATTCGCAAGAAAATTGCGTAGGTTTGTGGTCGGCCTAATACCTCTTCCAGACTCTCGCGAGACATAACGAGAGACCGCGAATCGGGAGAGTGTGGATGCCACACTCGCCCAAATTCGCTAACATTCGAATGCCAGCAGTCTCTACGGATGCAGATAGTCGGATAAAAATCACGCGTTCGCCGAGCGACTCGCTTCAGTTGTTCGTTCTCGTATCGATCCATTCAAACTGGATTCTTGACGAGGCGCATAGCAGTTTTTGTGTGTACCCGAAGGTATTATTTACGACAGGGGTCTGATTTATGACATCAAACACGTGCGTTGAAAAAGGGGCTCTTCGAGCATCAATGCAACCCGAAATGTAGGTAACGAATGGAATAAATTATTTAGTATTGAAATGAAAAGATTTCAAAATATTGAACACGATAAATTTATATTCAAAATACAAATAGTTTACATTGATATTAAATTAAATACCCGATAGTATTTTTTGTGTATTTGTGACGTCCCCATTACAATAATTTGTCATTTAAAACGGAAAATATACCAGATAATGATATTTATTTCTGTATTATTGAAGAAATGCAAATGCATATTAATAAATTAACCATCCGTATTATAAGACTACTAATGAAAATTAATATTGATAGCAATATTAAATTAATAATTAATTAAAACTAAAGAATATATTATTTATCTCTTTCAAATAAATCTTATCAGTTCCAAGTTATTTCAGCCTTATTTTTCTATGATGTCTGAATCTATTGTATCGTTTTGGTACAGTTCTTCGATGCAAATTACGACTGCGATCTACATAGGGCAATTACTAAGTTATTTATTGATAATATAGTTGTTACATACAGGGTTGTATACAGTATACAGTATACAGGGTTGGTCACAATATCCGAAGCACCTAAATAATTGACCAACCGTAAACATCTTCAAAAAATCAAACATAAGTTGTTTGATTTTAAACAAGCGATCGTCTCAACATATTTTTAATATACACAGTGCTTATTTTATTATGGAAACTGACAACCTTTCCGTTTTCTAATAGAACACATACATTTACATTTTATAATTAAGATTAATTCCATGAATTTTTTGTGAGAATCATTTTTTATACAATGCATCATTTTTTAGCTATAAGCAATTAATCAAAACTCATAAATTTTGTATTAACTAAACGGATAAAAAATAGCAGAACAACAAAATAGAAAAATTAAATCAAATGTTAATTAAATGTTCAAACAGCAAATTAAAATAAATGTGTGTATGTATATGGGGAAAAAATCAGTTACAAAGTTCAGCATTTTTAATTAATTGCTGATAACTAAAAATGACGTAGTTTATGAAAAATGGTTCCAACAAAAAATTCTTAGAAATAATCTTAGAATTAAAAAATTTAAAAACATACAGTATTGTTCTATTTGAAAAAGGAAATGTTACCAAATTTCGATAGCTAGTTTAAAACAAAAAAAAATGTTTTTTTCTTTATTTTTTTACGGTTGTGAATTATTTAGTTGTAATTTTAACTAAGTCTGTATAGATATCCACTATAATATTTGATTTACAACGCAATACATTATACAAACTAATAATTATGCAATTATTTAATTTTGCTTAATGGAAAATCGTATTACTATGTCTTATATTAGTATATGGTATATCAGAATAAGAAATCAATAGCATTTAAGAAATTTTTTAAATATTTATTATATTTTATATCAAATTTTTATTTACGTTATTCAATTAATTATTAATTAATAATAACCACAATTTCAGTGAAAGTATGCACACACACTATACGCTGAGGCAGCGGCTACTTCAGCGACGTCCATTCTAAGTCACCAGCAGATGAACAGAGAATGCACGAGCCGAGCGCCGAGAATGTGGATGGCCCTCTTTGACCGCTATGTCTCACCCAGCCTCGCCGAACTTTTCGCCGATTTGCTAGGGCTGTCAGGATAATGGTCACAGGCATAATGCATTCACGAAGTAAGCGGAACAACAGTACGTAGTACACACAACGGTTTGATTAGATGTAGTACTCAGTAAAATACGCAAATTGTTTTGTAGGTACTCAATACTCAATACTGAAATTTATGAAATCTACTCAACTAGTGCCCCACTCTAGTCACACGTAACAATCTTTATCTCTCACATATAATAAGTTCATTGCGTACGTATCTATGACTATATAATCCCCATCATGATACACGCCAATGATTATAATCACACTAACGTTGTATAGTAATGACAGTTCGTTCAAATCATGACTTCATTATTTGAACGAACTGTCATCATTATACAACGCTAGTGTCAAAGGCTGCCAAAACCTACGTGGATGACAGTTATGTGACAGTTCGGCTCGCCATCATTGACAAATATATTTAAAATATTTGATATCAAATGGAATTTATGCGTTGTATATAAAACGTCGTATTCGACTCGCACACTTAGTTATGTGCTCGTCAAATAATATACTATTATTAACTCGTAGATAATTACGCCAATCATTCATTAAGACATTTGAAACACTGACGTTAAATACTTCGTACAAGTATCACCGTTTGTGGCTTGCACAACCAGTATACGTGTCCAAAATTTAACATTCATATTTGTTTAAAACGTGTCTTATTGTGTATAAGCAAATAACTAATCTTTGTATTTAAGAAATAATAACCTCCTTTTTGAGGTAATTTATACCTATGGATTCTCCATAAAAGACAAATTTTTACACAAAAAAGTGGGAATCAATAATTAATTGCATTAGTTAGAATCTAAAATATACGCGTTTTAGGAGTTTGAACATATCCGGCGCATTTGCAAAGGCTTTATCTTTATCCTCTTTGCAACACAATCTCACACACTGTGCAGTTCGGTCTACAGAGGTAAAAAATGTTTAGCTACCAAAAGGTCGGAAAGAGTTTCTACTGAGCAATTATGTTCATTTTGGAGCTCAATGTAAAACCTACAAATTCGCACTCCCGACTAGCTCCGGAAACCTATTCATTATTGAGCACAATGGCTGACAACACATGTGTTTTTACGAATAGGTATCTAGTTTCTGCTGAGCAAACATATCTTTATACTAAGTTACCGAGAATGGAATGTTCGACCTTATGAATTTAACAAATAATTGTTTGCATCAAATTGTCTTAATTTTAATAAAATCTTCAGTAATGATATTTCTATTTTGTTCGATAACACTCAAAGTGAGAAACAAACAGTTTACCCAATTGTCGAATCCTTTTCTCGTCGAATGTCTCTCGTACCAGTGAAAAGAAAAACATAAATAAATAAATCCTAAATAATAACTATAAATCGCGTAACTCTTAGTTGTTTTGAATAAGCGATTTACACCTAAATATACATCTGACAGTAGCAATTCTTCCGTTAACTCAATTATGTTTCTCATACCGGGTTATTATGAAAGTACATAATATTCTTCTATAATTGATAAAAAATCATTTAGATATACCTAGTATAAGGTTACCGACACATGTAATGTTATTTAATAATTAGCCCAATTAAATACCTTTTGGGCGTTTTGTTCAACACAAATAAACCAAGAAACAAATTATCTGAATGACATTTCTTTAAAAAAGATCTATTACGCAACCAAATACGTGACAAAACCAGTCCCTGCGTCTTACCCTATTATACAAATGTTACATTTTGACGTCTATGAAAGCAGATGCCGAGAAAGTTTTTGTACCCTATGCGCAGACGCGCTCACTCAAGTTGACCGCGAATTTTAAAGTGCTTATCACAACACTTGCGCCAGATTTACGCTTGCTCGTAGAGCTCACGCATCCGTGTAAAACACGTTGAAATTGTAGAAAGAAATGAATAGAGTTATCTTGCATCCCGTTTTCAATGCTGAACGACCTCTGTCTAGTCGGATTATAGGAGTATTAGTTATATGGATAAAACATAGCGCACCCGTTCCCTGGTTTAGGTATTTGATCGGTTTGATTTTCTAAAGTATTGTTTACATCCACTTAACTTAACTTAACGTACGAAAAACTATACTTAACGTACGAAATTTGGATCCGTTCTATTTACATTCACTTATGTTGGGTACTTGACATGCGCATTTGACAGTGACACAATATGTAATCCATATTAAATCTATCGCTTTTATTATACTAATATGTTTATGTACATGCAAGTTGGATCAAGGTTCCATTATCCGTGGTAATAATCCATTAAGCGAGCTAAAAATATTTCAAAACAACACAAAGATAACAAAGTTCAAGTCGCACAAGTTAGGTTTTAGGTTATGTTACTGTCACCCGCTGTCACCATCACCCAAATTGTCAAAATCGAGAGCTTGTGATTGGTGCACTTAGTATACGGATTCTGTTAAGTTGAAGTTGAGTGAACAAATCCGTATGTTACGTTAAGTTTTTCTACGTTAAGTGAATGTAAACGAACACATAATTCAATGGAGTTCAACTATATCTAATGTTTACGTTTTCGTACGTGGATTAAGTGGATGTAAACGAGGCTTAAATCAAAATAAAAATACAGAAGTTTGATGATGACATTTGAGTTGACGGAATAGTTTATCATTTGTTGGCCAAGAGCTGTGAGCAGGCCCACTCAGATTTGTTTAAACTGTCACACTCGACACCGAAAAGCCGGCAATTAAAAAGTGCTAACATGGTGCTAACGTTGAGATTTGTTTGTTTGAAACGTCAAAATCAGATGTTGCACAACACATATTTTACATTTAAAGCTTGAATTGTTTGTATTCCGGTAGCCCCATGGTAGTCCACCGATGATATGTGATTGTGTTCACTGTTCTCAACGTTTTAACAACATTACTTTTGATAGTAGTTATCAACCTATAAACTCAACTCTTCAATTTCACCATTTTTTATTGGTTGTAAAAATTACGAAGTATAGTTTACTTAATTACGCAAGACGTTGCGTTCAATCAGGCCACACCATGAATATGAAATATTCAGTATTATGTGATGTATGTCTGTAGTTTTTTAACTACTCCCCCATCTTTATACATACGCTTGACTTGACAATATTTGTGCATGCTTCAGCAACCTTGTCCATTAAGACGATTAAGAGCAATAGTACTTCACAGTGTTTGTTCTCCCTCGAAAACCGTATTGTTTGTTTTACTTCAGTACTGTTACGACTAGCCTATAGCAATTTCTTGTCTACTCCACTCTGAACCGCTATACACGCAATGAAAAGGACATCTTAACCGAGGAAGTAATAATATAATATTTAGTTATATTGTTCATCTTTTTATTTAATAAACGAAATGAATGCAATAATTTTTGGGTGGTATAAATAGATCATGAAACTTGTTTGGAGTCCACCGGTGCTCACTTTCAGCAATTTGGTTAAATTTTTCGGACCACTTTTCGCCGTAATACATACTACCCATTATTAAAACATGTGAGTAGCAACAATCAAATTTTTAACTGCAAAATTTTCAAAAATGTTGGTAAGACTTTTTGTTCTTCATATTGAGTTACATTACTACACCAAATAATTGCATCCATTTCGCATACCGAACAACCGTTCAGATGCCAGTTTTGATATCATTATATGTGATTTTAGTAATTTGTTTTAAAATGTCTACAAACACTTGGGAATCACTGTTTCTGCAAATATAATATCCTTATTTTTTTATTGATTCTGATTTATACTTTAATTGTCTGGTGGCAAAACATATTTATTTTATGAACAAAATCGGCAAGTTCGATAGTTTTCTTTGCGCTAAATGCGAATCCGGGATCTTAAGGGTGGACGCCGTCATGTTGGAACAAACCACGTTTAGACAAAACAAAGTATGATCTCGATATACTGAATCAGTGAGTGGGCGAGAGACCCAAAATGTCAAATCACAAACTAACATGATGTTACATTTTTATTAAAACACGAATTAATTGTAAACTAATGTTTATAAATACGTAGCGTAACGAGGGAGGTATCAATAAGTGTTGTAAGTCCTCAAAAATCCATTAATTATATAATTAATAATGGAAAGTATAGTTATGTTCTGATCTAGGTATTCATTTTTTTTCATTTTCAAGACTGAAAATGATCGTTAATAATGTGAGATGTTGAATGTTACCTATACATAAATTATAAAAAAAATGCATAAGTTTACTTATACTGGGAATAACTATCCTACTAATTATGCAGGCCTAAGCCCCATCAAAGGATAAACAGCTATCCATTAAATGATTGAGTCCATTGATGCGTACTGGATATCCTATCAATAACAATCTATCTCTTATTGCTGCAATCAGTTCAAGGTAGTATAAAGTGATTATAAACTTATTTAGTTAATAAGTTCATTTCTATTAGTTATTAAGTTTATTTATATGTTCTATTTAGCTGTGTTAAATAAATACATAAGATTTTAAATAAGATTTTTTTTTATTGTATATGACCATGTTTTGTAATCTTATTTCACGATATCTGTTTCATTATTAACATGCCACTACATGGATATTCAATATTAATTATCCAGGAAACTTTCTTTCACATTAACTTACGTTATATTTACGGTATATACAAATATATATATATATATATACCATGTCAATTTTATATGTCAATTCACTTTGTTCCTGCCCAAGTTTCGCATCTTATACGATCTCTAGTCTTTGGTTTATTGAAAGACATCTCTTTTCGATCGCGTCTACAAAAAAATAAACTGTAAACTGTGATTCGGTTGTTGTCTCCATACATAACTCTACGCGCTACAGGTGGAGCACCTAATTTCCGTGTTTCGATGCGACACCGAGCCCATCATAAATTTCAACTATTGTCCGCGGTCCTTTACTTTTTAAAACAGAAGTCATGTTTGGTTTTCACAAACATGAATTATTATGCATTTTAACGTAACACTATGACGTTCTAATATCTTATACACTATAGAAAAACAGGGTGTTAACAAATTAATAGTTAAACATATGATGGTATGACAAGAGGCTTGTTCCTTGTTTACAGAATAATATACAGTGATTCAGTGTATATGTGTTAAAATTTGATGTTAGTAGTTTAAGGTAGTTTAAGGCACTGGCAGCTTGTTTTGTCTTGTGACGGCAAATGTGTTGTCTGTATGCTATATTTCAAAGTGGTACTCAGCATCCTTTTAGTATAAGAACTGGTGGTCTTTGTGCCACCTGTGCACAGACTGTTATTTTTTAGGATAGTTTTCCCTAGAAAGGGTTGTAAACTTTTTAATGCAATATCATTAGCACGTTTTTAGACACACATCGAGACAAAATTCATTTCTGATTGGTTTTACATAATTTGTCTGTTTTGTAATAATTACTATCGTATTATACATGCTACTGATTATTCTATTCGCAATGAAGCCATTTTGCCATTTTGCTTATTTCCTTACTAAATTGCATTATAATTTTGTAATTTACTTTTTGGTGGAGGCGCCTCACATGTCACGTCGATCGTAACGGATGTTATATATAATAATCAGCTGAACATGCTTGGCATATTGAAACCAAGCTAAGAGATTAACCATTTACGTAATAGGCTATCCAATAGGGTGGAACGAAAAAAAAATATTTTTTATTTCGAAACGCTTTAGTGCTGATAAGTTGCCTACTGTAATAAGAAGAAAAATAAAATCGGTTCCCATCGGTTTCCGTTCGCGCATCGTACTTAAGTTTATAGAAAGTTTTTGTATTTTAAGTTAGTTAAAACTCTCTTAATAAACCCGCTTAGTTTATTTATGCTTATTTTATGGTTTAAATAACCTAAATTCATTAAAACCTGATCAATAATCTACTTCTTTTCGTTCGCGAAACATCTTAGAAAAAAATAACGAAAATTTACCTTCGCCCGAACGGAAAAAAATTGGTTTTTGATTAGCATTTAAGTCATTTAGGTTATAAAACAAAAAAGCAAGCATAAAAAATTAAAACGTGTTCTTAAGTTAACTAACTTAAAAAATTCAGAAAAAGCGCGATTTTTACAATTTATCATTAACTTTTAGTACGATGCGCGAACCGATTTCAATTTTTTCATAGCGTTTTCTTCTTATTACAATGGGCAACTTTTCAGCACTAAAGCGTTCCGAAAAAAACATTTACTTTTTCGACCCCACCCCCTACTATCCAATGATGATATTTTACTTTGTCATAAATTAGAACACTTCACTTACTGTACTCTGCTTTTTGTACATTCACTGAACTAGTTCGAAGTGTTAGTTCGTTTTGATCTTCTCACTACATTCTGGTTTTTGAGTAGCTGTAGGGCTTCTACGTTGAGATGATGTAGGCGAGATTCGTGATTGGCAGCAAATCTTTTTATCTTTTGGATGACTTGTGGGACACCAAGATTGCGGTGCATGACACTTAACTTTATTCCTTAGCACTTTATTTTAATATGAGCTAGTCTGGATTCCTTGGATATTTGATTTTTATCTGGTTTTAGTATTTTCCCAGAAGATCGTAAGGGATATTTCCTATGCATTATGCAAAGCAAAAACGGAAGCATTATGGCTCAGTCGATTGTCCGTCTGTCTGATGTCTGCCACGGTCCCTGAATGAAGAACCTAAAACATGTTTCCCTCAATTTTTGCTAAATCTTAATTAACCAACAATATTAATGGGATATAGAATAAGTGCGCTTTTCAATTATGATTTTTCGATTGATAAGGAAATTAGATATATATAGTAGATATAATTTTTGACATAATAAGCACAGCTTTCTCTTTATTTCTATTAAACTCGGTATATTTTCAATTCTGAAAAACTTTTTTAGTAGTTTTTTGCCGAAGAAAATAACCGAAAAAATAAATATTTGCTTGATCCTGGTAGGTAGGTAAATTAATAAAAAATGATGGATGCACACAAAATAGTGTGTCTTGGAGAGTTACAAGACGAAATAATAATATGATATTGAAATTATAAAAGGCAACAACAGCATCGAGTTGAATCCACTTCAACTGGTACTCATTGTGGTACTCATTGTGGTACTCAATATGCTAAATGTTTGAAGAAATAAATAGTAAATTTTAACTAAATCGGTTAATACTAACCCGTCCCACCACGCATCTCAAATTTTCTATTTACTAAATTCATTTTTTGGATTATCGAAAACTTTTCAGACCTTCCCAAGAAACAAATAAATCTTATTTTTTTCAATTGTGTAAATAAATTTTAACAATTAGAAATTACAGTAAAAACTATGCATAGTTAGTTAGTTTTTTTTAATAATATGGAGGTTGTTTCTGCAATATCGCATAACATTGAAAAAGCAGGGCGAAAGATTTTTTTTATATTAGGAATAAAAAAGAGTAATATTTTATAAAGAAAATAAAAAAAATAAACCTAAAACTTTTTATCCTTGCTTGAATCAAAATCTATATAGTAGACACGTTTCAGTGTATTAGACCATTATCAATCAATCCTGAAATCTATAACAAAATGGAGGGTTTCTAATATAGAATACAATAAAACCTAACCTAAAATTAAACATTTGAAAACATAATAACACTACTGTCAAACTAGGGAAAATAGCCAAAGCGCAATCTCATTATCAGGCGGATGCTATTATAGTTGTAGGGGAACCTTCCAACCTTGCAATATGGATATTCCATTTTTTTTATCATATAGCATACGGGGACTCACGCCATAGGTACGCATGTTTTTTGTATGACACTGAACGAATGAAATTTGGAGTGTTAATAGAAACTAGTAAGAAAATTATCTTCAGCAGGCCGAAGTGAAAGTACCCACCACAGCAAAAAATTAAAAAAAAATGGAGTGAACCGATTTTGCCCATTCACGAACTTCGAGATCAATTACTTTAAAATTAAGCCCACAGACAGACGGACAGACGGAGAGACAGACGGACATAGCTAAATCGATTCAGTTCAGGTCTATACCTGCCACGCTTCCTTCAGGGTGTTACAAATGTTGTACAAATGTTGTGAGTTACAAAGAATATAAGGTGCCATTTAAAATTTCAATGATGACGTCATTTCCGGAAAAAACGAAGTCATATTATCCTCAAGAGTATCCCAAAGAATGACATTTTTAGTCTATTAACAATTTCCCAAATTTCATTCGTCCAGCTTTATCAACAAAAATAATAAACGGGAGTACCTATGCCGTGGGTCACCCGGTATATAACGTGGTGCCACTTAAAGTTTCAAAGATGATGTCACTTATGGAAAACCGGAAGTCATAGTAACGTTAAGAATATCAAAAAATTGCATTTGTTATCTATTAGCACTTCTACAAATTTATTTTGTCTAGCGTCGCCTAAAGAAAAGAAATAAACGCACGAATCTATGGTGTGGGTCACTCGGTTGAGTCTAACCTTACGCATTCTGGATAAAATTCGCAGTCAGGTCCTCTGTTGCGGTTGTCACAAGACTGCAGGTTACCGATGTAGTGTGTCTACTGGCGATGACGGGGTTTTGTTCCTTGGGAAGTTCAAACAATTTCGGATAATCTCCCGTAACTTTTATTCTAAATCGAAAACAGTATGTTAAATGGGGATTTGGTTCTAATTTTAAAGACAGTAAATTCTTCTAAAATGGGACAGGTTGGGAGAAGATTGTTTTTTTTCGTTAGTTGTCTGTTAGTTGTAATCTGTGAAATAAAATTATTTGTGACTGTTTTAAGGGCGCTTTTAATCAAAATATTTAATCATTAATTTTTCAGATTATATCCTATTTATGATTTCCAGACAAATTTCAGGCAAATAATGCAAACAAATGAAATATATTTTCAGTATGTATACAAACGAATGTATATCAATCAATTAATTATTATATTTGCATTGAAATATATAAAACAAGTTTGTAGCGGAGGCAATTTGGGCACTTTCCTTACTTACACTTTCCTTAAAACGTTTAGTTTCAGGTGATTTACATTTTGGTGGACGCGCCTCACATATTTTGAGATACTATTCAAAATTAATGATACTTTGCTATATAACGGATGAATACTGTAATACTACTATGTTTGATATACATCATCTATAAGTTTATGAGAAAATTTCCTTCACGTAACATACATTACCTAAATAAAGAAACACTTAATTTAATAAAACTCAAATTTATACTGGCACTTACGGTTCCTTGTGCAGAAAGAATTTTTCTTCTGATGCGCTGAAGAGTAAACTGACGCTGTGGAGATTTTTCATGTAAATTTCTAAATTTGACGTTCGTGTGTGGGTGCAATTCATCTCATTGATAAATTTCGCGAAGCTGCAAACGCATAAATGCGCAATTCGAAGTTTCGCGACCACGATTGGCGGAGGGGTTTTCGTGGTCGGAAAACGGGCGTCGCCATTGGCCGATAGCGATCGTATTAAAGGGACGGCATTTTGGCGCGTTTTAGTCACAAGCTAGGTTACCTGTGCGTTGGCGACCAGAGACAAGTTGTACCCCGACCTCGTAACAAGTGAGCCACGCAGAAAACACCACCGACACAGAACGAGCGTCCGCAGACTAACGGTAAGTTTCTTTCGTTTACTTTTTTATTTCTTAAATAGAGTTGGCGTGTTCTTCGGCCAATAGTGAGAACGTGTTAGTTTTGTTTTAGTGGACTTGGCTCGTTAAGTTTCACTTTGATAGAAAAAGTTTCTGGAAGGTACTAGCCAATAATTTCGTTTTCAGATTTGTTAAGTTCTTGTTATTAAGACAATGTAGTTAGTTGAATTTTGAGTTATTTTCTAATTCTTTTTCCTAATGAACGCGAAATAAGTCAAAAATTCGCAGATAAAAGTTACGAAAAACAATATTTAATATAATCTACTGAAAGATATTTTATTTTATTGTTACAATTAAATTTAATTTGTAAAATTCTGTAATAGACTATATACAGGGTGTCAATGCAGTTGCAGTGATCGATATTTCCGTTATTTTAAGACAGAGAAAAATATTTTATACAAAAGTTGTTTGGCCCAGCACAAGATTAATTTTAATGATACAGAATGTGGTATTTAGACGTGGCGAGAAACTACACAGTTTTTAAATAGTATTTCCTGTATATCATACCATATTATGAATATAAAGTAAGATGTCTTTATTACTGTATCAAGTTATCAAGTCTTTCTTAAAAACTACTTAAAAACTACATTTTTGCGGATATTGTCTTACAGCTTTGTTTGTCAGATCATCACCAAAACAATAAGTAGATGCAGATGGTGAGAAAAATTGTATACGTTATACAGATAATCACCATGTATATTATACGCTGTCTATTACTTGCTATCTGTAATGACCCTTAATATCTTTTAAATTTATATTGAGTATGTCACGCACCGATTTTTTGTAGTTTTTCTTTGATATTTGCGATTTATCTAAAATGTAATATAAGTGCTAACCTTTATACATGGTGTTTTGATTTTATGTAAATTTATGTGAATTTTTTTAAGTATATTTTACTATTTTTGCAATCTTATCTCAAACGAACCCGGTGACCGAAAAACTTAAAATTACTGCTAATGTAAACCATTCACCCCAACTCTGTACATTTAGGTGGACTATCGTGAAAATTTGTTGACTTTTAAAAGTTTTGAACAGACGGCGTTTCTTGGTTGTGGTTTGTGCACTGACACACAGCTAAAAATGCAAGAAAACAAGATGGCAACTTTTGATTCGCCTCGGCCTAGACGTACTAGGCTTAAGGTTTACTTCGAGATATAATTGTAGTTTCTAGGTCTCCGGGAACGTTTGCTGGAGGATAAAATGTCAAAACATACAACTTCGTAATAAATTGTTAATATCTTGATAACCGTAAAACTTAGTATAGGTGGGTGTACTGTGTAAAAACGTGTATGAATGAATGTTTTTTCCGTCACCATTAAATGCAACATCCTGTTAAAATGAAAATTATTTTGCTTCGTAGAAAATGGCGGACCAAATAACTTTTGTTTCGGTATGTCTATTGGTTATTTTCATTTAAAGATGCTGGTTATTGTTGTTAATTAATAGATTTATTGTTAATATTTATTACTCATATATTGGAATGCAATAAGCTATACAGTGAGCGCGTAAAGTATGGAAACATGACATCTCAAGAACGGTTTGCTATTTTAAAAAATCCTCGAATACGTCGATGTATAATTATGAAAATACACCTTATGATATCAAATTAATTTTTTTACTTTCAAATTGTTTTTAACAGATTACGTTATCGACATTTTTTTTTAAATGACAATCCTATATATTTTTTTAATGAATTTGACAGATCTTTTAATTGTCTTAATGGTATCATAATATTTTTATGGTCTTACATAAGAAAATTCTCGAGAAAAGGACAATTGAAGTTTATTAAATGAAAGTAACAAAATCTCCGGAACGGCTCGACCGAATTGAACGACATTTTGGAATTAAGTATGTTGCGACCATGTGAAGTCACTGGCGTTATTATCGTTGATAGAACGTTTACACTTTCTGAGATATAACCTCAAACTTTTGAATTTGAAATAGAACACAGTCTTCCATTGCCTATTCAATGTTACTACGCTTGTTACAGTATTACATCAAAAACATCTAGAAATTAACAAAAACCTTTATTACTTAGGTCTAAAAATTAACAAAGAAAAAATTGATAACAAAAAATAACAAAAAAAGAATAAACCGATCATATTTAAAACAATGTGTTTTTGTCAATGGTTGAGAATCCTCATAAACCAACTAGAGTAGTTGCAGTAGAAAATGTAATAATGTTTTGTTATCAATTTTTTCTTTGTTAATTTTTAGACCTATGTAATAAAGGTTTTTGTTAATTTCTAGATGTTTTTGGTATAATAATGAAGACTGTAACAGAAAATGTCAAAATACACAGGGTGTTCTATTTCAAATTCAAAAGATTGCGGTCATATCTCAGAAACTGTGCCAGTGATATCACATGTTTGCAAAATACTTAATTCCAAAATTTCGTTAAATTCGGCCGAGCCGTTCCGGAGATTTTGTCACTTTTATTTCATAACCATCAATTGTCTTTTTCTCGAAAATTTTCTTATGTAAGGCCATAAAAATATTATGCTACCATTAAGACAATTAAAAGATCTGTCATATTCATTAAAAAAATATAAGGTTGTCATTTAAAAAAAAAATGTCGATGACGTCATCTGTTAAAAACAATTGAAGGTAAAAAAATTAATTTGATATCATAAGGTGTATTTTGGTAATTATATAACTCGACGTGTTTTTTTAAAATAGCAAACCGTTCTTGAGGTTCTGTCATTTTTCCATACTTTACGCGCTCACTGTATATCTGAAACGTTCTAACCTTGAATTGTATTCCTAAAACTACGTAAAAATACCACTTTACGCTTTTTGCTAATTTTTTTACTTTGAAAAGATAAAGAAAACTACCAAACCGAAATGACTTGATAATTTGTGGTGCAATGTTGTATGTAGTATTTATCTGTTTGCGAATTTGTATCGGCCGAACCAAATAACCTAGAACCTTTAAACTGATTTCAAAGAAGTTCTTAAACTCTGCACGTGTTTTTTAGCACTCTAGATTTTTTGTTTGCTTGACAAGCATTTTTACAGAATCTGTATGTTGGTAGTGGTGTTGCCATCGCAGACAAAAATGAAGGAACTCAAAAACCTGAACTGTTGTGCTACTTTTTGAATGATCCGGAAAAGGTGCATCAGTGAGATTTTAGCGTGTTTTTGTTTTTGCCTGCGATGGGTGCGCTACTATAAAAAACGGCATCTGTAAAAAATTTTCTCTAGTGAAAAAAACTGTGTTCAGTGCTAGAAAACCTCACAGATCATTTTGAAGCTTTTGAAAAAAAGAGCGTTTTGTACTATACAATTTTTTTAGAAATTTGTCAATATTTTAATAACCATAACACCATGTATAAATACTATAAAATATTTAAAAGTAAACAATTTGCCAAAAGCATCAATTTCTAAGACGTGCTATTTTTCAATCTTAAAAACACAATGCAACAAGTTTAAAAAAAATCCCGGTATTTTTCTCTGGTACTTAGGTTTTGCTGTAAAGTCTTGTTGCAATTCGCTACTATGTCCAGGCAACAGATTACAGTAAGCTATAAGACATTAATCATTACGTTTCCCGTTGTTGGTATGTCAGTATTATATTTGTTATATATAGTTTACCTAGGCTTTTGTTGTAGTACACAGATGTATTCATAATGTATTCAAACACAGATCAGAAATTCAGGGTGAGCCTGTGAACGGCACTCCATTTTCGCTTAGAAACTAAGAATGGCAGAGATATGAATTTTTGATGAGTAATTAAGTTGCCTACGGATAAAATACCTATTAAAATTTTAAATGTCAATATTATGGAAATATTTCGTATGCCACGTTTTATCTGTAGGAAAAAAATCGAAAACATTTGTCAGGAAATGTTGTCCACCTATGTTTGCATCAATATCTCCGAAAGTATTAAGCTTAGCAGAACAAATTGTACCCCATATTTAAGACGAAGGACGTGGATACATTATAAACAACGAAATACTTAAAAAAACAATAAAGAATCATCATGAAATATAATACTATAGACATATAATACTTTGTTATTCAAAATAATCCTGGGATACTTACGGTGATTTGTAATGATCCATTTACATATTATTTTAAAATCAAATTCTTTTTCCAGAAGTGGCGTCGTCATTGAAATTTTAAATGGCACCCCATTTATTATTTGTGTGCTATTTTCAATCAGCATGACATTCTGGACACAAAAACATATCGATCGTTAATTTCTATTACCAAGGCAACAAAAGAATTATTTATTATCTAGGTGGCTATGAATTCGTGAAAATAGTCGAAAATTGTCAAATAAATACTGTCCGAATCGATTTTGGCCGATATTCTATAGCGTGATTTGATTGGCTTTTCGCTAATGAGTCAGTTTTTCCCCTGTACTTTATGGGAACACCTTGATTATTCGATAGATAACATTTATATGATTACAATGACACCAAATGCTTCATATTTCGCTGAAAATCGTAGCGTGGAAATGTCGTTTAAAGCAGGGAAATAGAAAAAAAGTATTAGCTAATGGTCAAAATGCGCGTCACCGTTATGATGTAAAATAATATTGTAGTTAGGAAAGTCATTTTTAAAATTGTAATGCAAACAACATAAATCGCGATGTAAACAACAAATTAAAGAAGAGTAACCAACAATTAATAACGAGCAATAATTATATAAATAATCGAAAATACCTGGAAATAACCTCAAACAATAAGCATACAGAGATATGTCAAATTCGGATGTTAGCATTCATCCATAGTTCATTAACGCATGTTTTTTATTCCCCGTTTTAAACGACATTTTCATATTACGATTTTCGGCTATTGTCACGAATTTATAGTCACCTAGATTAACAAAGAAAAAAGAAGCTATTTTTGTCGATATTTTTTTGTGTTCAGAATGGTATCCTGATTAAAAATATCACTCAAATAGTATAGGGTGCCATTTAAAATTTCAATAATGACGTCAATTCCGGAAAAACCGGAAGTCATAGTAACCTCAAGGTTTCATATATCCTATAAACTATAAAATACAAAAATAAAAGCGCGTACCTACAGCGCATACCCATAGCTCGAATACTACGCAACAGAAAACTATCAGCATTTTCTGTCATTTCCTTTTTGCAATTTTTAACTTACTCCATGTCTTTCCTGTTTTCTTTTCTCCTAAACCTCTTGCCACAAACAATCAGTTTCTGATCAGGTTACATGTAGAATCTCTTCTATAGATTGGCTTTTCGCTTTTTTTTTTTAAGTTTTGGTGTAATAAAGGTGTCAACAAGGCGGTGATGGAAACGGATATCTCAGTAACGAATGTTCGCGCGATGTGCACGTAAACAACCGCCATATTTTATTTAATGCGGTTATAAAAAAATCACGAATCACATAATAAATAAATTTTATTGTAATTATTTAAAGCGATTTATATGAACGATATAAATTTTGTGCAGCGCGCACTACGCCAAACGCGAGTGATAAGTTGTGATAACGTAGCTTGGACAGCCGGTGTAAAAGATCGTTATCTCTTATAGTTCGGTACGGTCAGAAACATTTTGGAGTAGTGTGATTGTACTGGGTGTTTCAGAGATAACGGCTAAGCTTGAAAGATATGCCCAAGGACATAATAAGCATGTTTTGTCAAATAACGTCTGGTCTAACATTCTTGAGAATATTAATAAAGAATGCCGGAATCCGTCCCTGTTCAGCGCAAGAAAATCGACTACTCTCCTCCACAGTTGTGTTGCAACTGGTGACAAATCAACGCCGCCGGCAACATATCGGCCTCCCTCTACTGTGGCCTTTCTCGTTCAGAGCGACAATAACCTACATTCGCCAGGTCCATACGTATGTACGTAAAATACTGGTCAGCTGTTTGTTGGTTTATCAACAATAAGAATCTTTTGGATTGTGGGATCTTAATAGGGTATGTTTGTGTAGTGATTTGTGTAGTACCAGACACGGATGGATGACAGTTGTATGGCTAGAATGTGACATAACTTTGATCGGCTGCGAAACGCAATTGCTGTGTTAAGTCGGTTTGGTTTGTTCGACGGACATTGCTTTGCAACCACAATGTTTGTAAATCCGCAACACATTTCTGGAATTGGTACGTACAAATCTCTCTGTTTTAATTGGTAAATGTTCGTACGTACGTTTGCACCCGTATTTCAGTCGTGCGCGATCGGCTATGCACCAGGGCAGGCTTTAGATGATTTCTGCAATACAATTTTGTTGGTACTTAAAAGTTTTAAATAGACTATACGTTATTTGACCAAAATTGCTTCTCTGTCCTTGCGTACATCCTTGGCAATCCATTATTATATGCTCGTGCCTAACGACAAACAATTTTGTAATATGGGATGACCCATTAAAAAATCGTAGATAAAATCCTTGTAGTTAGACGGCCACTTGCAAAAACCAAATAATGTTCCAGTTTATTTCTGTCTTAAAAATCACAAATAAAGCGAATGCTATTATATTCAAGGGATATGTATCGCAGTAAATAAGGATTGTTTGCATGGTTGCTAACACAGTGCTAACTAACATGCATTGCTGATGTAACTGCTTCCATGAAACGTTGGTTGCATTTATTACATTGATGCATAAGAAAAAAGGCCAATCCATAGATGAGTTTCGGAATATCACCGGATCTATATTTGATGTTTCTGTGTCAGCGGTTTTGGAGGAAAAAGATCGGAAACAAAAGCGTTAATTCAAAACTGCCTTCAATTACAAGGGTCAACACTTTTGCAACATGAGATGTCAGACCAGTTTTTATATTACCGGTCACATCTGACTGATTTTGACAAATCTCCAATTGCCAAAATATTTTATGGCATTCTATTCGTAAAATTTCAGAAAAACAGATAATTGATGATTTTGGTATGTGTAGGTGGAAGGTTGGAGCGCTTTTTTCCCGCAGCATGGAGTTGTGGGCTTGTAGTTTCCCCTACGAGGTTGATAGGCAAACTTTTCAATTCACTCTCACAACTATAATGTTATAATGACAACCACAGGTATTCCGAAAGATGTTGATAAGTTTTGTTCGTGAATGGAAAGCCAATATGGGTTTTTGCTCGATATCTTTGCGCTGAATACTGAGTCCGTGCTCATGATCTATGAAAGCCCCTACACACCACTTAAAGAATCGCTGTCGATGTTTCAAAATTGTTTGTGCTCAATCTTAGGATTTTAGGTAAATGTACAAATTTTAAGATTTACTTGAAACGCTTTTCTACAATTCGCTTTTGTTGATACAAACTTGAGCAGAAACTCCCTTGTATGCTCATGCTTATGAGTACATTCTCGGAGCATGAAATAAATGTTAGTCATATCATCCAGTATTTTACAATTTCCACATTTTCTAAAAAATGTTCTTATGTAAACGTCAAAATGTGCATTTTGATAATTATAAACTGACAACAAATAACAAATTGTCCTAAAGATGTTGACACATATCCATACGTTTCAAGCCCACCTAATGCATTTTCCTTAATGAAGAATATTTTTTCTCACAAAGGTCGCGCATTATATTAATTTAAAAGTAAATTATCATAATATATTAAGTGTCGAATTATTTGCAGCACATTAGCAGCAACTACTATGGCATAGGTTGCGTGTTCACGAGTCTATTAATTGAGCATAACGCGGCACAATGCAAGGGTGCTACAATTATGAGCACACTGGTTCAACAAAGGTACCGATCGACTTTTCCGGTTTGGTTCTTCGTCGCATAGCTTTTGTTTTCGTCTTATTTGTGCCCTTGACTTTTTCTAAGTAGAAATACTTCATGCTTGCGTCGAGGTATAATTTGCCGAAGAAAGTTGTACAGTGCATTTTCTCATACATTAACTCCGTACGTCGCGTATTATTACGGTTCATTTTATCGATTTAGTTTCCTTTCAGTACTGGGAAATATGTAGACTTTACTTGGAAAAAGTGCCATATCAGTGCAGCAGTGTTTAGTCATTATGGAACTGATATGATACTACGTGCTAGTTTATTTAAAGAAGTTCTTTTGCTACTAATGATGTTTAATACTTATTAAGGCTTTAATGATCTTCATAATTAAATAATAATGTGGATATCCACACAATTATGCTTATTACAAAGTGGTACCGGAGACTAGTGCGCATAATAGCTTCAAATATGATTACAAAGAAAAGATTAATGACAATTGTAGGAATAGTAACGTTATCATTAGTATGAGCCAGCAACACAAAAAAATTGCATCATTTAGGGCGGGTGTCTCAATGCCAGTTTAAACCATAAGCCAAGATTAGGTCTCAAAGATTTTGTATGTCAAAACTCTGTTCACACCATAAAATTAAATTAAACTATAAACAAACTTTAGATACATAAAATCTAATGCCTAAATCCAGCATATGATTTAAACTGATATAGGAAGTACTGCAATTGTAAAAAATATAAAAACATAATATTGTGTTAATCAGATCAGGATCTGCTTCATAAAGTCACACATACACGTAATATGCAGAAACAGTTTTCGTAATAAAATCTGGGGAACTGCTGATATCATACTATAACGGTTTATTAAAACCAATTTCAGAACTAAATTGGATTTTATTTGTGGACCGTTAGATTTATTACCCAATATAGGAATATCGTATTATATAGAAAACTGTCTATCTATTGATAAGGAGAAAAATGCAAGTAGATTGAACGAATATTGCTTTAAGGAATGGCCAGATTTGGATAAGTAAATGCATTTGCACAGTTTTTACATTCGTTACTAAAGTTCCATGTAAATCATTATTGTATTGGGGAAATGACAATATTCGGTTGTTATAGGCAATAACTATGCGAAAGAATTTTATTTTATAATGTATTCCTACATCAACAACACTGTTGAATACAAATTCCACCACCTCGTAAAAATTAATATTTTGAACAAATAAATTGAAATAACGATCCCCGCAAATACCTGAAGTTTATAATTTTCTTACAAACTTTAAGAAACATTTTTAAGAGTTTGGTGAGAAATAAATGTATTCAAAAATTTTTAATATGTAAGTACCTTTATTTTAACATTTTTAACAAAAATTTTAAAATTTTTTTAATGCAACGTCTCCCGCACTGAGCCTAAACCTGAGTACTTTTAACAAATTTTCTTTCGTAGTTCAGTTAATTTTCGAACTTTATGTAAATTAGAATGGTCAATGCAAATGACAAATCTAACAATTCTTTTGTTTATTCAAGTGACAAATATCAAGAGACCATTTTTTATCAACTTGAAATTTTGACTTTTCATGTTTGAATAAGAATGGTAGAAATTTGATTTTTTGTTGAATTTTTTGAGAAAAAATATAAATATACTAATAGTATACCTATTTTTTCGGCAAAATTAATTTTTAGAAATCAAATGTCATCCTGAGTATAATGTTCTATATGGACTTTGTTTTTGCTAGTCTTAAGAAGTTACAGCCGTTTGAAATGTTCAAAAACAAAGAAAAATAGAAGATAAAATGCATAACAAACGATGCGAAAACGAAAAATTCACAATCACTATCCATTACAACAGTAAAAACTAAATAAATTTAAGTAATAATATTAAAAATAAGGAAATAAAATCCATATACAACTTTTTACCGATTTTCTTCTAGAAACTAAATGTCATTCCGAGTAAAAAGGTTCATATGGACTTATTGGTTTTCTCAATTCCTTAAGAAATTGTGGCCGTTTAAAATACGGTTTTATTGATATTTTCATCAGCTCTATCTAACTTTTTACCGAATTGAAAAACGAATACTCGAATGAAATTTATTTGCGGCAAAAATCATTAATATGATACAGAAAAGAAAAAGATATATTTGTGTATAAATTCCGAAAATATGCGAGAATTTTGGAATTTATCTCTACACACGAATTCTTAAATATGTTTGACGGAAAAAGTACTCTCGATGTACCGAATTGCTTCCAAAGTTTTCTTTTTGCCTGCATCCACATATTTTCCACATTTTGTGTGTGTGTATGTTTTCATTTTCTGGGCTCACAAAATTTTGTACGTGGTTATAAATGCCACCACCTATTTGGTATATTGTGATAGCTCCTCCAAGCATCTGTATGATAGTTGTTCGCGGTAATATAAATCTAAATATAATAAAACTTTCAAAACCTTTCTAATTTGTCAAATATTTAGCTAGTTTGGCTGGATTCTTTATATTAGCAGTTATGTACCACTTACTCAAGTAGTTTTGATAAGCTCATTTTTGATACAGCTTTATACTAATATAATACTTAATAACTCATGTGAATGATATGTAGATGATGACAAGAATATATATTATCAAAACATCATATTTATTATGTTTATTTTAGGAAATATATTTCAAAATGTTTGCATATTTTCCGAACTTTTTATGTGACATGTGTAGCAGAGCTATACTCATTTTTATTTTAATTGTATTATGTTCAGAATTCTTTATTTATTTTATTCTTATTTCTTACTATTTGAAAATTGTAAATATTGTAATTGTTAGTTTGGTTTAAGCTTTTGTACGTTAATAACATACAAATATTATTATTTCAATCACATACGGTAAATGAGTCGACAATTTCGGCTTGCATAATTTTGTAGAGCCCTTGCAACAAGCTCGCGGAGCACCAGTGTTCCGCGGAGCACCGGTTAAGAACCACTGGTTTATAGGATAGGAACTGGCTCTGTGTAATCAAATGAATAATTGTACTCGAGATTTTTGTTTAATTTTGCTTTGAGAGAGGTACATCTACAACTAACTTTTATTCTCAAGAACGGTACTTCGAATGTATTGACTTATAGGACTAATCCAATTCTATCATAGTTATACTGCGTTTAGACTCTGGTGAGCCAGTGCGATATTTGCAATAAAAAGATTGTTACAATGTGTCACATTTTTGGATTAGGAACTGGAATTAAAATATAAGTGCATGCCGGATATAGACCTATATTTGTGTGAGATATGTTGTCAAATGATGAAGTGGATTGATTAGCTGGTTGAACAATATCATAATGAATCAACAGTGTTTAGAGATGATGTCGTACCATAAATAGGTGGATAAATTTTGATTTGTTGATACTTCAATGTTGCACGTTCTTCAAACAATATTGTGCTTTAAACAGTTCCTCGTCAAAACTTGTTTTTTTAATGAATGTATTAAAATGTTTATTTTTATTGGAGTTTGAATTTAAAACTAACAACTAATGGTAGAAATCCGGTTTCTGTTGATATCTTTCGAGTAAATTTCTGTTCAGATAATAGGGTATTTGACTGTATTAAAAATATGGCATGTATTATGGTCATCCTAATAGATTACAGTTTAAGAAAACTATTTGTTATTACTTTTCAAAAAAAAAAATGCTTTATTTCTATGAAAAACCAAAATTAAAATTGAATTTTATTCACGTCCTATCACGTGATTGAAAATGCTCTGTAATTGGGTCAGTCTCCAGTGATGTCATTCGTTAGTACCCCTTAGAGCGCGTTCGGTTTGTCAGGGTATGGTATGGGGAGAGCAATGCTCAGATAACTTGGGTCGGCTGTCTCTCTCTTATATGCAGATAAACGCCGTATGACGTTAGTCCGCCTATTATGCAGCGCGTCACTCTCACCGTAAAATACCGGGTTATCCGAACGCGCTTTTATGCTTCTCCCGTTTGAATTTAATAGCACGAAAGCGTCATGTAAGCATAACTTTGTAGGTTAGGATAGCCCTAACCTTCAGCTGTCAGATCAGAAAATACCTTTCGAAAATACGATAGATAACTTATTCTAGTCAGTTTTACTTATGTCGAAGTAATCTTCACCACAGAAAACACTTGTATTGGCGGCTATTTACTTCATTTGGATTTCTACGAGCCAACCACTTTCTTCGCAGTTTCAAATCTTGCAGCTACAAATAGTTTATCCGGAGTTTTTCTTGACGTATCTCTGCATTGTGGATTTATACACCATTTATAACCCATTTTTATGTAGAAATTGTGAAAACAACACATCATACAACACAATTACCAAACGGCGACGATGCCGATGCTGACAAACCATATGGGCCGATTTGACATCTTGACATCACATCATCTTGACATCTTGACATCACTAACCGGTGACGTCACACAACAGAAAGTATCGATTTGGCGGGACTTTTTGTGGTTCAATTTTTATCGCTGATTTTTATGAAATATTGAGGAAATAATTACAAAAAGTAATGCATTTACAATGTAGAGTGAAGGAATAAACACATTAAGATGGTTTTCCAAAAGTAGTCAAATACCCTATTAATCGCTTTGCATAAAATGCGCATCTTTCTACCAATTAAACCGATTTTATATCTGAGTAAATGAACGAGATCCTCCATATTCATACGAAAAGCGGACACCTTCTTTATTTTATCCAACAAGGTTTACGACTGTTGGAATTTTGCAAATTTCCTTCAAAAATATGTAATTTTATCTTATTTTTATTTTGGTGGAGGCGCCAGCATTTTCTTAAATCACGTCCAAGTTAAAATCTTCATTATTTTTATCAGTTTCTTAAGTAGCAACAAGTAGTTGACTGATAGTTTGGTCGATAATTTACGAGATAGAAAAAATATTTCATAGAAAAGGTGTTTGGTCCATCATTTTCTATAACATAAAATTATTTTTATTTATACTGCATGTAGGCGCGGGGGAAAACTAAAAGAAATAAGTGCCCTTTATATCATACAATATAATAAATACTAAGGAAGTTATCTTTCCAACTATATCTAGTTGTACCTGTGTAAAGTAAATAGTTTGAAATTTTTTCTCAAAAAAAATCAACTGGGGGCCTATCTTAAAAATTACGCAAAACATATATTTTTGCAGATATTATCTTACAACTTTGTCAGATAATTACCAAAACCAATAGGTGGACGCTGATGTTGATACAATTTTAATACGCTATACAGGGCGTTCCTACCACGTATTATTCTTTTAACGCAAGTAGGTAACAAATTTTCCCGAGAGTCCACCTAAAAGTACAATTTTAAGGTTTACTTCGGTGTACACTTGAAGTTGGTAGGTGTCCACGTTCATACTTCTAAATTTCGTAATATTTTGATAACCGAAATGCGTTGTATATGAATTAATCTAGTTACATTAAGCTAGTTAATCAAGTTCTAAATGGCCTCTTATATACATATAATCCTTTAAATATTTTACAGCAAACTACCCAACACAGTGTATACTGTAAACAAAGCTACTACAGGTACTACTCTATAAATTGCAAATATCAGAAAATCTAGTAAAAATGGATATAGGACGTACTGAATTTAAATTAAAAACAACTTAAGGGATGTTATAGTTAGCAAATAATATACAGGATGTTGCATTTAAAAATCTCAAGAAAATGCCATTTTAAATTGTTAAGAAATTTTACAACTGAATTTCGGCATCTAACTATGTTCTTTTTTTATTATCTCAAAAAATTTTTTCTGTAATCATTTAGTATCTACGTAGATTTTAAAAAAAGACAAACGCCAATATTTTGCAAACAATTGTATACCTCTTCACATGGTTACTATCAGATACAGTTTGAAAGACAACTTATTTAGTGTTCATAATGATATACAGGGCATCTCACTACAAAAAAATATTTGATTCCTTTACGAACATCTTGTAGTGATGAAAATAGTTCCGTTGTAGAGTATCGACCACAAGAACTTTAGTGACACCCCGTATGTATACACATATTTTTATTCTTTAATTTTTGTGGAAAAGATTGCACCGATTCTATAAACTGGTATTTAATAGGTTAAACGTTAATTTTAATTAAAAATAATTTGTAATGTTATCAGCAACTAGTGACCGCAAAACGAATTTCAATATTAACGCGCAACTATTATGGCACAACAAAATTTAGTCTAATAAACAAGATTCCAATCTAAATTAAAATCTGCATGGCAGCAAGTAACAAAGGCTCTTTAAAATGCGGCGAGTTATAATTTCAGAGAACAGATGATATTGTTCTGCCGTCTTTCTCCATGGAACTTGAACACGAAAAATGCATGATTTCCAGACCGATGTTGGCTCGAAAATGTGAATTTATTGGAAATATATTATTGTTGCTTTATTTTACACTGGCCGACGTATGCTCTGTACATAAATTTATAGATCAATTCAAGAAAATGTGTGATACCTATTTTAGCTATTATTCATACAATCCATACAAATATAACTTTATATTTGTTACGTTTTGCTATAAACATGTAATGGACGAGACATTAGGTCAAAATGTGCGTGTTATAACATGTAAAATCTAAAAATACATCATTTACAAATTTGCAAAAGTTTTGTAATCAGCGCTCGTTCTATAATAAGTATATTTAGCCATTTCTATAGACAATTTAGTAGGGCTACTGAGAGTAAAAGCCTCATTTTCATGGATAAAAGCCTCATTTACATTGGTAAGTAGGAGTGTTAAGCCTCATTTACATTGGTAAGTAGGAGGGTTAGTACTATTACCCTTGCCAGTGAGGTAGACTAGGTAACTAACCCAAAATAAGCCAGTGTGAACAGGCTACTAACCCAGCTAGTTACCAGTAGCGAGGGTAGTAGCCTGTGCTACTTACCCTGTTTACTTACCAATGTAAATTCTTTATATAGCAAATCACAAAAACTACTAAAAATAGGTATTGGGATATAAAAATAGATATTCAGGACATACTGAATATAAATAAAAAAATTAAATTAAAAATTCTCAAGAAAAGGCAATTTAAAAATGTTAAACGATACTGCATTTTACGTTTCATTTAAAAAAATGTACATATATCGTCACGCCTTAATGCACCCTGTATAAAGGAAAATAATTTTACCTTATGGAAACTAGTAAGTCAAACAACTTTTGTATAAAACATTTTTTTTCTTTGTCAAGCAATTTACTAGTTATCGACCGCCGGGATACTAATAACTAACCCTGTTTATATAAAATAATAATTATGATTTTTTAAATGCGCACAAATATTAATGAATAGTTAAGCAATATAAAAGCTTACTATGTTCTAAACATTAAAAAACCTGTACAGTAAGGAACCATTATTACGAAACTTGCATTCAATTGCTGTGAAAGCTGACACATTTGAAATTCTCAATTAGAGACATTCAGCAACAATGCCAATGTATCCTTGGCGCAAAATTGACACATTGATAGAGGTGCGGATACATTATTAAATAGTTTCTTGTCAGCTTTTCCGTTAATGAAAAGCTCGGTTATCCTATAAACAGCTCGGTGGGAACAACTAATCTGCATACACTTCAGATATATATCATATGGTTAAATTTCAAATTAATGTTTGTTAAGAGTTGAATTTGTGATTAAAATTTCTTGCAGCTGTGGACCAGAGAATTACTTTATTGATTCTGGTGTAACCATGCGGAAACTATACAGAGTTTATGCATAAGCGTCACTATTTTAGAGAGTTACTGAAAAATTATGCGGTACAATTACCATGTTGATACAGTTTTAAACTTGGGTGTCATATTTCACCCTGACTAGAATTTTGTGTTGGTTAGTTTGAGAGGGTATCCTGTGGATTCTAATTGAATGGAACCCATGTTCTTTCAGTCCTTTTCAGTGCTATCTTTAAAGTTCAGTGATCAATAAATGTAATGTTAGTCAAACAAAGTAGTAGGAGCGCCCATACCCAAGGCACAGGATTTTATTGAAAAAGTTTGCCTTCTCGTTTGCTAATGTCGTCAGGTAAAAATACGTTTGACCGACCTGTATTCAGGAAGATCTATCACATCGTATTTGGTCGTATCACATGTTATGCACGTTTAAATTCACTTTGGAAGCGATCAATATACTGCCATAACAATAAATTATGTATATCTATCAAACTTTGTCGGGATGATTCATAGCCTAGCTGAAATCGCTGATCCTAGGAACGTAAAATTTTGTAGGTGCGTTGTTTTGATAACAGGCTCTCACTAAGGAATAATGTTTAGAAATTCCGCTCATAAAAGGGCGGAAAACAGGCTTTAATTATAACAAAAAATAAAGAGATAAAAATTCGGTGATATTCGGTATACTAACTGAGTCCAATAAATTTGAGGGGTAATTCAACACAGATATCAAAAATCTTAATAATTTTTTTTAAATTTTGCTGTTGAAAATTTGATTATCGCTAGCCCCATGTTTTCATAATGTGTAGTGTAGTACTACGGTGAAATGTGATTCGCACCTACCATCCCTAGTACGCAATTTTACGAAATAACGATATGTTCAATGACTCAACAATCAAATTACTGAAAAATTGAAACTAATTGCTCATAGTGACCTCCAAACATGCGTGTGTACGACCAATTTGCACTTGAACTTCGGCGTCTATTGTCCATCATGATCTTCCAACGACAGCAGAAGTCTACGTTCTCACATTACCACATTTTCGCAAATGACCCATTATATCAGTCACTACTTGTGCAATAATACATTTTTATGTGACAATAGTATATTACATTACAAGAGCTGTAACTAGCCTATTACGTACGAGTGGAAATTTAACATACGAGCCGCGAAGCGGCGAGTTTTGTTATTTTCCACGAGTATGTAATATGCGTTACAGCTCGAGTATTGTACATAATTTTACCTACGACCGACAATTTCAATAAATTGTATCAAAAATGACAAACAAATACAGGTAAGAATATTTGACGGTTGACCAATCAATGTATTCGCGCGACATCTATTGCAACTACGGAGAACTTGTCTGAAGTGTCGATCGAAAATTCCAGTACAAATTCAACATAAATTATCACGTGCTAGTAATAATATGTTACAGCTTGAGTATTGCAGTTACTTACGACCGAAAATTTCAATAAACTTAAACCGTATCAAAAATGACAAATAAATTATCAAAATATTCGCGCGACATCTGTCATTATGACATTAGGTCGTGCGTTAAAAACACAAACGCACAGCCGAAGGCACACGTATGTTATAAGCGATATACGAGCTAAGCAGTCCGTGACGTAAGGGACATTTACACATACGGTCGTAGGTAAAATAACAAAACCCGAGACAGACAACCAGAAAGCAACGCAACACGGCTAACACGGGACCCAACGACTTGCTCAGCAGAGTTACGATTCCTGACCATATAAAATAATGAAAGGACTATTTTGCTAACATATACACTTTTTAGAGATAAGATTAAGTTAATAATAAGCACGTACGCCATCTCGTATCTCGTATGCCTGTATACTGTAAAAGCAACAAATAACCAAATAAACCAAATAAACTTTTTAAAACATAAACATCGATATTTCGATCTTTAACTGCAGTCAGCTGATTTCGGCACAGGATCTCTCGGACGATGTTTCAAGAGTTGGTATCATTATCACCAACCGAACATTTATAACATTAGCTGTGTTTTACTTGTTAACAATTTCAAATTATCTGTCGTAAAGTGCTAATTTTTAAAGAACTATTTCTACCTTAACGCTTCGATAAATTGTTAATACAGGGTATTTCAGAAATAACGGCTAACCTTGAAGGAGTGTATGCCCAAGGATGTAATAAGCATGTTTTGTCAAATAACGCATTCCCGAGAAAATTAATAAAAAAACGGAGTCCGGCCCTGGATGACTGTTACCACACGACCGCAGCCTACCATAACTAAGCGTCGACTGAGGTGACGACTGACGACAGACGAACCCACTACTCTTCAAGATACCCCACCGCCACTTTCTGTACACGCGTAAATGATATTGACCTAGGTACTTAGATAACAGTTGCTGTCAGTTGTTTCTTGTTCTTAGGAAATTCTTCTCAAAATTCAGTAATAGTTTTGTTAATGTATTGTACCAAACGGTACGTGTTGTGAGTGTAATTGTAAGTGAATGCTTCAAATGCCGGGTTTTTCTGGCCGTACGTTAGTAACTGATCGGTTCTACGATTCTAACCTACGTGTTCGCCGCGTATCCTGCGAAATCACATTGTAATTACAGCTTTGTAGAAACACTTACTATTGTTTAGGTAAGTAATTACAATCTACAATTAGTGAAACACATTCGCGTCAATGTATGATCAACACATTCATATGCGTCATGCCCGATCGGCTATTGACCAGGGCAGGCCTTAGACGATATCTTTAATACACACAGAAAAGTGATCTCTCGAACGAAGAGAGAATTACTTGGCTGAAGTAGTTGGTAGGTTCGTATATACGCGAGAGATTATTGACTTCAACCAAGAAATTTTATTTCTTGGAATGATTACTAGATTTAAGAAAGTGGTTACTCTGGTGAAGTAAGTAAACACTCTTCAATGAAGTGTATATTTTTATTCCCGGTAAATATTTTTAGCTACTTAATGTAAGAATTTTAAAGATTTGGCACAAATACGTTTTCTATTGCTAATTAACAAGATAGGTATGTTATATTTACTTACTCGTTCTAAACTGTTGCGTGCGTTACATCAAACTATTCCGTGTTGAAACGTTTATTGTACACTATAAATCACAATACACATCCGTTGTTCGTTGTTGTTTTGCGTACTAGGTTAGGCTGGCACCATCACCACGCGCGGGCGGCGCGAGCCTTGACAAAATCACGGTGCGCATATTTATTCCAGAGAAAGGGATTACTTGAAAGAAGTGAGAATCACTTCAGTTAAATAATTGGTGGGTTTTTATTCAGTAAACAATACTTACTTATATTAAATGTCTTATATTTTCTTGAATCAAGTAACTACGCACTTGGATGGATTTACTACTACTTCGTTTGAGAAATTAACATTTTTGGGACGAAAAATTCAATTACTTCTTTCAATACAATATTGATTCTTATAAAGAAAGAATTTATTTGTTGACAGCATTTATCTGAGAAATTATTTTACTTATATTGAGTATGTGGCATTTCTTGTATATACCTAACTTTCTACATCCAAGTAAATATGCATTTAAATCTAGTAAATAAATTCAAGAAATTATGTTTTCTCGTTCCAAATAATCACAATTTTGTTAGTACGTAAAACTTTAAAATAGTCCACACGTTACTTGAGCAAAATTTGTTCTTTGGCCCTGGCGCATATGCTCCTTCAAGGTTAGCCGTTATTTTTGAAACATCCTGTATATAGGGTGAGCGGTGAGTCAATATACAGAGGAGATTGAGGTGGTAAGTACAAAGTATTTTCATAATAAGTTTGTTAACCAAATATCAATACCAAGAAAACTACATCAGTTTAAAACACATATAAATTAACGTCCACCTTTTGAGAACCTTTGATATTTTTAGAAATAATTATTCTCTTCGTTTCCATGGATAATTTGGTGTTATTTTTAAATGCAGTAATACTACTGAAATAATTTCGACAAACTCATATGTTTCATTACTGTAATTAGGCATGTTATCCTAAAATCATGCAACAATACTACCAGCTACACTCAGTAATAGGTACTGTTATTTAAAATGTGTCAAAATCAAACTATCATAAAATTTATAATAATTCTAGTTTTAAGAAATATTGAGCGATTCTCAACAAGTTACCTCCTCTTATTTCAACATTTTAAAGAGACACTGTTTGTAACTTTTATGTTTATAAATGTTTCTTCATTTTAAATTCAACATTCTATTAAATAACAATTAGCTATCTTTAATTTAATGCTAATACGTCTCTCTTACTAGCATAATTTGTAAAGAATGTTCATTAATATATGCAATTTTAACTTGCTGTAACTTCCTAGTTTATGTGTTTAGGTCAAAAGTTTACCAAGTAAAGATACTTATTTTGGTTTCTCTTGCTACTCCTTCAATTTTCTTCATACGTTATGACGCGCTGCATATCTGATATTCAGCAGAAAAGGCTAGTTAGTGTATCTACGGTATACGCCCAACAACATCTGTTAGATATTAAACACATTATTACTATTAAAGTCCATTGGATGGATACTGTTCTCGAAGTATGTTCCGCCATTGATTTCTCAATAACATTACTTTTTGTTTTTTTCTTATAGCTGTGGCTGAAAATGCTCTCGCTTTCTCTCATCGGGTATTACTTTTGCTATCTATTATATTCGTATGAAATATAGCTTTTCCGTGACGTCGTTTTCTTTTTTTTGGGTGGAATTTCATGTGGATTATCTCAGGTTTATAAAACATTCTCCTTATTTAAATAGTTTTGAAAAAATACACAATTTGTTATAACTACAAAATTATAAGAGATATATGAAATCTAGAAATCTCAACTAATATTATATAAAAGAGATTACAAGAAGTGAAAGAAAAAAAGAAAGAAAAAGAAATAAACATAACATCTCCATATATTTTACTTAATTTAACAAAGAATGAAGGTAATTTGTCAAAAATCGAAAAATCTACTAATAGCCGCTTCTTAAGGAATTGAAAAAACAATAATTGAATGTTACGTGTGTCTTTATAAGTTTGTTAGAAAGTCGTTAATTGTGTTTTATAATGGACATTATTTTGCACTAAAATTATTGATTTTATTGTTATTAGCATATGAAAGAGACCCAATGTAATCCGAAAATTATAATGTATGAAAATCAACATGTGTCGAAAAGAAACATTCTATATAACTGTCCTTTTCTTATTTGAATGTATTGGATACCGTTTATTTGATCAAAACGATCAAATTCACACAAAATCGCATTTTAACCTGCTTAATTATCACAGTGCTACAATAATAAAATTGTGCTTTTTTAGTTAGCACTTTCTTACGACCTACTGAAGTATATTGGTAAATCTTTAAACTCGTATGCTAACTTAAAGGCCATGATTTATATGTTGGGTAAACTGGAAATTATTATGATATATTGAAAACAAGTTTAGTAAATTTGTTAATTTTCAAAATCTTTACTTGGCATTTCATAAGGGGTTAGATGTAGGCCTAAGTTTCATGAATATAACAAAACGTAAAAATGAAATGTTGTCAATCTTTTTGGTCTCTTGAAAAAGACGAGATCGCCATGTTAATTGAGATTTTCAACTTATTTTGATATTTTAATTATTTTTATTATCTATTTTTCAGTTTTCAATACTCTGTATAATGTAGTTTCGTTAATCATACACTTGAAAGTTAAGATAACTTTGCCTTGATATACGTATTTACATTGTTTAAAGGGCTGTTGATCTTTTCTGTCGTATCTTTCTTTATGGAACACAGTTAAATTTAAAAATACCTTATACTAACATTTTGTGGGTTAGATTCCTTATCACTGTGTGTCGCCTAAAATGCAAACCTCCTCAGTCGACTGTAAGTAGTTTTAAAAAGAATGGGTTTCTTATATTATTACATTAAAACTCGTTTTTCTCGGTTTCAACTTGTTGTATCAAAAATAGAAGAGAGTAGAGTAGACTAAAGTAGTAATGTTAGCCCCACTTTAACATTAACGTTGCATAACTAAACGCATAACTAATAATAAAGCAATAATTGTAATTCTGCAAGAGGGGCAAGTGTTCACAGAAATCAACTAGCGGCAATATTATTCCAAAGTTTGCAGTTTTACGTTGCGAAAGTAATTTTTACACTTGCTCTGATAATGTGTTAATTTGGCCCCGAAAACTTTCATACTCTCGTGATATCTCTCAGGAGAGGGGTGTGTGCTAACACTCGGGAAAGTTGTTAGCATAAATTCCCAGTTTGCCTTTAAATTTGCCCTTCAGCTTCATAGCATGCTAAATATTTAGGTAACTTTCATTTTGACTGATTCAACGAGGCAAAACTTATCCGTACACGCATATGAAGTGGTGGTAATTGATTTTTTACGGTAGAAATTAAAACCCGTTGTAGACTTCGGCCGATAGGCGGGAAAAATGTGAAACGCGTACGATTCGACACCATTTCAACGATTTTATAATTAGAGCAATTTTCGTTGCACAATATGAAGTCATTATCGGGAATACACGAAAGCAATATTAATCAAGTGACCATTGTTGATGATTTCGGAAATTATCGGACTTGAAACTAGAATTTAACCGTGTTACTTTTACCATGTAATTAATTATACACAGCGCGCAAAGAAGAACAAATTTTTAATTACTCGTATTTCCAACATTATACCGGGTGACCCAAGCTTTAGGTACGCCCGTTTATTTTTAATTTATGACGCTAGACAAAAATAGCATTGTTTTGGATACTTTTGAGGTTAGTATGACATCCGTCTTTTTCCGGAAATAAGGTGATCATTGAGATTTTAACTAGCATCCTATATTATTTGTGTGATATTTTCAATCAGCATAACATTCTGAACACTAAAACATAGCGATCGTAAATTTTTATCAACAAGGCAACAAAAAATACTTTTTGTTTATTAATCTGGGTGGCTATGAATTGGTGAAAATAGACGAGAATTTTCAAATAATCACTAACTAAATGGATTTAGTCCGAAATTCTATTACTGGCGCCCTCTAACTTGATTTGAGTTGATTTTGGCCAACGAGTAATTTTTGGTTTCGTGTACTTTATGGGTACACACTGATTATTCCATAGAAAACATATTCCTGATTACGATACCAAAAACTTGATATTTTGCTGAAAATCGTAACGTGGAAATGTCGTTTGAAGCAGGGAAACAGAAAAAAACAAAGGATGGTTTAATGATTAAAGTCAGCATAGTGAACTATGGATGAATGCGAACATCAGAATTTGACAGTTCTCTGTAATGCTTATTGTTTGAGGTTATTGCCAAGCATTTTCGATTATTGATATACTAAGGGCTGATATTTTCACCTAGTTACAAAGTCCTCATTAGTTAGGTGACAGATAATTCAGATTTGTTGCGCTATTTTGGTCTGTCGCATGAGAAGACGTGTCAGAGGCGGTGGCTGGGTCGCGTCACGTTCAGGGAGCCTATTCTCGTCATCTTTTTGAAGCGAAAGTGAGACTTCTTGAATGGTTAGGTGAAAGTGGGGATATCGGCGGTTGCCTTGGCGTTTGGAACTATGAGTGTGGCGCGTGCGTTATTGTTCTTAGCGACAAGCAAACTTGCTCATAGATACGTTCGTATGGGCGTGGTGCGTGCGTTATTGTACTTAGGGACGGTATCCCAGAGGAAAACCGCTGATATCCCCACTCCGTCCACCTAACCATTCGAGAAGTCTAGCATTCGCTTCAAAAAGATGACAAGAATAGACTCCCTGGTTACGGCCACGCTCAGCTTACTACAGCCGGTACATCTACTCATTTAACGGGCTAAAATAGCGTCACAAATCTGATAGATACATACCTATTGAGGGCTTTGTAGGTTTGTGAAAATACCAGCTCTAAGGGCTAGGTTCTTTTTTATTTAACATTTTTATGAGAATCTACAGAAATCATTTGTTGTAATTGTTTGAAAAACCAAGAAGTCCATATGAAACTTTTCATTGAGAGTTTATGTTATTTATATAATTTATATTTATTTTAATTTTATTATTGTTAATTTTTAACGATAATTATTAATTAATTAAATGTATAGAAAAAGGTGATACACAGCGACATGTAAATTTTAAATAAATTAAAAATCAAAAGTCATCTACGTGGTAGTAGGCTTCACACCAGAAATGTAATTTAAAGCCAATAGGTTAGTGTTTGGTTTTGGTCTTTGGTAGTGTTGACTAACTTCAAGACCAGGCAATAGAGATTTTTGCGTAACAAAAATACTAGCAGGAAGCCGACGATCCCAGGTCACGTGGAACAGTCCGTAGATGTATTGTGAAGTGTTTTTTACTCGCAAATATCATTCCTTAATTTGTTATATTATAAACAAAAAACCTCAAAAAATCTTTTTTTTTTGTTTTAGCTTGTAAAAACTGAACCGATGGAGCAATCTTGATGCTTTCAACAATGAACCCTGCACGGACTCGTTTGAATTAATATCAACGGAAGAAATTCGGAAAAACCGGAAAAATCTGCGTTTTTCAAAAACTCCGCCATTTTCAAACTTGTAGCAGAGGCTTTTCGCGTGAAACTAGCGATTGATAGGTACTTTGAGTGCAGACAACGCCTGATGATTAGTTTTTGCACAATTGCGATTTAAATATTTGTATGCAATATGATTCGGCGAGCCTGGATGCGTCGGAGGTGGTCCGATTTTAATTTTTTTACGTATTTCGAAAGTAGAAGTATTCTGCTACAAAACGTCTATTTTGATTTTGCGGTAAAATGTTGCGAAATAGGTGAAAAATGCTTGCAAACATGACCGAAAACTGTCGCGAGCTCCAAACCGGCCGAGTAGTGGGGGTAGGCGGTCGACGCGGGGAAGCGCGTATCTATAGTAATACAAGCGTGCTGCGCGCGCGTGTTACTATATATACGTTTCCCCTCTAATCGCACACTTTCCCCATGACTCGACCACTCTAGCGGGCGCGGGCGTTTTTGCTCATGTTCTCAGTAGTTTATTACCCACTTAAACGAGACTTATCGAAAAATCAGATTAGACTTTTTGTTGCTGTTCACGTCTAGTTTCCAAATCCGTTTTGCAAATTACAATCGGACGACCTCAAACGCATCCAGCTCTTCGCAAAAATATTGCCAAAAAATTAAAATGAGGATTGTCTGAAAACTATTAATCCGACCGAATCCAGGTTTTGCACTTAAGGTACATGTGAATATAATATAATATAATATAATACCACTGCGCACAAGTTTCAGCTGTTAGTATTCAAAAAAATGGCGGAGTTGTGAATTTTTTTAAAAAAGCAATATTTTGCGGGTTTTCCAGGTTTTCTCCGGTTCAAATTATCCGATCGGATCGTTTGACCTGCCATTCTCGCCGCAATTTAATTCTCTATAGTTCATCCCGTTCCACCATTAAGATTGCTTCAATAGTTTTCCTTTTACAATAAAGAAGGTAAAAAAAGACGCGATTTTTTGTTGATAGTTGTTTATAAAAAACTTAAAAATTGCATTTTCGAGTAGGAAACATGGTGGGAATATACTACGGACTGTCCTGCATAGGATTGCATAGGCGGCTTCCTGCTAGTATTTATGTCAAAAAAGCAATCATTTGTAGCTCTATTGCTTGGCCTATCCGCCTGGATTTGAACCAGGCGGAGGTATTTTTTCCAAAAATTATTCACATTGTCCAAAAATTATCCTCACCTAGATTAATTATTATTAGCATCTAATGTTCCGCAAGAAAAATGTTGAGAAACGCTGCCTTAGAATCTAGATCTCATCATTTGTGAATTATTACTAATTCTATAAAAAACAACTAAAACTTCTTTTAATGGCATGTTAAAGAAGACATTTTTTATGATATTTTTTTGTCTTAGTGCGTGTTTCCTAATAAGAGTTTCCTAATTACGTTAACAATATGGGGAAAGTACCACAAATGTCGATAATGTCAGATAATGTCAGTTTGATGTTCATTATGTTAATCATCAAGTTCGTATGTGTGCATAGATATGATAAGGAACCAGGCACATTTTCTTTCTTACTTGCCTTTCATGGTAAAGGTCTAAAATGTATTTAGTTACCTCGGCGTGAGTTCTTCGGTTTAAAAACACATATTATGCTTAGCATGTTCTTATATTGCTACATATACCGCTAAATTTATGCCTTTTTGTCGAGGGACACTTGTATAATACGATTAACGTTATTTCCAATATATTTGATATCTTGATAATGACTAAAACGTTTTATTTTCTTTCGCAGTGACAACGTCACAATTCATTTATTTCCTTTTAGAAGACACGTAATAAAATAGATACATCAAAATCGAATAAAATATATTTTATTGATTAATATTCCGGATGGGGATTTTTGGCCAAGTGTGTTCATGAATCATCATTTAGTGAATTTAGTCTCTTGCTGAGAGTTCGGTTAGAAACTGTTTGTGGGAATGGATGCAATAAAGTTGGGATTTTTTCGTGATTTAAGAATTTTATATTATTTTATATGGAATTTTAATATGTAATTCCAAAAGATACTAGCATAAGTGGTGAGGTCGATCCAAAGACTCATCCTGTATATTTTCTTTCTATTTTTGTTATTTATAATATTGTGCAGTGTATTCCTCTTACAGTTTTTATTTGTTTCCTACGACTTCTTATCCATTTGGTGTTTTCAGTTACATTAAATTAGATTACTTACATTAGATTCCACAGATACATTTTAAAAATATTAACGTGGTTTTAATTTAGAACATAATTTTGACTTATTAGTTATGTATAGTTTATATTTTAGAGTTTAATGGTGTACTATTTGACGAGCAAGCACATAATTATGGTTGTAATCGCAAGCATGACTTATTACATGTGAGTTGTAAATTAGGGATATTAGCAGTTTTCAAAAACTTGCAGTGTAGGAGTGTTGTATGCCTTCAAGATGCAATATGTTTCTATATTTTGATCATTTGTATTTTTGCCCGGTGATTACATACATATAAACGCCAAAATTACGTAACAATTTTGCGTTTTTGAAATTTTTTGTTGCACAAATAACGGCTAACCTTGAAGAACGTAATAAACATGTTTTTGTCAAATAACGTATGGTTTAACTTTTTGAGAAAATTAATGAAGAAAACCGAGTCCGACTCTGTTCAGCAGTTTGGTTTATCTGCAATAAGAATCTATTGGGTTTTGGAATCTTTATGTTTGTGTAGTGATTAGTGTAGTACCAGAAACGGACGGATGGCAATTGTATGCCATGACTCGTCTAATGATAGCAAAATAACTTCGATCAACAGCGGCGCGCAGTTGCGGTGTTAATAAGCCGATTTGTTGAGTCCGACTGGAAGCATTCACGTTTTTTTTTTTTTGTAAACCCGCGTCACATTTCTGGGTTAGGTACGTCCTTATTATTATCCAATCTTCCTTGTTATTTAATTGATAAATGTTCGTAGGAATGTTCGCAATCATCTCTTGGTCATACTCGATCGGCTATTAACCAGGGCAGGCGTTAGACGATTTATTTAATACAATTTTGTTGGTACTTAAAACGTAAAACAAAATTGCTTCTCTGTCCCTGTGGATATGCTTCTTCAAGCAAGGTTAACGGTTATTTCCTGTATTACAGGAAATTATGAGAATTAATTTCAAAATATGGTTGTTCAAACTTTTACTGATGTAGATTATTGGGAATTAAGAATCGACAAAAAGGGATCAAAATATATGCCACTGCTAGAAATAGGACAAAGGAGAAATAATATTGTCTGTTTTGTTTTGTATGGAGTGGATCCATTGTTTTGGAATATTGAAAGTAGATGTTTGATTTCATTAGAATTTGAAATTAATCAAAATCAAAGTTTGTTAACTTAAAAACTCAATACACATTTTAAAAACTCAATTCAGATTAAAATTTCTTTGTAAAAAATGATTATTATCTTTTTTTTTGTGGCATTGCTATGACTAGGGAACACGATTCGCCATTGACTACAGTCATACAGCAGTTCTATACTTAAAAACAAAGACGCTGTAAATTACCAGTTAAACGATAGATAACTTTATTGTTTTAGAAATGACAGTAATTATGCATTCAATATGTAATTTGCTAATTGCATTACATATTGTAAAATTATGTTTCTTTACAAATGCGCAGAAAATAGGGTAGGTATTTATATAAAACACTTCGTTCTACAATAAAAGATGCTGATGCATTGTTTCTATTGTATTGCAGTTATTCACCTGATGATGGCTTTTATCCGAAACCGGTAGTAAGGAAATAAATCTATTATACAAAGAAGAACGTCATTTTTATATCGACATTGACATTACATCTTTATTGTGCTATTTTATCATAAAATATGATGTTACTTGAAATTTCCCGGTAAATTGTAAACCTTATATGTGAGTGATGCTTTTTTGGAGCATTTATTAGCTGCAAATGGTTCTTTCTCTGATAAAATGTATATGACATTTGTTGTACAGAATTGAGAGGTTTACTAATTTCATTATAACGTTCACTGTCGTCAGATTAAAGGAACATAACTAGATATGAATATACGGACATACCGTATCTTACGGACACCGTAATGATTAATGTATAGTAAATGGTGATATCTGGAAGAGTCTGGAAGAGCACCGGTTTAGATATTACAGCCACAACCTGGATTTGAACCAGGGACCTTTGTGTCGCTAGCACGAATGACATAGGCCTCAATAGCTCAGTTTGATAGAGCATTGTGCTAGTGGCACTAAGGCCGTCTGCACATGGGGCAACTCAAAATAAACTGTAGTACCGTGGATACCAGGAGACTGCGCAACTAGGCTACCGGCATGTATATTTCAATGACTCAACGCACACGGCGCAACCCGAGTACCGGCGACTGGGAGACTGCGCGATTCGAGTTTTAGAGACCTGACATGTTGGGTCGCGCGTTGCCCAGTCTCTTCGTGACGCGCTTATATTTTATATTGACAGCTGACAGCACTAAACATGGAGCAGCAGTTGAACTTAAAATCTGCGTGTTTCGCAGAACAGTATAATTGTGCTGAACAATTATAAAGAAAAGGGCTACACAACAAAATATCTAACGGACAAAGCTTGGAGTGATGTGGGAAAAGAAGTCAATGTACTTAATATCCGTTCCTCAGCACCCACGCATTCCGTCATGTTGGTACTTTCTTTATGTAGGCCAGGGGAAAAAATCGCACCAATTCTAAATAACTCTGATTCGACATACGATAGAAGCTTAAAAAATAACTATCTGAAATACTAAATTCTTTTGCTGCAATGAATAATCGGCGGTGTGACTTTCTTTTGATATATGGGAGGACCCAGCATCTTCTTTTTATTCAATTTCTTCTGCGACGATAATAGTAGTATAGTAAAAAATCCTCATCACTGAAATCATTATTATCCACTATGTTGGACAATGATTACATCCAAGAATGTACTGATTTAAGGGCAGAGACGAGTAAACTGATTTGGATCGCAACTGTGTGACTATAGACCGTGTGCGGACAAGGCGCAACTTGAGTACCCCAGTCGCCCAGTCTTCTGGTACCCACGCTACTACAGTTTCTTTTCGGTTGCCCCATGTGCAGACAGCCTTAGAATCCTTGTTCAAATCTAGGTTGGGGTGTAACTTTTAATTTATTTTAAAATTTATATCCCGCCTGTATATCACCATTTACTATAGATTAAAGGAAGGATGGAAAAACGCAAAATCGTTTACGTGACATTCTTGTACCATTATCTTTCTTGGTCTGATAATAGTCAATATTAGGATAAAATTGGTAGATCTATTAATTTTATATCTATCAATTTAATTCAGGTAACTTTTTCAATATATTTACATTCACGTGCATCCAATTTAATCAGATATACCTACTTATGATTATTAAAATTTTTGCTCGCAGATCGAGATTAAACACGGACCCAACTAAGTTACGATGCTGGGGGCTTCTTTTAAAATTCCATACGGTACGAGAGGGGCCTGAAATTTTACAAACAAACACGGGATATGTTGACAGATAATTCTGGATGCGTTGGCCATTTTTACAGCAAACGGGCGCGTCGGATTCGACTTGCTCAAACCTTCTTATTTACAATTCTAAACCGCGGCACTCGAGTTTTCGAACGAGCACGAAATATTTACCCATATTTACATAGCTAGAAAATCGCACGTGTATAGTACCGAGATTTTCTATATGTTTGTCACGTCTTAGGACTGTCCGTTTTCAAATGAATTAAATTCTATTCAAACAGAGAATGTTTCTGCTCTATTGAATGTTTTTTACTTTATCATACGCAGTATGTAAAGTATTGTAATCGTGCCAAAAAAAAAATTTTGAGTTTTCAGCGGAAATATATTTGGGTCCCCTGAACATTTTTGACCAAGGTACAAAAAATGTCTGTGTGTGTGTGTGTATGTGTGTGTCTATGTGTGTGTGTGTGTGTACCCGTTTTTGTGGCGACGATTCCGGAGAAACTACTAAAGGTATCGCGACGAAACTTCATATTTAGAAGTTTCATAACCAAACTTAGAGCTGAAAAGCTTTCTGTTGAAAAGGGTCCAAAGGAACTGGAGGTTTAGTCTTAGCATTTTTGAAAGATTTTGCAAATAAGCCGCCATTTCTGGAATTTCATCGAAATAGTTAAATAATAAATTAGAGATGAGGAAATTCTGAATAATTTATGACTATGACATTTTTTTGTACAATCCATAGTTTAGCTGCATGAGCAAATTCTATTTCATCGAGATCGGTCGTACTGCATTAAAACTAGTAGCCAGGATGTGTCAGATATTTGATTCTAATGACAGTAGGTAGTCATACGCTATCTTTTTTTGAGAATACCTACTGTCAATATAAGCTGCGTTCGGATATTGTACAGCGTAAGAGCGCGTTCGGATAATCGGATAGGATACGGTGAGAGTGACTAACGTCATACGGCGTTTATCTGCATATAAGAGAGAGACAGCCGTACGCGCTCTTACACTTTTTACACCCAATAACACGTAAGTGTCATTTGGACGGTATACTAGGGGGTCAACGGAGTACAATATCCGAACGCAGCTTTAATCGACATATCTGTCTACTTCTACTAGTCAATCAAGCAGACATAGTCAATCTCGATCAAATAGAATCGCATGCAGCTAAACTATTAATTTTATATATAGTATGAGTCATGTGCCTGGCCACATCAGATGTTTTTTAGTTAAGTTATACATGGTGTAATAGCGTACTTCTTGTTTTATAAGAAAATCGTTTTTTCAAGAGGCCATTTTTTCAAAGGTTATTTATTTATTATTATTATTTGATTATGTGTTTAATAGTTGTATTAATATTGTCTATTACAGGTTTGACAAATTTATTATTTATTTATTTTTCTTACGTAGTATAGGATAATTTTGATATTGGAAACAGACCGAAAAACCCTAAACTCTTAAATATGAATGAAACAACGTAAATAAATTAATAATGAAAGATATACCCTATTCCAAAATACACGCGAGCGTTGTCACATGCACCGTTAGTATTTTCTAAAGAAATAAAACCTCCTGTAGGTATATGATATTTGTTTTTCTATGTAGTGAAGGATTCTTCTTGTAATCATTGTTAGTATTGCCGCTCTTTGTTTTTGTAATTTCCTGTGGTACTTTATTTATATGAGCGGCCTAAGTATGTTATTACAGCGGCCCTCTTTAATTCTCCACCATTTACGACCATATTATGTTATGGTGTGTATGTAAGTTGTACATTGACGTTGAAGAGATGATGTCTACGTTTTTTTAAATGTGCTTTAACTTTTAAGTAAAGATTAATTTATATTACGGTTTGGTATAAGCTCTTTCTTATTTGAATTTATATGATAAAAAAGTATATGTGCGTAATATCCATCAATGTTCAATAGGGTGTATAATTTTCGAGATCAAAATTTAAACTTGATAAAATTAACATTTTTTATGGACCCAAAAATCCTCGAACTCGTCGGATTTCAATTAGTTCACAGAATCGTTATAGCAATACACCAAATTAAAGGTAAAAGGGATATAATTTTCCGCCTAGTGGTAAGTTTTTGACAAATCTGTTACTGAATCTGACATAAAATTGAGCGATTTTGCGAGTTTTTTTTACGGAGAACATAATTTAAAATTGAAAAAAAGTACCACATAATAGATCTAATCCTTCCGCTACAAGTGTTCAAAATTTCTAGCTTTTTTACATGTTTTTTCACTCAAAAGTTTACTTCTTTGAGTACATGAATCACACATCTGTTATCGCGTAGCATGGATACAGTAACAACAATTAATGCATACCGGGTGACCCACGGCATAGGTACCTACTCCCGTTTTTTGTTTGTTATTCTTTGGGATACTCTTGAGGTTAATATGACTTCCGTCTTTTCCGGAAATCACATTGAAATTTTAAATGGCACCCAATATTCTTTGTGTGATATTTTCAATCAGGATGACATTCTGAACACAAAAATATATCGATCGTCAATTTTTATCACCAAGGCAACGCAAAAATAACTCTTTTGCGTATTAATCTAATTCTGGCTATGAATTAGTGAAAATAGTCGAAAATTGTCAAGTAAACACTAACTAAATCGATTTTGGCCGACATTGCATTACTGGCGCCCTCTAGCGTGATTTAATTGGTTTTTGGCTAGTGAGTCATTTTTTTCACTGGTACCCAATGGCCACACTATGATTATTCGATAGAAAACATCTTTCCGATTACAATGATACCAAATACTTGTTACTTTGTTGAAATTCTTAGCGTACAAATGTTGTTAGAAGCAAGGAAATCGAAAAAAATATTGACCTAATGATCTAAGTCAGCGTACAAATCAAAGTCACTCAATGGACTACACGAAGAAAGTACCCTGATTATTCGAGGAAAAGCATTTTTCCGCCACATTGATACCAAATTCTTGATATTTTGCTGATAATCGTAGCGTGAAAATGACGTTTAAGGGTACTTCCTTCTAGTAGTCCATTGAGTGACTTTGACTTGTACGCTGACTTAGATCATTAGGTCAATATTTTTTTCGATTTGCTTGCTTCTAACGACATTTGTACGCTAAGATAGATAGAATACATTTATTTCCAGCAAACTACAACTACAAATACAATACATGTTACACAATTGTACATAATTAAGTGTCCTTCTCGTTCAAATATCAAGTATTTGGTATCATTGTAATGGGAAAGATATTTTCTATCGAATAATGTGGCCATTGGGTACCGGGGAAAAAATGACTCACTAGCCAAATACCAATTAAATCACGCTAGAGGGCGCCAGTAATGCAATGTCGGCTAAAATCGATTTAGTTAGTGTTTATTTCGACTATTTTCACCAATTCCTAGCCACCTAGATTAATACGCAAAAAAGTTATTTTTGCGTTGCCTTGGTGATAAAAATTGACGATCGATATGTATTTGTGTTCAGAATGTCATCCTGATTGAAAATATCACACAAAGAATATAGGGTGCCATTTAACATTTCAATGATGACGTCATTTCCGGAAAAACCGGAAGTCATATTAACCTCATGAGTATGCCAAAGAATGGCACTTTTTGTCTGTTAACACTTTTCCAAATTTCATTCGTCCAGCTTTACAAAAAAAGTACCTATGGTACCTATGGCGTGGGTCACCCGGTATACATTACCACAACAAGTAATGCACCTTTATCGATAATTTGATGTAATTTGACGTAGTAGCTCTATTGATTCCTCTTAATGCGAGCGTAAAATGTTATGGCCTTACATAAAAAAATGGAATAAAGGACAATTGAAAAATATTGGTAAATCTTGAAAACAAGGACTTTCTGAATTGAATATGAAAATTTGTTTTGGATAGAATTAATTGCTCTAAATGCGAATCCGGGCTCAAAAATATAAAATATTAAAATTGAGATATAAAAATCAAATTGGATACAATTTTTCTAACTGTTAATTTTTGTTTTGTAACAAAGTATGTTAAATCAAAATTGTGACATCCAAAAGATAAAGTTAGGTCCATCGACCGCCACACTGTATATTGACGAGGAAAGAGGATTTATAGAACTAGAAAAATCACTTTGTGTGTCAGAATTTATATAGTTTAGACTTTAGAGTTTAATCAGGTATAAGTTATTTTTAGGTTCACATATCCCCCACAGCGGAATACTTTATCAGTAACCATAAAAATTTCAAGACGGCTACTTTGACTTATAGTACCCATAGTGGAACAAGTTTATTATGTGCTGTTCAAATTACTGTAAAAAATTTTATATTCTTTACTTGTTGTTAGGAATTCTTTTTCCTGGACATTACTGACTTCAGGACAGTGAATTAAAAATATTAAAAATATTATAATATGTACGCTATTAAACTCAGACTTTATCTATTCTTGTATCGCTATTTTTTCCAATTTTTCTTTAGTAGTATTTGGCAATCAAGGAACTAATAGGCAGTTTAATAACAAAAGAAAACTTTAAAGGCATGTGAACAATATACCCAATGTCTAATAACGTACCTACATAGCTCGTTAACGTAATTACTAATGATCTTGAATTTCTGTATTCAATGTATTTTAAGTTTTCTTTCTTTCAAATTATACCTTAAATTATAACATATCATAATCAAAATGTGTCTACCTAAATCATTAATGATATATTCTTTATAAATCTGTAAACGTGCGCAAATGGAAAAATTATATAAAAACACAAATAAGTAATGATCTGCTTACTTTTTACAATAGACACAACTTAAACAAATGAGTTTTAAAAACGAACAAAAACATTCTAATCTTTACATTTGACAGTAAACTTACGTACATTTATATTTGTCTTTATTTATCAATGTAACCATATGTTTTTTTTTTTGCTACTAGATACTACTACGTGTTTAGCGTAACCAGTAACAGTAACCAGTAAAATCAGTTAGAAAGCGTGCAGAGGGTTGCTCTAAGTCGCCATATTCAAGTAGAATCTGTAAGCCTACTTCGCATCAAGTTCGTATAGTGTGTACCGTAGACTGAATGCAAAAATCCAAATTACATTTCACTGAACTTCATACGGAGTTGCTAAATCGAGCGTCGAGTTTTCCGTCTGCGGAATCTGCTGACAAAGTTGCAGGTGTCATTTCAATATGCAGTGGACGAGTTTACGTGAATTTGAAAAGATTAAGTGTCTTTTCAGCTCCGGAAGCAGCGGAATGGATTCTACCTCAATATAAGGTGGAGAATCCGTGTTCATTGAATATAGTTTGCGTGCTGTATCGTTCTAACGCATAGGAATGGTCTGCAGCGTTATCAGCAAAATAAAAGCTGAATTCTTGGAGTTGCTCTCGGGATCACCTACTTCTTCTCATATTAACTGATTATGATACAATATTTAACGTCGACCCTAAGAGAGCCAGCCACAAATCCCTAAACTATGTCCGAAAAAGCACAGGTATGGGGGAAGCAACGATCCCCCAAATCGTTTCCAAATCCAAAAAAAGTGGACACGTATTTTTTTTGTTGACATTTTGATTTTTAACCGTGCCTGTCGAGGTTTTAATATTACAAGGGGAACATGCATGGGAAGAAGACATTTGTTGGTATTTTTTAAATAATTGTTCGGGGTTTAGGCAAACTTAAGATTACTTAACGACTTGTTGAGGACTTTCCAATGAAGAATTTGACCCATTATACACATGGATTTGACGCCCCCTACCCACCCCCGTAGTGCTCTTAAACTACCCTTAAATGAAAATATGTACATTCTTCAGATAATTGATCCTTGTAACCATGTCAGTCTAGTGGAATGTTTATAAACATTTGTTAGTTAATTTACGTTTGTTTAAAGACATTTTATTTGTTTAAATAATTCGTTCTTCTCGAAAATCTGTCTGAATTTTGTTTTCTGAGTTCGAAATGGCAAATTATTATCTTACAGTGACATTATTTATTACAAAATTTCTTCCCATTGTTTAAACAATCAAACATTCATTTTCAACTTTTTATCTGATTGTGGTAGGAACGTCAGCTATTTTGAGAAATTAACTTATAAATTTTATGTTCGAGATACCTATTAAACCTATTATCTATATTATACCCACATTTGTTTAAACAATTATTGTTATTTACAATTCACCTAAAATTATTTTTTTTAGATCGGTCTGGCCAACTGTTATTCTCAAGTGACATCATTTATATTTTGGGATGATTTTCATTGTTATATATCTCGAACATGAAACTTATAAGTTAATTTCACAAAAGAAAAACGACTTTTTACCATAATTAGAAACAAAAGTTGAAAATTAATTATAATTGATGTATTAAACAATAGGAAGAATGTTTTTAACGAATAATGTCACTATAAGGTGATAAACAGCCATTTTGAACTCAGAAAACTGAATTCAGACGGATTTTTGAGAAAAACGAATTAATTCAACAAATAGAATTTGTTTAAACAAATGGAAATTAACTTACAAATGTTTATAAACATTCCACTAGACGTATAGTAATGATTTCTATTAGAAAAAAGGTAATTAAATGATTAGAACGGTCAATTTGCTGAAGAATGTACATTTTTTCATTTGGGTAGTTTTCAGGGCACTATGAGGGTGGATTGGGGGCGTCAAATCCATATGTATAATTGGTTGAATTCTTCCTTGGAAGTATTCTCTACAAGTCGCATAACTATGACATAAATTTTCCCAAACTCCGAACAATTATCCTAAAAGGACAAAGAAAACTCTTCTTCCCATGTAAATTTAAGACCTCGATAGGCACCATTAAAAATCAAAATTTGGAAAAAAAAATACTTGTCTACTTTTTTTTTTACTTTGAAACAATTTGGGGTGGATCGTTGCTTTCTACATAAAAATAACCGCCCTAGCGTCCATAAGGGAAAGAGTGCTATGTAATAAACATAATACCAAAATACGGAAGGAGGGGCAGCTGCCCCCCTTGCCCCCCCCCCCGGATACGCCCATGCCACCGTGTAAGAATCGTTTGGTTTAAAGAACATTTCCACATCAAGACCGCACGTTAACATCTGACCACGCACCGTATGATTTGATATCATACTGGCATATTCGTGCTTACATATAATCATTGATCAGTTGTGGGCCATGACCTACCGAGCAATATGTGACAGTTCAGTTGCGAATAAGTAGATTTGTTTGTCCAATAACACACGGTACTAAATTAGCCTAATAACATATAGTTTTATAGCTAGATTTTTGTATATTCTTATGGTTGGACATTAGAAACAACGTCCAAATTGGAAATTGAATTGTTATTTTAATAATCTCTTGCTTTCTATTAATCGAACAAAAATGAGAATTATTAGGAAGTTTCTTAAAAATATCTCAACTGCGAGTAACACAGAGTAACAATGTATAAATGCTGGGTGTTCCCTTCCGCGTCCCATACAACTCAACTTCTTTTGGGGGTTATTTTATGTCTAGACTGAAACGTTGCTTTAAAACTTCACTTTACTTTGGTTAATAAATTATTACAATCGATGAATTGACAAAACATAAATAAAATAGATTTTAAAGTACCTTATGAGATATTATTTTATTACTAGAATACAACAATTACCAATTGCTTTATATATTTACACCGCTTGTAATTAATTCGAGCTACGATCGCGATCTAGAGCACTGTGCAGAGGAAGGAAGATATTGCCAAAAAGCACTTTGAATGAGGGGAAACATCGTGTATGTGAGATTATCTTGCTTCCTATTGGTCTGACGACAGTAAAGGTTATATGTAAATATGATAAACCTTAATTTACTGCATTCATATTTTGCATACGAACAACCGCTTTTAGAATAGAGAATATTAAACATAGCTAATGCGATTTTTGGGATGATAGTGCTAAAAAAATCTGTTTTTATTATTCAATATTTCGCCAATTATTGTTGGTTTCCTCAGGAAACCAACAATAAAAGGTCTTAAAACACAACGACTTTTTGCTTATACGAATTTCAACTCTAATTTGACATTTTCTGACATGTGTTCTGTCACGTCAATTAAAATTATGCAGTAGATGTCTCTTGGAAACTTTCGAATACGAAATTCCCCAGAAGCACTCACAAAGAAAATTTACCTACCAAATCTGCAGAGTAAATTAAAGTACTTACCTAGTAAAAAGTAATTGCCTAGTAAATTGCTTATTCGTGGTTTATAATACCCGGCCTTAACCTACTTAAAGACATAGCACGGACATTGTCAAGTTTCAGCTATATGTTATTTATATGTATATTATATATTACGAAAATATGATGCTCAATCATGTGCTAAATACGTGTTGAAAAGCTCGAAGTAATAGAAGACATTTTCGCGAAAAGTAGAGTCAATCTACTAAAATAATGAAATTGATAGAAATAGTCAAATAGGATCTACAATAGCAGCGTTACGCAATTTGCAAAACCTTGTTAATAATGTTATTATCCGTAGAATATTTTAATCAAGCTATTGTTGTTCACAGTAAGAATAAGACATCTATGATAAGAAAAAAATGGTAGTCTCTTGGCATATAAATTCGTTTTTTAAGGTATACGATCTCAGCAGTAGACATAAATTAAATTCTTTGCCGTGATGCAATTTTCTTGTTATTTTATTTTTCAGGGAGTAGATTGAATTTTTATTAATAACAGCCATTTCGCGGTAATGCCAAAGCCGAGCATCGGGAAGCCGTGATGTATGGGCTCCTGGTTGAAGGTAAATCACTACTGATATCCTTCTGGTTGGTTCGCTAACTTCTAAATTTCAAACAGTTATGATCGTCATTTGTACAAAGCGATGTTTTTATAAATATATATATATAATACCGAATACGAAAATGTATGGATTTTCTAACAATGAAACAAAGCGTTAAATTTCTAATTAATAAAGTTTCTCGACATTTTCTGTGTGTTATTGACACCGGGTAACGGCCCACAGTGGTTCATTTTCAACATTGAGATGTGCAATACATGCTTACAATACGTTGCTTATATTTCTGAGAAAATTATTAGAATTTTGTCAGTTTTTATTCCAGAATCTAGAATGTCAACACCAACTACAGTACACCCAAGTATTACTAAACAAGGTTTTGTTAAGAATCCGATAGTGTTATTGAATTTAAAATAACTTTATTAAAGATAACGCAAACATTAACATTTGTTGACATCTTCAAAACCAAATATAATAATAACATTATAACCGATATACTATAAGAACAATGCTAAACACACGCCAACAAACATACCAGGTATATTGTATGTAATATTCATGTATGTCTTGTGAATACATCTCCGACGGACATGAGAGTGTTCTTTTACAGCCAAATAAGTTTGCAGTGCAACATTAAATAGTCAATTTGACAGATGTTGCGCTGTGATCAAAGCTTATTTTGTCCTTGTCGGTTACAGCTGTATATGCAGAACCTGGGTTCTTCCCCGAATAACATACGTTCTGAGTCTTCAAGATTCCCACAACCCTCCACTAGTATATTTTATAGCACGTGCACATCTCATCATTACTGTTCTTGTTGTATGTCGCTTATCAGGTAATGAATTGAATCAAAAAATAAGCAGTTTAGAAAAGCACGACTTCATTACTGTGGTTGTAGCTGGTAGTCACCACAGATTGCTACAAATTTAGACCAAAAATTGATATGCTCAAACCTAAGATTTGAATACAAACTGCCATAATATAGATAATGCAGAACCCAGCAACTGAATTGTTGAGTTGTTTTGTCAGAAACAATACTGCTGTAAAATTGTATTTCAAATGTCAGCTTTGTCATATACTTGGTGCATATCCATGTGAGGATTAGTTTGTTGGCAAAATTTGTAGCAATCTGCGTGCAGAACCATCCTGACTCATCCTGAACCATCCCAATCTTTTGTGAGTATTTTACTGTTTGTTTGACGTCATTATCTGTTCTAATAAACGAGGTACAAGCTGTAATAGGACGTACAAGCGCTAACAAACTTTTGTCTAAAGCAAGCTCTTACGTATGTCTCTCAAAAAATAACAAAATTTGCCAAGCATTTATGCCGTTGTGCGTTTAGACGTGCGTTATGTCAATAATATTTTTGTTTGTACTTAATAGCAGGCAAATTCTGACAACCTGGATTTATTAGTACCTTATAATTATCAGGCTTGAGGTAGAAATATACATTTATTTCACAAGATATCATACGAGAACATCAGAAAAATGCAATTCACAACTTGATTCCCCTATTTAAAAATCTCTGACGGTGCTTCCAATTACACTTCGTCATTTAAAAATTTAAGGAGATTCCTCCCGCGCAAGGTGAAGTGTTGAATATTTTAGTTAGTGCAAGCTATTTATTATGAATGAAGCTCTTGATATTCATCCAATGAGTTACCACTTGAAATTCTTTAATGCATTTTTGATTTAATCAACGATGTATTGCACACATACAGAATAAACCACACACCAACAGGTATATTGCAGCAGCATCGTTTAAATTGGAAAACCTCCATTTTTCATTTTATTGGTTATGTTGCTACGAAATATTGATGCACATTTGTCTATGGAAACATAAAGTAGGTCAACTGAAAAATCGATAACGATTTAATTTTCAGTCTTAAATATTTATTGCACAGTCAGTATTAGTTCAAAGGAAAAGGTTCACATAATAGTGCACCTACGATGGTGTAATAAACATTCAGAATATACTACTTACTTATTTGAAATAGTGCCGCCTTACCACTCAGTCATCTACTTTATAAAATTCCAGAAGAAGAATTCATAAATCTTTTTTTTATAATTTTGTCAATTGTTTTTCACTATTCTTTTTTTAAATTTATATAACATCTCTCTTATGCACCGAAGCATTCATATGAACACCTACGATTACATTTGTAGTATTGCATCATCTTGTATAATATACAGCATGACCCAGAGAAAATTTTTATTTTTGCCGTTTCCTATAATAATATTGGAGAAACAGCTTTCGTGTTTAGAGAAACAGCTTTCGTGTTTGGAGAAACAACTTTCGTGTTTGGAGAAACAGCTTTCGTGTTTGGAGTAACAGCTTTCGTGTTTGGAGAAACAGCTTTGCACGAAAGCTGTTTCTCCAAACACGAAAGCTGTTTCTCAAAACACGCAACACCAACGCTAACACAGCCAACAAATCCAAAATCCAACTCTAACTCAGCCCAAGTCATGAAAATATGATTGTATTTTACTCTGTTTACTATTTTCTCCTTTATGAAGGCTCATAGTTGACGGTTGAAGGCTCATAGTCGACGGTTGAAGGCTCGTAGTTGACGGCCGAAGCGTCATACTTGGCGGCTGAGGGTTCATAGTTGACGGCTCAAGGCTCATAGTTGCCGGCTGAAGGCTCATACTTGATGGCTGAAGGCTTATATATGACGGCTGAAGGCTCATAGTTGACGGCTGAAGTCTTGTACTTGACGGCTGAAGGCTCATACTTGACGGCTGAGGGCTCATAGTTGAGGGCTGAAGGCTCATAGTTGACGGCTGAAGGATGATGTAGCACCCGTATATTATAGCTACTGTCATGGTTCAGTTTTTCAGTTAGTTAATTATTTTTTTGGTCCCTATGGTTGCCACTATGAGACGGTTGCAAAACAATCACTCTAACGTGCTTTGGGTGTAAATTCAGTTTGATCTAAGCCCCCTTTAAAAACTAGCTCTCTTCTCTGAGCCAACCTGTAGTACATTTTTAGACGTTTTCATTTAAACATACTAAAACCTGCGACAACAAATCGTCGGGTTAAAGGTAAAAGTCACTAACTAACATCTAAAATAATTACGAAAAACTGACTTTAAGATGTATTTCCAACAAATATAATGATATTTTCTGGATAATGTATGCATTTTCGAGTACTTAGAACTGATCGCCTCCTTGTACAAGATGCGCATTTAGAAGCATTTGACCACAATTAATTCGTGTTTCAAGAAAATGTAACAAAATGTTAGTTAGTGACTTTTACCTTTAAGCCCACGAAATTTGAACTATATCTACTCAATCCAGCTGTTGATGCTTTTCCAAAATAATAAATATTTAAATTAAATCACAATCAGATTCCGAACTCCTGGCAGAAGGTGAAAGATTACTGGGACAAATAGTTTTATTTTATAAAATTTGTTTACCGAACACAAACATGGAATCGGGTAAATGTGTCAGAATTGGGGTTCAGTACAAAGATTTATTTATTTAACCGAAATTGTGGAAAAAGGGTCATTGTTTGAATTTGCACAATTTGAATAATGTTGGTGAATATATTGCATTTTATTTAAATATTTTATTGCTGGAATTAAAGCGTATTGAAAGTATTAATTTTATAATGCGCCCTATGTAGATTTAAATATTTGTAGCAATATGCGATTAACAGTTTACCAATTTACCAATTTCGAACGATTGTACCGATTTTTAGTCTGTGGCCACTTATTATTACGTGTATTATTACGTGTGCTATAGATTTTTCATAATTACATGTTTAATTCTCAGTCGGATATGAAGTTCCGTCTTTGTAATGTTTCATGACGTATCGGAGCGGAAACACGTATGGTCCATACTTCAGTGACGTAGCATGCAAATTATAGTGCGCCTAATAATGTGGACTGGGACTGGATACACAAAAATTTTAAATTAATGGTCAAACTAGGAAAGGACGTGGACGTGATAGGTTTGTTAAGGTGTTCACTGTTCAGTCTTGCCATTGCTGATCTTGTTGTATCTCGGTTGTTAGAAAAGTTAACTAAATGAATGAAAGAAATGAATGTTTTCAAAAGGTAGGTTCAACAATTTTCAACAATTGATTGCTGTGTTTTCGACTAAAAAAAGCCTAGCCATATTTTTGCATCCTATAGATACACTCAGCACTGATCTTTTTAAAAATTTAATCATAGTTTGTCTGACTTAAAAAATATCCTACTTCCACAAAAAGGTAAATCTTAATGGCCTACATAACTGGTAAATATTTCAAATTAATTTTTAAATAAAATATTTATTTTCGTGTATTACTTTTAAGTGTAACACCCAAAAAGTAACCCAGCAAAACAAATGAAACTCTCATTTTATCTCATTAACGTTATAGCGACATATTACATGTCGCTATATTACATGACATATTACATAATTATATTGAGTTCCTTTGGATCCTTTTGAACAAAAATTCTTTCAGCTCAAAGTTTGGTCATGAAACTTTTAAATATGAAGTTTTGTCCTGATACCTTTAGTACTTTCTCCGGAATCGTCGCCACAAAAAAAACGGGTGCGCACACACACACGTACATACATACATACATACACACACAGACATTTTTGTACCTTGGTCAAAAATGTTCAGGAGACCCAAAAGCGCTATTTCCGCTAAAACCTCAATTTTTTTTCGGCACAATTACAATACTTTGTGATACAACGTATGACAAAGTAAAAAAAAAAGTTATTTTCATGCAATAGGACCTAGATAGATCATTTTTACCGAAATAACTTGTGTCCACTATTCTAGATGTTATTTAGAGATATTTTATGTATTTTCTAATTTTTTTGAATTAAAAGTCAATTCACATGCAAAATGAGAACTAAAAACATAACTTTTAGGACATATTCTTGTAAATAGTGTTTCGATTCTAATTCTTGATTCCAAAATTTCTTGAGAAAATCTTCAGAACTTTTACTTATTTTAAGACTGTGCTGTTTCTTTTTACAAAAAACAGTGATTTTAAATTTGACAGCCATACTGTGGCGTTTCTAAAACATCCAAAACTCGTAAAACCAGAAATTGTTAAATTTACTGAACGGGAAAGTATTCTTAATTGATAAATATTAAAAATTTACTATAAGGCGAAAAGTTGTACATCTTTACCTTCTACCTCGGAACTTTTACGTATTTTGAGACTAAATGTGCTGATTTTTTTTTTACAAAAAAACAGTTCTTTTCTTTGAACAAATATTTGTTTTGGCATGTTTTTTACGAAATAATTTCTGTAATTCTAGATGTAGCTTAGAAACATATTCAGAGTCACGTTGATAACGTCACGTCATATGGGAAATGTGAATCATGTGAATTAAAACAAAATATTTTTAGGAAATAGTCTTGTAGTAGCACGATTCTTATATTGACCCTAAAATTTTATTATCTATTAAGAGGCTGGTTCAGCCTAACTTCAGGTCTGTTCTGGTGGGCCCCTATTGGTCCAATTATTCAAACTGTTTAGTGCTCGTGTGGGTTTATTATTGAATAACGATAGCATCTTATGAGATTATAACAATCTAAATTAACTCTTCTTGGTCGGACTTGCTCGATATTTATTATACCCATGCCCAATTTTAAACAATTGCTGCTCAAAATAGACGTATAATTAGATGTCGTGATTTCAGGAATAACAATGTAATTATGTTTTTTTGTGTCAAGTCCGTCGTAGTTTCACTTTACGTCAATGTAATATTTGTGAAAATTCCAATAAATAAAACGAAATAAAGCCACACTTTTAAAAAATCGGCGTCGTATTTTCCCAATTTTTCCATCCATGTTCGAGGCTGGACAGTGTGGCCATCTACGATGTTGTCGAGAACTAGACGTCATTAGACGAAGATAGTAATGGGTCTATCTCTATCTACCATATACCACAAAAAAAGGCTGTAACTCGCTAAAATTCACACATTTATATTTACTGGGACAGATTTCGAGAGTTCTAACCTACAAATCCGATATAATCTGAAAATGTAGAAAACTTGGGGACACTGCACAAAGAAGTATTCTAATCGAAACTAGGAGATTACATACAAATTCTACTATTATATCAGACATCAATCAGGTTTGTGCCTAAAGAAGTATACTATTGTTTTTTTAAATTTCCTTTTCAATTGTTAGGTTAGTTAGCAGAATATACATATAAACAGTGCTGTTTTATCCATTCTACTACCAGGGAATTCAAGCTCCAAGTATGGTATGATGCAGATAGCTCATTACGGGGTTTGTAATTGGATTCAAATCACATTACGAGGAATCAAAATCCTTACGTACTATTTTGTTGATCGAAGAAGATTTCTAGACAAGAGATGTGGTTACTAATTTTCATAATTTCCATGAACTGACAATAAAATTATCGAGGTATGCTGAAGATTACCGATTTTTTATCAAATTTTTTGGTAATATTACTGGAAGACGACTATAACATTATTATATGAGAAATGTATAATGGGACATAGTCGACTTGTCAACCACTGACTCCAGATGTTTTTCTTCTCAAGTGCAAAGTGTAAAGTGGAGAATTACGTTTAACACAACAAACCGCAGATAGTATTGCAATTAGCCCCGAAGAACCGAACAAGCATTACGACCTGTATGCGTGTGGTCTCATGATAGCGAGGATCAACATTTTTGTGATTTTGATATTATAATATAATATTAATAAAGCTATATAATATTATAAAGCTTATGTTGTCTAATTGTCTTTTAGAAATAATATATGAATTACAAATTGGTAAATAAAGAATAACTTATTAACTGTTTTGTTTTTCTTATACGTCATCAGATCCCTGTGCTGTGGATGTACATATGTATGTAATATCGACCCATGCAACAAAGACTATAGTAACTACATTTAGTTTGTTAGTTACGATAGTCATCGTTGCATGGGTTGATATGTATTTGTTTTTCAGTAGCTAGGCATAAGTGTATTATCGGCTGAGAAATGAGTGCATAATCTATCGTACCAAGAGTAAGTAATCTGTGACCAAAGTTATTGGTACGGGGTTTGTTTTTTAGGAGGTATAAATGTATATGGGCGCATAATCTCAATACGCTTTCAAATATTCCACATATTCATAGTACGTGTGCGTGTATTCATAGTACGTGTGTTTTTACATATATCACTTCATAAACCGTAGCCAAATGTTGAAGTTATTTATCATATAAATATATGATAAATATCTCACATACTCCACATAGGTTATGTCACGGTTATGTCAGCAATTTATCACAGTAATTTTTAGAGCTACCATGTTATGTTGGAAACGTTGTAAAATCACTAGACAGCCTGCTTACGTGTGCAAAAATAAATTGAAACAGCGTTAAAGACGTTAGATCATATAATGTTGACCGCACGTCGGCAAAGTCTATCTTGTTCCAAAGTAGCTTTAGCGAAAACGTCGACATCCCCACGCAAAGACCAATTCTCGACTGATTTCTCTAAACTTATCAAAAACAGCCAAGCCTCTGTCGATCAGCTGTTGGACCCGCCACTTAACTTTCATTATTGACGTGCCGCTTCATAGAGTCGCCCTAAACTTTTTTAAGTGAACAATTTGCCTTCCCAACTGACGCAATTTGTGCAAGTAAAACCTAATCACCACAGCAAAATAATATTACGAAATAAGTATATGTGATACAAGGAACAATCTCGAAATATTGGTTAAAGTTAAGTTTCTGACATTCAACAGCCATACACAAAAATGTTCATGCGGGGTAATCCGAATAAGCGTCTCGTCGTAAGATAACCAGCTTATTAAGGACAGGTTGCATTGTGCAGGTCTTAATTTAGTCCCGTCACGTTTGAACGTAATAATAAGAAGACGGTTCACAAGCAGTGGAGGTGCCGGTTTTAAGATTGTATATCCCCGTGCCGTGTTGTACACCGACCGACCACTCCGGTTCTTTACGCTTTGTACGTTGTATAATATCAAGTTAAACCGCTAGTTTCTGCGCCAGACGGTACTCACCTGCCGGTACGGCCACACCAAAGCTGGAGCGAATCTTTACGGGAAAACCGAACGGAAACAAATGGAAAACGGCGCCTGTAACGATTTACCGCCTTTATCGAATTACCCCAATCGCTTAACGTCATTATTTCAACGAGAACACCCGGAATAATACGTTTAGCTTAACCCCACGAGTGAATGTTCCAATAACTGCTATTCCGCGAAATATAGCCGCTGCTCCAGTTGTCACAGCATAACGTGTATTGCGGAGGTAGAAAAAGACAGAGGGCACTTATAAAGGACTGTCGATCTAGATGAGATGAAATTAACTCACCACTAAGAATTAGTCACAATTTCAAAGCGGATTTTCTGTTGAACCGCTAATTGCATCAGTTAGGTAATTAATTTCTAATAGTACATTAAAATTTAAATTACTCCACAGGCTATTTGACAAGGAAACATGAAAACTCAGTAAATCCACTTTTTACACTTTACACTCTTTCAAGAAATTATTTCATAGTGCTGTTTTAGGGTCAAAGATGATAAGTAAGATTTGAATCTGTTGTATACGGTTGGTCTGTGTATATAGAGTTGCATCTTGTGTACAGGCTGAAAACAACGTAACTCTACATATAGAATACCATTTAAATAAAAATAAAATAATTCTTTTTTTTTATGTTTTATTGAAATCGACAAATGGCTTCTATCAGGTACATAATTTATTTTTTGTGCTGTCACACTCGAAAACAGCTGATTTCGTTCGAGGTTGGAGAACCGCTATGGGATTTTGCCGCTCTAGTGCGGCAAAGTACAAAATACCTATTTCAAATAAACTAAGATCACCAATTGATTATTTGTTGATAAGGAATAGCAACCCGTTGTTATATCTAATTCTAAAAACAATCAATTGAGAAAATTGTAAATAAAGTAGGTATACCGACGAGTGTAGTTTCATTTTAGTATGTTGGTACGGATGTGACATCTACAGTGTAATGAACAAATATAAATCTGGAGGAAGTAAAGCCGGTGGCCCCGTGTGCTGTCATGATGCGACGTGCACGTTAAAGAACTCTTACTGGAGGTTGGAATTCCTTCAATTCGACAAAATTCCTGGGTGTGTGTAGCCTGCTCTCAGCGTCGGTGATTGGCCTCAGTTGCGGAAATAGACCGACGTAAAATAAACAATTGGGAGTGTTCCATGCTTGCAAATAGCAGTGAATCAGCGTTGAATAAAGAAAACCTCTTTTCTATTTGCATTGATTTATTAAATATACTTAGAAGACATGTTTCGACATTTCTGTCATTTTCAATTCTAAATCTGCAAGAAAAATTTGTCATGTTATAAAACCACGTAAAATAAGTAAACTAAGTATGTTGTGGCATAGTATAAAACATTTTTTGTTACGTTGTTATGTACTTTTTCAGTAATTTGTCATATATTGTAATTGAAGTTGTATCTGGTTGTATTTATTCAAATACATTGACCTCACTTCCTGGACATCTTGCTTCCTTACATTGATTGTCCAAACATTTTGGCGCCCGAGCAGGGACATAGCGAAGCATAACATTAGCAGTGCTATAATTCGCCCTATTTATTATACCAGCCTGTAATTACCTGTCAGAGCTGACATTGAAATTGAAAGGATTTTGGACATTTTCCTTGCCAGCCTTCGCCAAAAGTGTTCTTGCCCAACTTTGGTAGCTGCAGGAGTACCCGAGTATCGGCATACCATCTGCATTTACTACCTGGGTGGCAGTTCCAGTGCAAGTGCGACGACCGGCTCTATTCATTTTTCCATCCTTCATTGTCTATTTTCTTGAGGTAAGGCATTCTATTTCATTTTAATTAAAGTTCGTAATTTTGATTTGCTCTGTGATTTTCAATTGACTACAGCTAAACTCTTTTTAGTGATTAGTTATGTCTAAACAGAAGCAAAATACAGATATAATGAAAGGTCTTTTAATTAAACGTAATTTCCTCAAATCAAGATTAGATGCTTTTTGTAATTACATTACTAATTTGGGTAGTAACTTCGATGCATTGGAGTTAAAATTACGCGTGAGCAATTTCGAGAAAGTTCTTGAAGAAAATGTCAATGTTCATATTGAATTGGATAGCACTGACACTAGTTCAGATGAACGGCTAGAAGAGTTACAAAGATTTGAGGACACTTACTATGCTGTTCTTTCTAAAGCTAAATCAATTCTTAGTAATATTCAAGAATCTTCATCTGCTCCTTCAGCTTCATCCTTGCCATCAGTTAGTACTACTTCAATGAATGTTAAACTGCCTGAATTGCAATTAACCAAGTTCAACGGTGATTATAATTATTGGTTAGAATTTCGAGACAGCTTTTCAGCCATTATTGATAAAAATGTTGATCTTCCTAACATCCAAAAGTTTCACTACTTAAAGTCTTCAGTGACAGACGAAGCTTTAAGAATCATAGAAAACATAACACTGTCAGATGATAATTATACGTTAGCGTGGGATCTCATTATGAAAAGGTTCAATAATGAAAGTCTACTGATTGATAATCATGTCAGATCTCTTTTAGACTTGCCATATTGTAAAATAGAGTCCTCAGAATTGCTAAGAAAACTAGTGGACACCGTGAATAAACATATTCGTTCATTGGAAATTCTTAAAGTTCCCGTTGAACACTGGGACTTAATGGTAATTTGTATTCTTTCTCAAAGACTTGATAATCATACGTTTAAGGAATGGGAACGTCATAAGTCAAATTGTAATAATGTCACGTTAAACTCAATGTTAGCCTTCTTGGAGAAAAAGGCCGACCTACTTTTGAAGGTTAATAAATGTCAGAAGTTAGTTGACAGTAAAGTGAAGACTTCACATAAAACGTCAGCAAACCACTCCAAAATACAAACTTTAACTTGTCCAGTTTGTAATGGCACTCATTCGATCTTGACTTGTCCGCAATTTATAAAGCTGACACCTAATCAACGATTTCAATTGGTTAAAGGTAAGAGACTTTGTGTAAAGTGTATTAGTTCATCTCATTCATGTCGGACTTGTCATGCAGAAACATGCAATAAGTGTAACAAGCGTCATCATACTCTATTACATTTTGAGCCCACATTGTCTAATTGCGTAATTGAAAGCAAATATGAACATCATAACGAGCCACCAGATGCTAAAGTCAGTATGACGGTAAATAGTTATGATAATTCGCACATTCTATTATCCACAGTATTAGTTCGCTCGCAATCGTGTTTCATAACTGAAGATATGGTGCACAAACTCTCATTACCAAAACTTTCAACTAAAGTTTCGGTTATCGGACTCAATCAGTCAGTAAACGACATCAAGCATAAATGCGAAATCATTATTAAATCGCGTCTTAGCTCGTTTATAACTACTGCAACATGTTTAATCACAAATAAAATTACTGGCCATATTCCAGATAAATCTATTAATCATGCCTTGATAATTATTCCGGACTATATTCAACTGGCGGATCCTACGTATTTTCAACCTCAACAAGTCGATATGCTAATTGGAGCATCTTTATTTTGGCATCTTTTGCGTGTGGGTCAAATATCTTTGGGTACTAATAAACCTATTCTACAAAATACGGTGCTAGGTTGGATAATTTCTGGTCCCATTCCAGTAGTAGACACAGTTTCTAGTAATAGTACAGCATGCAATGTCGTTCAAACGTCAGAAAATTCTAGTTTGCAACAACAAATTGCGAAATTCTGGGAATTGGAAACTATACCTGCAGTTTGCGCATTATCGCAGGAAGAAATCATGTGCGAATCACATTTCAACGCGAATATTAAGCGAGACAAAACAGGTAGATTTTCTGTCAAAATACCATTTAAAGAAAGCCCTCAAGTACTAGGTAATTCGCGAGAACATGCATTAAAAATGTTATATGCTTTAGAACGACGTTTCAAGTCAAATCGCAAGTTACAAGAACGTTACATTCAATTTATGCAAGAATATACCAAATTAACTCACATGACATTGATTAATTCTATACCTCCAAGCTCTCATTACTACTTGCCTCACCATGGGGTACTTAGAGAGTCTAGCCTCACAACTAAACTACGCGTAGTATTTAACGCATCAGCAGTAACGACATCTGGCAAATCCCTTAACTCTATAGAAATGGTAGGTCCGACGATTCAATCCGACGTATTCTCAATTTTGATTCGATTTCGTCAGAATTTATTCGTCGTTAATGCTGATGTTGAGAAGATGTACAGACAGGTATTAGTTGATGACTCCGATTGCAATTTTCAGTTAATATTGTGGAGGGAGAACCCGCTTGATGACATCCAGACATACATGCTTCGTACAGTGACCTACGGTACAGCTAGCGCCCCGTATTTAGCAATTAGGTGTTTGCATCAGTTAGGATTAGATTCAAAAGACACTTTTCCTAATGCGTCTGTAGCAATAATAGAAGACTTCTATGTAGATGATCTGTTAACGGGTAGTGATTCTGAAGAGGAATTAATTCAAACGTCAAAGCAAATTTGCCAAATTTTGGATTCTGCAAAAATGCCATTGCGAAAATGGGTCTCTAATAACTCTTATATAACTCGAGAAATTTGTAACTCGATAGGCAACAACATTGACCACTTAACAATTTCCGAACATTCTGATGTATCCAAGCCACTCGGTTTAATATGGTTCCATTCTGACGATTTGTTAGGTATTAGAATTAACTTGCCATCTTTAACTGATAAAGAAACGAAACGAAATGTGCTTTCTTCTATTTCATCAATGTTTGACCCAATTGGATTAATTACACCTGTAACTTTTAAAGCAAAAGCATTTATGCAGCAATTGTGGCAATACAATTTAACGTGGGATGAAATACTTCCGGATGAACTATACGAACAGTGGATAAAGTTCCGTGAAGAACTAACACTTCTTAATTCGCTTAGAATCCCGAGATGTACGCGTTTGCCGAATACAGTCATCACTGAAATACATGGCTTTTGCGATGCTAGTTTATTAGGTTACGGTGGAGTATGCTATATTAGGTCTACAGATCAGTTAGAAAATGTGTCTGTTCAACTGTTAACAGGCAAGTCAAGAGTAGCACCCATCAAAGCGCTAACCATACCGAAACTTGAACTTTGTGGAGCTTTGGTATTATCAGAACTCGCAAACAAAGTAACAACTGTAAGTCGAATCTCTTTCAGCAGGTGCATCTTGTGGAGTGATTCAACTGTTGTTTTAAGTTGGCTCAAAACACCAGTAAACCAATTAAAACCTTTTGTGCGTAATAGAGTGTCACAAATTTTAGATTTTACAAGCTGGTATTCTTGGAGACACGTCTCATCATGTAGTAACCCAGCTGATTTAGTGTCTCGTGGCATGCGTCCAGAAGAAATTCTATCTAATCAACTTTGGTGGCATGGCCCAGACTGGCTATCCAAACCATCCGAATATTGGCCAAAATGTCAAAATATCATATCAGATCCGTTACCTGAACTTAGAAAACCGAAACATGTCGTTTTAATAGCTTCAGACATACCGAATGAAATAAGTAACTTATGTTCAAAGTTTTCAAATTTCAACACGGTTATTTCCATCACTGGTTGGATTCTAAGAGTTCTAACGAATTGGCGAAAAAATGGAAAAATAACTAAAACGTTCCTTACAGCCGAAGAACGTACAAAGTCCATTAAAACTTTGGCAAAAGTCGTTCAAATTGAATCTTTTCATAATGAATATCAGAGTTTACTGAAAAAGAATGAATGTCCGAAAAATAGTCACCTATATGCATTAACTCCATTTCTTGACTCGGACGGTCTTTTAAAAATTAAAGGCAGACTTAGCAAAGGTTCTTTTCAATATGAAAAGAAACACCCAATTATCTTACCTAAGTCTCACCCTTTTACTCTACTGATGTTCCGACATGAACATCTAAAAAATTTACATTGTGGACCTAATTTACTGGTTGCCATAATTAGAGAGAGGTTTTGGCCACTTTCTGCTCGCGTCACTGCGAGATCAACAACCAAAAATTGTGTTACTTGTTGCAGGCAGAATGCTAACACTTACAATCCAATAATGGGAGATCAACCGAAATTGAGAGTAACTCCTGCACCACCATTTACTAATTGTACAGTTGATTACTGCGGGCCAATTAAGCTCAAGGATAGACAAGGTCGTGGATGCAAAATTAATAAAGCATATATATGCGTATTTGTGTGTTTTTCGACAAAGGCTGTTCATTTAGAATTAGTGTCTGACCTAAGCAGCCAGGCTTTCTTAGCAGCCTTTCGCAGATTTTGCTCCAGACGAGGTATACCCAACAATATTTACAGCGATAATGGCACCAATTTTATAGGTGCAAATAACGAATTGCAATCGCTATTTGAATTTATTAACACAAACAGCACAGACATAAGTAAATCTTTATCTGTTGTGGGAATAAATTGGCACTTTTCTCCTGCATCATCTCCACATTTCAATGGATTGGCAGAAGCAGGAGTAAAGTCAATTAAACATCACCTAAAGAGAGTTTTAGCTGAAGCCATTCTCACATATGAAGAGCACTTAACTGTTCTCACAGAAATAGAATGTCTTCTTAACTCTCGTCCCCTCTATCCGCTTTCATCTTCTCCTCTTGATCTTGACGTACTCACACCTTCTCATTTTATTGCCGGTCGTCGCCTCACCGCCTTACCTGATGAAGAGGTGACCGAAGTGCCAACAAATCGACTCTCCAGATGGCAATATTTATCAAAACTTCAACAACACTTCTGGCGAAGATGGTCAATTGAATATCTCGCAGAACTTCAGGAGGGAAGGGCCAAGTGGAATACGCCACAAGCGAACATTAAACAGAACGCAATTGTTCTAATAAGGGAGAACAAGGTTCCACCATCCAAATGGAAAATTGGACGCATTGAACATTTGCACCCAGGATTGGATGGCGTAGTGCGTGTGGTCACTGTCCGCACTGCACTTGGTTTGATCAAGCGAGCAGTACGTTACCTATGTCCCCTGCCAGTACCACTAGATGGAGATGTTGATGGTTGAACGTGCCGTTCAACGCGCCGGGCTATGTTGTGGCATAGTATAAAACATTTTTTGTTACGTTGTTATGTACTTTTTCAGTAATTTGTCATATATTGTAATTGAAGTTGTATCTGGTTGTATTTATTCAAATACATTGACCTCACTTCCTGGACATCTTGCTTCCTTACATTGATTGTCCAAACAAAGTATTTAAAACTATTATAAAGTAACTTACAGTCAGGAGAAAACAATAGGGTATTTGACTGTATTAAAAATATGGCATATATTATAGTCATCCTAATAGATTACAGTGTAAGAAAACTATTTGTTATTACTTTTCAAAAAGAAAATGCTTTATTTCTATGAAAAACCAAAATTAAAATTGAATTTTATTCACGTCCTATCACGTGATTGAAAACGCTCTGTAATTGGGTCAGTCTCCAGTGATGTCATTCGTTAGTCCGCCTTAGAGCGCGTTCGGTTTGTCAGGGTATGGTATGGGGAGAGCAATGCTCAGATAACTTGGGTCGGCTGTCTCTCTCTTATATGCAGATAAACGCCGTATGACGTTAGTCCGCCTATTATGCAGCGCGTCACTCTCACCGTAAAATACCGGGTTATCCGAACGGGCTTTTATGCTTCTCCCGTTTGAATTTAATAGCACGAAAGCGTCATGTAAGCATAACTTTGTAGGTTAGGATAGCCCTAACCTTAAGCTGTCAGATCAGATAATACCTGGTTCGAAAATACGATAGATGACTTATTCTAGTCAGTTTTACTTATGTCGAAGTAATCTTCACAACAGAAAACACTTGTATTGGCGGCTATTTATGTCATTTGGATTTCTACGAGCCAACCACTTTCTTCGCAGTTTCAAATCTTGCGGAACAGCTACAAATAGTTTATCCGGAGTTTTTCTTGACGTACCTCTGCATTGTGGATTTATACACCATTTATAACCCATTTTTATGTAGAAATTGTGAAAACAACACATCATACAACACAATTACCAAACGGCGATGATGCCGATGCTGACAGACCATATGGGCCGATTTGACATCTTGACATCACATCATCTTGACATCACTAACCGGTGACGTCACACAACAGAAAGTATCGTTTTGGCGGGACTTTTTGTGATTCAATTTTTAACGCTGATTTTTATGAAATATTGAGGAAATAATTACAAAAAATAATGCATTTACAATGTAGAGTGAAGGAATAAACACACTAAGATGGTTTTCGAAAAATAGTCAAATACCCTATTACATGTATCGCAACAACAATAAACATTAATTTGGACGAAGTGAGGACAACAAGCCTAAAAGGCAAAACGTGTTGACAGCAGAAACGCACTTATGATATACTAGACGCAAACCAAACGAGCAAACAGGTTCCTATTTTAAGGTGTATATTCGGTGGTCCAAGCAGACGCACAACCACAGGCAAAAGCACCAAAAGTACAGAACAAATCATAAAATTCCCCATCAGAGTCACAATCAACAAACATATTTTCTCTTTATTACAATATGAAACAGAAACAAAATTAAATTATAGTGGTGAAAATAAGAGGTGGGAAACATTTAAATTCAAAAGTGAGAACAATGCAGACTAATCACGGGATTAGTCTGCATCGGACTACCGTGATTAGTCTGCATTGTTCTCACTTTTGAATTTAAATGTTTCCCACCTCTTATTTTCACCACTATAATTTAATTTTGTTTCTGTTTCATATTGCAATAAAGAGAAAATATGTTTGTTGATTGTGACTCTGATGGGGAATTTTATGATTGTTCTGTACTTTTGGTGCTTTTGCCTGTGGTTGTGCGTCTGCTTGGACCACCGAATATACATCTTAAAATAGGAACCTGTTTGCTCGTTTGGTTTGCGTCTAGTATATCATAAGTGCGTTTCTGCTGTCAACACGTTTTGCCTTTTAGGCTTGTTGTCCTCACTTCGTCCAAATTAATGTTTATTGTTGTTGCGATACATGTAATTGTTTTCTCCTGACTGTAAGTTACTTTATAATAGTTTTAAATACTTAGTTTACTTATTTTACGTGGTTTTATAACATGACAAATTTTTCTTGCAGATTTAGTGATTGGCCTAAGTTGCAGAAATAGACCGACGTAAAATAAAAGTAAAAAAAAATTCGTCGGAGTGGTACCAACCTAACATTTCTTATACAGAAATATAACCATTTTCTAATGTTTTTTTAAAACACATATTCACTCAAAAAGCAGCACAAAAAACATTGTATGTCACTCCTGTCGAAAACTACATAGCGCGACTCACTCACATGCGACGCTCCGCCGTCGCACCGCATTACCGCTCGTCACGCTATGCCGTACTTTCGGCACTTGTGACATAAATAACTATTATTGCCACTGGAGTCTAGTGAATATGATCTACACTGGTTTTTCTGATGTTTTCTATCAGTTATGATACTGAGGGACATTTTTAACAAGGTTTGAGCGCACGTTTGAAATGACCAATCAAGTACAAACATGAATGAAAATCAGTGTGTATGTTCTGCTTTGCTTTTGTTCCACTTTCAGGCTCGTATTCGGCGAAAAGAAATCAATCGAAAACGACCATTCGCTTTCCATAAACCAATAATATTTCTATATATGTATTTATGATTTTTATCTATTGACTTTATATATTAGTATTTGTATAAGTATAAGTATATACTCATATATTATATATTTTTTGTACTTTATTTCTCTCGAAAATTTTCTTATGTAAGGATACAAAGTTTACATTGTCACATGCTGTTACAATAAAAATGCAGCTTATTATTTCGGGATAATCTAAACTGTGCCTTGTGGTTTTAACTTTGAGACACCCGGTAGAATAATGAAGGATCTTGGTTGGGTTCTCAAGTACTCGTCCATTCTCACCATTTTGTTGTTTGATCCAGTATCTGAAATTTTCTAGAGATACACCGGCATATACACGTAAAATTTATTATATACTTTCCTGCCTAAATTACTAAGACAGGGAATAAACTATGGAACGTTCAAGAACTTGTTCAAATACACTACACGAAGAACTTTGCAAACATAGTATCCTTTCTTATGTCGTAGGAAATTAATAGAGGTGTTCTGCTCCGTGCGCGAACAACTCCTAACTCAAAATAATTAGTACCGATCACTTATATTAGATCATTATATTAGATCATAGATCATATTAGATCGAAAAATGTTTATAACTTATACAAAAATTATTGTAGGTCACTCTTAACTGCAGCTCCAGCTAAACTTTCCACCTATCCGGATATTTTCACCTAAAATTGCATCTTGTCTGGACTATTAGAATAAAATGATATTCTGTATGACAAAAATAAACAGTCTTTGTAGTTTATTATTTGTCGCGGGCATTAATAAATAAATATATACTTTATTCAGAACTACACAATTCGTTTCACAACAAAGATATGAAGATAATTAAAATTAAATTAAAACAGCGTGAACCGGTATACATAGAACAATATAAAATATTACTCAAGCGTTATTTAATTTTGAAAGCGTACTTCGTATTTATTATTTGTTTTCTTTGCTCATGTTAATTTGTCTGGCCAATTTGTTTAGAAAATGAAAAATTTAGGCTGACACTGAAAGAAAGGAATTATGCATAAATACAATTGTTACAGTGTCCTCCAGAATTTGAGAGAGCAGTTTTGGCTTAAAATAAACCACAACACCATGTTTTGTGCAGAAATGTGGTTCCATCAGCCAAATTGGCAGGGTTTAGCAGTCCTCTGCGTGGTGGCGCTAGTTGTTCTAGCGAGTATATTTATCCTGGCTTCACTACCAGCATTTCTATTGGTCTGCGTAAAAATTAAGTTACAACCCACTTCTAACGCTGCGACGTTGGGACAGACGCCAAAATGGTACGCCAATATGTGTAAAGATGTATTTTTTGTTCATAATATTGCAAACCCACAAGGAAATATCAAAAACACCGGTATTTTTCGTCCTGAATCAGCTGTTTCATAGTCCGACTGACCAGGGCAACAGAGTATGTTAGGAGGTAGCTTGGTGCCAGTGTTCACTGTTCGGATTGTACGGCGGGCTCGTGCAGAAACACGGAAATGGAATCAAGATCTACTCGATTCGAACTTTAAATTATTTACATACTCTCAAAAGAAATTTAAATTAAATACATACTCTCAAATGACTCCCACTTCCGGTCTACCGGAAGTTGATATAAACTTTGGTATTTTAAATTGAAGCGTATAATTTTTTATTTTTTTGTTGTTTCCCCTTATCAATATACATCAACATTTTATCAGGTGTTCCTATACCTAAATGCCGAAAGTAATCACGAGTTATTTTAATTTTACCACAGTTGACTTTTGCGTATCATTTTACATTGAATATCTTGGTTATTATTCAAGGTAACAGTTTCATGTTTATTTGTAGAATATATAGATTACGCAAAATATGGTCAACAAAATTATAATGTTTGGTACATATTTTATACAGGCTGCGTAAAATTTACAACTGAAGTTTAAAAAATTAAAAAACTTTTGAGATTTTGATTTAAATAAAACATCCGACGCGAATACCGTAATAAAACTTCTCAAATAAATTTCTTTCGGTGCACAAAATTAATTATTTTGTTCAGTGACCCCCTAAATGACACGATATTTGTCTGTTTCGTTCCTGAACTATCCGGGGATCATAATTTGGATAGGATACTCATTCGTACTGGTTTAGTTGACCCGCAGCGGTACCACTCCTGAGTGCGGTGAATTTGAAAGTATCATAATAAAAATAATTTATAACTTTTGAATGCGTTGAATGAGTTTGATACCTTAAAATGGGTGAATGATGGATGCCGAAATAAAAACGTACTGTGATTGTAAATACATAAAACATCGACTGGTAAGGAGGTAGCAAACGCGGTTATTCAAAAAGAAAGAGTAGGTTTTAAATGTTATTCGGAAAGACTGTAAAATATATAAAACCATTATTGCATAGCGGAAGTTTGAGTATATACCTAGAATTGCGTAGCTCAATAATTTCTGAACTACCTAAGCAATCTTGATGATTCTTTCGACACATTGTAATATTTAAAAACAGCCTATTGGAGAACTTAAATATTTTTCCGGGCCGTGAAGAAACTGACCAACCGAACACTTAGTCAGGTTTTCAAATTTTCTGTTACAATGCCTCATCTGTTCTCATCATTTTGATTTTTAATTTATCACAATATTATATTTTTTGTGAACTACAAAGTTTTACGCAAACCCTTTGAAATACTAAATTCCAATTTTAAAAGACCGTTGAAAATTAGGGTAATATAGATAACTTGTTTGTTTGTAGAAAGCGGTTAGACGTTTTCGATTGATTTATTTGCGCTGATTGCGAATCAGTGCGCTTGAAACTTGCATATCTAGGTTAGTGCGTATTTTGTTGTTTCTTGTATGAAGGCGTTCGAACACTAGAATCATTCTAAATATATACTTCGAAAACATTTGTCAACGAACTTCAGGTTTACAGGTAAAACTTCAAAGAATAACGTCCATGAGACCATATTGAGGTAATATCTAGGACAATGAGTTCAGCTGGTATAAATTTGTAATATTACGAACAATTACGTTTTTTACATTTTGACCACACTTTTATCGAAAAGCCAAAACGCAATTTTATATTCAATTCTCAAAATCCATGTTCCCTAAAGTTACCAATATTTACAATTTTTTACTTTTATCGAAAATGTTGTTATGTTAGGCTATAAAATGTTTCCGCTCCCATTTAGACAATTAAAAGACCTACCAAACTCAATCAGAAAAAATAGGGTTGTCATTTAAAAAGAAATCGATAACTTTTTTACTTTATCATACGCAGTAGGTATGTAAAGTATTGTAATTATGCCAAAAAAATTTTTTGAGATTTTAGCGGAAATATGTATTTTTGGGTCCCCTGAACATTTTTGACCAAGGTACAAAAAAATGTCTGTGTGTGTGTGTGTGTACCTGTTTTTGTGGCGTCGATTCCGGAGAAACTACTAAAGGTATCGGGACAAAACTTCATATTTAGAAGTTTCATAACCAAACTTAGAGCTCAAAAGCTTTCCGTTGAAAAGGGTCCAAAGCAACTGGTGGTTTACTCTTAGCATTTTACTAAGATTTTGTAAATGAGCCGCTATTTGTGTAATGTCGTCAAAATAGTTAAATAATAAATTAAAGGAGAGGAAATTTTCTATAATTTATGTATATGACATTTTTTGGTAGAATTTATAGTTTAGCTGCATGAGCAAATTCTATTTCATCGAGATCGGTCGTACTGCTTTAAAACTAGTAGCCAAGATATGTCAGATTTTTTGATTCTAATGACAGTAGCTAGTGTCAAACGCTAATGTTTTGAAAATACTACTGTCAATATAGGCTGCGTTCGGATATTGAACACCGTTACACTTTTTACACCCACTAACACGTTAAGGCCGCATTTATACTACCAGGAGGCAGGCGATAGGTGGCGGGTGGCAAGCTGCGGGTTGCAGGCGTTGAGAGTTGCGGTGTTTATACTTCGAGTGACGTCACCAAAATAACCACTGCAGTTTTGTGTTTGTATAAGATTGTCAGTCTAGATCAAAATGGCGTTTAGAACGTGCCGCATGTTAATGCTATTAGATAGTGACATTGAAGATGAAGTTAAAGAAAAAAGAAGGTATAGTGTCCATCCACTATTTAAAGTATGAAGTACATACGGCGAATTTCACCATTTATATACCCCCACATTTATTGTGGTGAGGGTATATTGAGTTTGATTCAACATTTGTAACACCCTTAAGGAGGCGTGGCAGACAAAGACTTATATATGTATATGGATTTGATCAGAATTGAAAACTGAATCGATTTAGCTATGTCCGTCTGTGTACACGATAACTGCCGGAATTTAGAAGCAATTGATCTGAAATTTGGTATACAAGCTTATCTCTTAAAAAGTAAGGGCAAGTTCGTGAATGGGCAAAATCGGTTCACTTGCTTTTTGTTGTAATATTTTACGGTGGGTTTTTTTTTTGTAATACGGTGGGGGGTATTTTAACTTCAGCACGGCTGAAGATAATTTTCTTACTAGTTGTGATTAGGGTCTGCATGTTCCAAATTGCCGACCTGGTCTGAATTAAGATGTCGCGATCACAGAAATTGACATTTTGCAGGTGAATCCTACAGCAATCAGAGAATCACAGACACAGAGAATGAAGGCAGGGTTGTCCAGGCTACGGCAGGCTACGCCACTCGAATCTGTCGCATCACGACAGCTACGGGTTGCAGCCGGGCTGCGTCTCCTACATCTCTCGGCACCTGTCAGAACTATAAACACTTCCGTAACAACAAACGTTCCACAAATACAGGCGACGTAGCCTGACACCTGTCACCCGCCTGCCTCCTGGTAGTATAAATGCGGCCTAAGTGTCATTTGGACGGTGTACCCGGTGTCAACGGAGTACAATATCCGAACGCAGCTTTAATCGAGATATCTGTCTAGTTCTACTAGTTTTATTTTAATGCAGACATAGCCGATCTCGATCAAATAGAATCTCATGCAGCTAAACTATTAATTTTATATATAGTATGATAAAGTCATGTGCCTGGCCACATCAGATTTTTTAAGATAACAAATCGTCTCAGAGATTTTCTCAAGTTTCCATACTTTACGCGCTCACTGTATGTATTATTTTTTATATTTATTTTTATTATTTTTTATAAGACTTGTGACAAGATGTTTTATCAATCGAGTAATATACGGTATTTTTCTACATTGAATAATAAATTTTATTTAAATTACAGAATTGCTGTTAGTATTATGTAGCTTTTTCAGTATAAAACCAACAACAGTTTCACAATGTGGTTATTGTGAAAACAGCAGAAAACATAATACATACATTAATACATACATCCGCGATACATTGTAAAATATTGTGTGTTTTAATGCTGTATAGATACATTCTATGTAAATTTTGGTTCACTTGTATTTGCCTTGTATATAATACAATTTACTGCAGCGTTCTAGTTAATTATTTCAGGTACATAATTATTTATTATACATCGAATATTTATTGTACATAATTATGCTATATACATGCTACAATGTAAATTTGGTTTCAGTTGTATTTCCGTATGTATATAAACAAATTACTATAGTATTTTAGCTAATTATATCAGGTATATAATTATGTTATATACATTCTATGAACATTTGACTTCTATTGTAGTGGCCTTGAATATGATACAATTTACTGTAGCGTTTTAGTTGATTATTTTAAGGTACATAAATATTTCAAATACATGCAATATTTATTGTACATAATTATACCCGATTTACATATTCATAGTTGTTTTGATTTTCCCTCTTATTTGTATTCATACGTCAATTTTATAGAAACAAAAAATAAACAAACATGTTTCAATCATTTACATTTACTCTGTGCTTCTGTATATTATGAATTGCGTTATTTCTCATTCCTGATACCTATATCTACTGGTTCGAAAATTTAAAAATGTATACCTAAATCTTAAAATACTACAGAAATCGGAAGTCTCCTTTATTGTACGGTCCGGCTGAACCAGTACTTTTTAAGCGAAGCGATTCGCAGTCAATCGATAATAATTTGCCACCGCTTTGGTATTCTGCCCGCCGGCGCCGGATACTTGAGATCGGTTCAGAGCAGTTTTGCTAACGACCGGCGGGTTGTTTGGAAGCGCTTACGTACTGCATACGAGCTTCTCGATGTTTCTGGTCTCCTGTTAAGTCAAATTCATAAACGTTCAGAACGAGCGGCCATTACGGTCGCCATAACATTAGGCGTATCCTAAACTCCCTCCACATGATAACTTGGTCTAGAGACTCTAGAGGACCCACCTCTGCGAGCTTGTTTCCCCTTACCCCATAACCGCTACAGATGGTCCACGACCATGCATGTATGCTGTTAATAGACAAGCTCGGTAACTAAGCTTACTACCTAGTTTGCATTTTCTATCAAATTGTAAAGAAAACTTAATATTTTGATGCTTGTCAACGTCTTTTGTTGCTTTATTACATTTTTGATTAATAAGCATAAGATGCCTAACATATTAAAACTAATCCAAAAGATTAGCCATCAATTTGAATCTGAAATCTTAAAACTAGGTCTTGTCTCTAATAGGCTATCCATTGATGTCCTATATTTACGTTGTCCTAAACAAGAAGCACTAACGCTTCACTCAACTGTTCTCTGCTTTTTACACATCTCACTGATTCACTAATTCGGGTTAGTTCTTCTTAGGGTTTAGTTCTTTTTAGTCTGCTCACTAGATTCTGGTTGTCGAGTAGCTGCAGGGCCTCTACGTTGATGTTGTAACTTAGGCGAGATTCATGCTTAGCGGCGAATCTTTTTATGTATTGGATGACTTTTGGGACACCCAGATCACAGCGCAGGTCACTGTTCCGTATGTGACAAGGAGTTTATTTTGGAAAGTCTGGATTCCTTTTATATTGGCTTGTTCAGCGCACCCCCAAGTTGGTGTACAAACAACAGAGAGTTTCTTTCCAAAAGCCAGTACAGTGGTCTGTATTTGAGGCCAAGCTCTACTCTTTTCTTCTTAACGTGTTTTTCCACCTTAGCTTTGTGTCCAGAGTCATACCCAAATACTTTGCAGTTTTCGCATATGGAACTATGGCGTCGTTAATCTTGACATGACATATGTCCGCGCTCCTTTTATTTGTAAAGTTAATGTGGAAAAATTTCAGCTCGTTGGTCTTCCATTTTCTGGCCCATGGATATATTTTATTACTAGCTTGTTGAAGATTCGTAGTAGATTCCTCAACAGTTGATCCCACTGCCATTACACCCGTGTCATCTGCGAAAGTGGCGACTGTTACATTTTCCAGCTGTGGTAGATATCTTGTACCTATATAGTAGATAGGGAATTTGTCCCAAGACACTACCATGCGGACACCGGATTTTACTTCTTTTAGTTCCGAGTATTCATCGATATGTTTTATTCTGAATAAACTATCTGATATATAGGATGTTAGCAGCTCATCCGGTAGCATACTGTTTAGTTTGCCAAACCTCAGCAAATGTTTGTGTCACATCAAGAAAGATTGTTGAACAAATAAGCCCTTCTTGTAATGCTTCCTCTATTAGGTCTGTCATAGTGGAGCGCTAAAACAGAATTAGTGGTTTGGAATTAGTTTCTTCTTTCAATGTCTCCACAATCTGTTTTGATGTGACACAAGCTTTCAATAAGGTTTGGCACCAAGGATTGATACACAAACTAAAGAGTATTTTACATGATTTGTTAGTTTTTCACTTGATGGGAAATTATTTACATGTTTGCGTTCCTGGAGCACTTTGCACATTGTTTAGCAATGTAAATTCCGCTACATTCATCATCCGTTAATTCAAGTCCGTTAAATCCGAAATATCATCAATAAATATTTCATTTATTATTTATTATTTCATTTATAGGCATTATGTGCAAGTTCGGACTTGGCTTTGTTTACATGTGTGTCGTACTACTTTGTGTGACGTGGCGTCCGTATATAAAGAATGCGCGCGAGTTGTTTTTAGTTGTTTCAACTCCAACCCCCTTAAGCCACCTTTACTTCATTCTTTGCAATTCAAACGCGCAATTATATTCGTCAAGTCCAATGTGATTTTTTGTTTTACTCTAAGAAAGATTTTAAAATTACCAAGTTACATGGAATTAGGATCAGTTCGGTCAGTTCTAAATATGTAAGTGCGTGCGTTTATACGAACAATCTAGGAACTTTTGTCTCGAAACAACCTATTCCGCATTTCGTTATTTGTCATTGTTTGCTGTGATTTAAAAACTGTGTGTGGAAGAAATGCGTAATCAATAATTTAATAGCAAAGCACGGAGGTTATGTTTGCTACCAACCCAAATTGTTGCCAAAAAGTAATCACTGATGTTCAAGCCATACACAGATGTAAATGGTGTACAAATTGTCATAAAATTGCATGTGATTTTTCAAAACTACATTGTTGAAAGTGCAGGTTTGAACTGCAATAATATAAAAGTAGCTTTAGTTGATCTTTTCATCTTTGTATATCGCAATGTAGTTCTTTTAGTTACCAATGTACCTAGTTTGAAAAGTTTCAAAGGCAATTTTCACATATGCAACCGCAAGAAAGGTACGCAGTTATTTGGGTTGCATACTCACCGGTAGATCGGCACTCTACATAACCTATATGTTTTTTATAAAAAGTTAACGATTAACGGTTAACGTTAACTTCCGTTACATTTGTAACAAATTAACGGAATATCGGTTAACGAAGTTAACTTTTTCGTTAACGGACTAATGATTAACGAAGTTAACTTTCTGATTAACTTTGCCCAGGTTTGAACAAATCTCGTGGACAATTTATTGAAGAGTTGAATTTTATTGAACAATTAATTTAAAATATCCTTCTGGATAAGAATTAGAATATAAAATACATTTCGGCTGCTCTGTAAAACACGCGATTATTGCGATTATTCAATTCAAGTTATCTGAAGATTAGCAGATTCATTTTACCGTGTAATTCGTGTTTGATGTTACAGTGTTGCTATTACAACCAATTTCTATTTATTAACTTAAATTAAACCGCAAATTTTCCGAATAAAATCATGTGTATAAATTCCTGTTATGCAAAAGGGTTATCGATTTAACTACGCCTTGTACACCAGAGCTCTTATCCCGATCTAGGAATAAAGTCGGCTTCATTAGTAGCCTGACGGTATTACTCCTATTAACCGGCTTGGTTGCGTTGACTTAATGATTTCCATATGTTATTAGACCTCTACACCAAATACCGCCTAAATTGTGACATGTCTGCTAAACCCTCACTCATATCATCTACATGCTAATATTAGCTGCATTAATACATGTGATGACATTACCGAGGCCCTTATTGACAGTTGGGTACTGTGAGTTTAGAAGGGATGGTTTATTAACATATTTGAATGTACAATTTAACCCTGTCTTTAATACACTTATTATGTAATATAGTTATCACGGGACATATTGTAGGTCTAGTTGTAGTGGAATTAAAAATTAAGGTAGTGAAAACATTTTATTTTGTTGCTAAACAACCGCTTTTGGGGAATGTCCATGTAAAAATAAATGTATACTAGGTGCAATAATGCTCAAAGCCCAGAATAATCAATTAGCTTTTGAGTCTAGATTTCGGACCATTTTACATATGTATTTCCAAGAAATTAATTTGTCAAAAATACAATAATCTAGCTAAGTGTCTATCCCAGCGAAAATTAACAAAATCAAATCAGTAAAAACTGCTTTTAGATTGACATATTTGTTGCCAGTTGAAAACTGCGTTGTTGATTTTAAAATAGTCGACGTTTCGCACAGTTTCAAGAGGCATCCAAAAGTACCATTTGGAAACCGTTTGGTTATGATGGACTAATACAACCTCTCGTTATGGTTCCCCTACCCTTCTCACACTGATACATCTGCTTCATAGTAACCAACGGTTTTCAAACGGTCATTTTTGTTGGTTATTATTGATTCTTCTTTAATTTGTTGTGTATTTCGTGATTTCGTGTTTCACCTGCAATTTTAAAAAAGCATATTAAAGTTATGAGATAGTAAGTAAAAACCTAATTCCTGAAAATACCACTAAAAATGACTTATTGGCAATAAACGAGGTTTCTTCCTTGAGCCCTCTCTCGAATCTAAATCTTCTGAGCTAAGTAAAAAGGTTGTCCATCGACAACTGTTGATCTGTCCACATTAACATAAAGTATGAAACGACGTTCCTCCATTGTCAGCCATCCAGTTCCCTGAAGAACCTCGTACATATGTTGACGTCTAGGACATTCAGTTGCAAACAAAGGCGACAATATTAGACTATACTACTAATTGTTGCTGTATGTAGAGAGTGTTAAAAAATCAGGGTAAAATATTTAAAGTATATACAGAAGGGTCAAGATAGGGACCTAAACTTTAAAAACAGCATAGGGAACGTAGATCATCAGGTATCATGGGTTTTTTAAAACTAAGTAACTTTCGTCTGAAATGTCTTTGAAAAGTGTTATGAGAACCAAAGATTTGTAATTTTAAACGTTAAATAAAGAAGTGTTATCTAAGGTTTCTTGGTTTTAAAAGAGCAATTCTTCACCTGACCTACTTTCCCAATGCAGTTTCTACTAAAGTTTATACAAAAACCGAGTTAGAAAAAAAATGGTTTTCGAATTCAAATTTTTCATGAGTCATTATAATTAGCTGTATTCATACATTATTTAGTACATTAATTTTTATTGGACTACACAAATATAACCAAATATAATTACACCAACTCCATACCAAACAAAATACTTAAACAACCAAAACTAAAATTGAAAAATATAATTAAAAAAAGACATAAAATGTCTTGTATACGATTACTTAATATTATGGTGAATAATGAATGAAAGCCTCTTTTTCTTCGCAAGTAAAAGTTTATTAAAATATACTACAGACATGTTTCGGCATGGCTGCCATCATCGGTGCTAGTAATCTGCAAAGCGAATAAAAGTATGAGTGAAAAAGCACAAAAGATACCAAAAATTAGCGAAAAGGCAAAAACGAGCGAACGTAAAACTTACAGTCTATGGTTGTAAGGTATGCATAGGGCACAGTCGGCGAAAACATCGGCTCAGGAGAGACGAAAAACATCTAGCAATAGATATAACAAAATGTAGCAAATCAGTAAAAGCGGTATAAATACAAACAAAATACAACAAATTACGGTTAAAAACTTACGAGTTGTGTCCGTAATATACATATCGTTCGCACTGTATGTTGACACAAAAATCAAAAGTAGGTAAAATTTACAGGAGAAACATGTGAGGAATAGGTATGTTTAAAGTAAATTCACACTTATCAGAATGTGTTTCCATACCAAAAAAAAATGGATAATAATTATATTTCTAGTAACTAGAGTCTAATATCTCGACCGGAACCCTATGGTGTGGCGCTAAGGTTGACTATGGCTCATCTCGACCTAGAGTTCTAATATGCCAGAACTCACAATATACATTTGAAAATTAAATAATAAATAATTTCGATTTCAAGTGTACATTGTAGTGTTTTTAATCAAATAGCGCTCTATTTTTAAATATAAATTCAATCCTCTCAAACAGTTTCAGTTTTAATGTATTTATCCATACTAATGCATTGTATCTATCAACGTTCCTCACAATAATATTTGCTTGTTTTCTCGAATTTGTTTTATATATCCTCTGCTTCTGCATACACCAACCATTTGATCACTAGAATCGGATATAATTTTGGTTTAATTACCCTTAGTAGCGTAACTCTCAAAGAACTCGCGTTTATTACAGAAATGAAAACTACACAATCTCTAAAATCTTCGTTACTGGAAAACGAAATGTGAAGTAATAACAGTGAGAGATTAAAATTGGCATGTTGAGCTAAAAGTAGAGGGTAGCGTGCAAGTGGTTACTACATTGGGCCATATTTGTGCCGATATAACAAATCAACTAGATCAAACAGGCAATGGAAGGAGCGCCACAAGTTGTGGAAATCGATTGAGAATTACCAACACTAACCTAGTTCCGTGGTAATCAACTGGAGCAACAGGCGCCTTTCTCGTCCAATTACGGAAATTTCACTAAGCGGTTTAATATACCAGTAGAACGTCCAAAAATCTTCCTTTCTTATCTTCTTACTTTATTCTAAAATTGTATTATGAGATTACTAGGAATCTGACAATTGGTACATTACACAGATTGTTGAGAGGTATTTTCAGCATGTAGTTATAAAATAATATCTTATTAATTATTTTCATAAAATTTCTTGTTTTAAAAATTCCATAAAAACTTCCATAATTTTGGATCCTTCAGGTAAATACTTCTCTCCTTTACTAAGCGTGCTTATATGCTTTACACCAGTAATTTCAAAAACGTCCCGCAAAGACCTATCGTGCGACCCGCGAGCCCTTGATTATCATTTTATAAAATAACAAACATAAGATATAACAAAAGTATAACTAAAAAAAATTGTAATTTGAGAAACTTTTTAAGGACACCATTTAACAAAATTTTGAATTTTTTAAAACGTGTTTTAAAAAATACATAATGAAGGAATTATTAAAAGAGATTTATAAATTTAAAAAAAATAGTAGTAGCTATTTTTATTTGTTGCACGTAAGTGGTATTATTTATTGCTGAACCTAGAAAAGCAGTACTACCATGTTCCTTTCAAACATATCTCCAAAAATGATGACATTTTTTGAATCTGTCCCAAATTTGTTTGTGTCTTTTCCTCTTTGATACATTGAAACTAGGGCTTTCAATACCGAACCAAAATCTCAATACCGGTATTCGGTATTAGGAAATTCTACCGGTATCCCGGTATTAATACCGGTATTAAATATTACTTTCAGAAAATTTACTTACTTTTTAGATTTTTACCTAGTTTTTACTTTATCATACGCAGTATGTAAAGTATTGTAATCGTGCCAAAAAAAAATTTTGAGATTTTAGCGGAAATATGTCTTTTTGGGTCCCCTGAACATTTTTGACCAAGGTACAAAAAAATGTCTGTGTGTGTGTGTGTGTGTGTGTGTGGATGTGGGTGTGTGTGTGTGTGTGTGTGTGTGTGTGTGTGTGTGTGTGTGTGTGTGTGTGTGTGTGTGTGTGTGTGTGTGTGTGTGTGTGTGTACCCGTTTTTTGTGGCGACGATTCCGGAGAAACTACTAAAGGTATCGGGACGAAACTTCATGTTTAGAAGCTTCATGGCCAAACTTAGAGCTGAAAAGCTTTCTGTTGAAAAGGGTCCAAAGAAACTGGAGGTTTAGTCTTAGCATTTTTTAAAGATTTTGCAAATAAGCCGCCATTTCTGGAATTTCGGCGAAATAGTTAAATAATAAATTAAAGAAGAGGAATTTTTGAATAATTTATGACTATGAAATTTTTTGGTACAATCAATAATTTAGCTGCATGAGCAAATTCTATTTCATCGAGATCGGTCGTACTGCATTAAAACTAGTAGCCAGGATTTGTCAGATTTTTTGATTCTAATGACAGTAGGTGTCAAACGCTAATGTTTTGACAATAACTTCTGTCAATATAAGCTGCGTTCGGATATTGTATTACACTTTTTACACCCAATAACACGTAAGTGTCTTTTGGACGGTGTACCCTCTGTCAACGGAGTACAATATCCGAACGCAGCTTTAATCGACATATTTGTCTAGTTCTACTAATTTTAGTTTAATGCAGACATGGCCGATCTCGATCAAATAGAATCTCATGCAGCTAAACTATTAATTTTATATATAGTATGATAAAGTCATGTGCCTGGCCACATCAGATTTTTTACATTTAAATAAAATACAACACACAAATAAAAATTTATTCTATTAATACACTTTGTATTCAGTTAACATAACATTACAAATAAAAACAATAAACAAAAATATACCAAATAGTAAAAGTTTTAACTGTTTAGAAGTACTTTGTTCGTTAGTGTTAGAAAATTCACAGTTTCTTTGAACATTCAATCCATGGATTGTTTTTAAATGGGTATGCAGGCCGCTGGTTGATCCCCCACCGCATATTATTTGTTTCGAACACTTTTTACACTTGGCTAAATGTCCACTTTTGTCTGCTAGATTTTCTTGTATGTATTTCGCTTAAATTTGTTATTCGTTAATTTAAATTCGCCTTTGGGCAACGTGTTTCCAGCGTGCAGCAGCTCAGATGCATAGTTGACATTTGGCCCTTGTTTTAAATTTGCTATGGAAGTGTTTGTTGATTTTGAAGTATGAATTATTTGTAAACATGTTTTTATTATTTTTTTTTAATAACGCAATAATTTTGATAACATGAAGCATGTGTTGCCTATTTGTATGAAAGTTTATTCGTATTAAAATAAGTTTATTTCAGATTTACTTATATTTCATTGTGTCATTCAGTCAGTTTTATTTCAGGTTTAAATCAAAGTTACTAATAATCTAAGCCGGATATTTATGAAAATATCATAAATGTTTTAAAAATGCGGAAAGGAGCATTGAGTTATCATATAAGTAAATATTTTTAATAAAGGATAGGAGTTAAATAAAACACTCTTAAAACCCCATTTTGCAAGAATGTTTACTTAGGTACAAGTTTCGATCAAAAAATCAACATTAACCAAAAGGTAGAAAAACACAAATCAATCTTAAAAACAACACAAAATTGTAACAAACAAAAAAGTCACGGACGCATCATTTTGTTGCCTGATGTCTGATGCGTGGTGCCTCTTGCACTTGATTTTGACTGTAAGCTTACCATTTTTATACATTTTTAAGGCAACTCCTATCTTTTACTAAACATTTACAAATATTTTATTCTCCACTGCACACCTTATGAACAAATGCACCGCACGCCACTGGTTGCATACTCTATTATTCTGAGTTCTATCACCAGGGTATCACAGAATGCGTATACTACTTCACGCGCGCCCAAGTCGCATCACGCAAAATTAAGTTTTTATAGTAATGTTAATACCGAAATACCGGTATTTTTTACATCAATACCGGACAAAATTCGTCCGGGATCCCGGTATTGAAAGCTCTAATTGAAACACTTTGACAATCGGCGGTTGCCAAAAAACAAGCAGTGTCTGCCGTTGATAATCAGTTAACAAATATTTTGTAAGCATTGGAAGAATAAAAAGATTTTCACCTTATTTGTAGTTTAGATATGTGGAGCCGTATCTTAGGAGAAACGGTTACTACGGCCCTTTACTATGGCTTGTAGACTAATTGAGTGTCTTAGAAAAACGGTAGTAGAAATAAGAAACGAAAAGTTTGAAACAGATTTGGGTAAATTCGTAAATGTATAAAAACTGTATTTAAAGAAAGAAGCATATTTAAAATTTGCAAACAATTTGACTATAAATTCATGATTATTGATTGAAACGAATCAGAAAAATGTTGTTCAATATATATATCTAGGGTATTGACACAATAATTGAGCAACTTACATGGAGGTTCGAAAAACTTCGTCAAGTTTCACAAGATTTTGATTTTATTAGTGGTTCAAACATTGTTCCACATGATGAAGACACTATCAAAAAACATACTCTGAACCTTACAACAAATATGGAACTGATTTAAACGGACAAGATTTCTTGTGTAAAATTTTAAGAGCAAAAAGTTATTTCAGTCTTTACATGAAAACTTTGAAAATATGGAACACTTAGAAATCCTCCAATTAATCAATCATCAATTTGAATTAACTACGAATTATAAGAATATGGAAACTGCATATAGAATATTTCTCAGTATTGGCCGGGTGCGCGATGCAAGCGCCTCTACATGTGTAGGCGGTAGTAGGTCCACGAGGCGTAAATGGTGCAGATTGCTAATAAATGTTACAGTTACCTGTGCTGTATAAGTGGGCCGATCAAATTTATATTATTTATTACAATATTGCATTTGTTAATACTTCTTCCTGTATTATTACAGTTGATAACGCAACACTTATTGTGTCCCATTATGATTATTTATACCAACGATATGTTATTAGTTCTGACGGATTGGATCACAACATAATGCGCCGTGAACTACTGCACATACTGTAGGCATTTTTAGTTAGGTATTTCTCCGGTACGGGCGCTTAGATCGTTTTTCAAGTCCCCTGCACGGTGTATGCACAGGGCGACTACCGTTAACTGCTGCATCAGCGGAAAGGTCTTTCAGTAAACTTAAATTGGTAAAAAATTATTTAAGAGCTCAGGACAGTCTGCCAATTTACGTTTGCTTTCAATCGAGTGTAATGTTGCTCAATTATTATATATTGAAAAAATAATCGATGATGGTGCCGCTTTGAAAGCCAGGAAAATAAAGTTGTAAGCTACAGTCATAGAGACATATTTGTCTTTGATTATTAAAATATATGTAATTGTTCTTTTCATTAACATGTTCTTTTCATGATTTTTATGATATCTTTTTATAGAAATATGATTTATTTATTTCGGAAGGATAAACGTTGTATTTCAATATATAATTTATTCTTTATTTTTTTCCATACATTTACAGCAATTTTTTAATCAGCAATTTAAGTAATTCTGGTCAAAAATGGGGGACGTATTTGCTCTCTTTTCGCCCCGGGCGCATTTTGTGTTAACACGGCCCTGGATGCATTCTGCATATTAATTAACATGTCAGTACACCAAAGAGCGGCGTAGACGATGAAGAATCCTGCTATTCTACACGGTCAACACTCAACACTTCTGTTATATATCATTTCCTCATAAACCTAATTGTGGGTAGTTTATTGGAAAATCACTCTTACATACTACTCGATAGTGAAAAACCCACAAATGAAGATAATATGTAGAGAACCGAGGAACCGACGAAACATAAATTTGAATGAAGCGCTTCGTTAATTTATTTTCTCTGTCAATATTAAACGCATACTACAATGTTGATGATTCATGTAATTACCTTTAATTATCGAATTAAAGGTAATAAGGTGATTTAGGTACATGTAATGTACATATGAACTACGCATCCACAATATTGTTTGTTTGGTATTTTAATTCATAAAATGTAATACCTTATCGCCGCTTAAACTATTTGGCAAAACCTTTCCAAGTCGTATTGATTTAAAAGTGTTTATTCCTCAGATTTATGTCTTATGTACACCTAGTATCTAACGCGAAACTGTACAAGGTCTCACACAGTAAAGTTCTAGAACTTGCTCTTTATAAAATCTAAATTCTGAAATGTACGATGTATGTACCTACGTATTGAAAAGTTACAAAGCTTATTGAAATCCGAGTCTATTATATCCAAGCGCGCTTGGTTCAAATAGCGACCAGATAAGTGCTGTCATTAACCTTTTGTTTAATGGCGTTTATTGTCCCGGTGAATCGATGGTTCTCTTAGGAGGTATGATGGTACGATGGTTTTTCTATTCCAAGGATCACGTTAATTTATTCGCGAGCTTTTGTAGAAACAAGGTTTCGTTTTGTCGTAAAATATTTGCTCCGGATTAACAAACTCCTGCCGGCGTTTCGATGTTCGGTTAGATTAAAGGGAATATAATATAGATAAATGTTTACCCAGTGAATAATATCAGTGTACTGGATCGCAACGATTTCTTTAAATTGCTGTGTAACCAAGGGGGCGATACAGGCTCCTCTGTTGGATTTTGGATGTAGGATAATTATAATAAATTTATTGTGTTAGGGGCAAGTTATAAATTTGAAGAGGTTACGTGTTATTCCGCATACTTATTCCGCTGCAAGCTGAATTAGTGGCAATCTGCCGAATTTATCTCTGCAATGAATTAAAGTCAGGATAAAAACATCTGGGTATTTCTAAATATTATAATTTACAATATTAACGAGTATGCATATGTAACAAAAGTTAATTAACAAAAGGTAATCAAAAGGGAAACTTTGTTAATCTAAAAATTGCTATAATAATAGCTTGACAACGTCAAAACAACATGATTTTCTTCACATTCGAGATATTTTTAAGAAAACGCTATTGATGTTTGAAGGTGTTAGTTAATTTTAAATAAACGTGGGCTTGTTTCTGATCGCAGCAATTACAGCGACAAATTGGAAAAATAATCGCAAAAACATTTTTAATACCTACTAAAATTAGGTGTGGAAATGTACAACTATGAATTGTTTCCTATTTTAACATTTTTAACTATTTTAAATGACAGAAATAACTTTTTACAACAAATCACTCAACTAAATATTACTTATATATAAGAATTATTATATACTGACAGACGTCTACTTCATACAATCATTTATTGTTTCAAATTTTCGATTATATAGTATAGAAAGTAATACACGTCTACAGGAAAGCTATATGAAGAAAGAGAAACTATAGGAAGAAGATATAGGAATCAAAACTAGTACATTGCAGAAAACGGAGTAGGTGTTACTAAGCACAACAGCATCCAATGATGATGTGAGGCATCCGATTGGAAAACTGTTACTGAAAATTCTTTTATGTCCTAAATGATCATAAAGTGACATTATACATCTTAGTTACCGGGACGAAAACAGCTTCTTTCTGCGCCCTAGGGAAATAAAGATTCTTTTTGCGCCCTAGGGCATAAAGGATTGCCATGGTTATATGTCAAATATATCAGTGATTTGTCATTCAAATTGTAAATTTTAAATCGTCAATGTCAATCATTGGCGATTAAGGTTATAAGTTTGACAATTAATTGTCTGTATTGTCACTCAACTCCGAATTGTTTGTATGGTTATTGAACTCCGTAGATATGCATGTCACTTGCTAACGTCAAAATATTTATTAATATTATTCAAACGGAGAAACAAAACCATTGTAGGACAAAATTTTGTATGTACCTCGGGCATTACTGATGTTTATAGCCTCGGGCGAGTTAAAAAGCTTTCGGGCCTATCGGCCCTCGCGCTTTTTAAACTGTCACTCTCGGGGCATAAACATCCGCCTAATGCCCCTGGTACATAATAGTATATTATAATACAAGTTTTATAAGACAAAAATTGGCGCACGAGTTGTTTTGGGCACGACGGGCGTAGCGAGGAGTGCCCAAATGGAACGAGTGCGCCAATACGTCTTATAAAACGAGTGTTATATACTATTTTTTCTACTTTGCGACATTAATTTTACATAAATTTCGAAAATTGTAGTTGTTATCTTACCATCTAGCGTAGTTTTATATTCAACAGTTGGTACTTGTGGTAAAATTCATAAATACGATTGACGCGAGCGAATAGCGATTGCGATGTCAGCCTTGTTTGGCGTCAATGGGTGCGTTCTGCCACTTTAAGCCGCTTAAGCGCTTGAACTCAGCAACCAATGGCCGTCGCGTTCATGTTGTTGCTGCCCAATTGCCGCCGTCCGCTGAGTTCAAGCGGTTAGCGCCTAAAGTGGCAGAACGCACGCATTGTCATCAATCTTGGACAACTAAAAGTTACTAAAAGTTTGTGATCTAGTGCTTTCATAACGACACCGAAAGCGGTTTCGTTATAAGTTTATAACGAACGCAAAGTAGAAAAATAACTATTATAGATTCAGCTGATAAAAAACAAAAATGCACATTTAACTGAACAAATAAACAAATAAAAGTTTCTTTAGCAGACTTCCATCAGTGAAATAAAATGAAAAAATGAATCCTACATCTACTAAGCACAAACAATGGCTCGATGCTGCAAGAAAATTAACACTATTCTTTGGTGAAGCAGTGGAAAACAAAATGAAAAACAGAGGAAAAGAGAAAAAATTGCAATGTTAAAATTTTTTTTTGTGTTTCTGTTTTAGATCAATGGTCTGCACGTCCAAACTTTTTAAACATGTTAAGGTAATCACTCTGGAGGAAAAAGATCAAAGTAATTATATCAAATGTTTGTCATTGGATGGGAAATCTATGAAAATAGTACATTAACAAAGTTTTTGCTGACTTAGTTTGCTATGTTAAAGATATTCAAATATTATGACCATTAAAGGTAAAAAATTATAATTTAATCATACAAAAATATTTATTTATGTACTCCCTCGTATCTCAGCGTCGAGGCCTTAGAGTATTAAAAAGTTGGTTACGCTAACTTACAGACAATGGCTTCAGACTTTATAATTCTAATAATAACACTAATAATATTCACGAAAACATTACGTGTCCCGGTTACAGAGCAACCATTTTTTCTCGCATGGTATGTCCTCACGTTCCATGCAGCTGAAGAAACTATTCGTTTCTTTTGCATAATCATCACTGCTAGAAACTTGCAGTCAAGTAGCAAAACTAACTTTACTCCTGGAAAATACTTTTATTGTCAGCAATTTCTGCGAAAGGCATAGGTTTGTTTGCTTCTTCTTGACCGTGCAGGCATACGCCAGTATTATACACTTCTCCCATAAAAATTAAACTTTGCTTTTTGCACTGAATCCTCAAGACCCGAACAGTCGACTGGGGAATGTGAGCAATGTAGCTATGTGGGTATGCATTTTCCCCGAACTATACTAGTCCCTGTTGCAGTCACAGCAAGTGGGATACAAGATAAAACGAAATAACAGCGCACAGAGTAAAATTGGTACCCGAGGACGCTAACACAAAATTTCCATTTCTGATTTCGGTCCGTAACGAGATGTCCACTGTTTTAATTTATAAATACCTATCCGGGAAACGAGCAGCGGTTTGTAATATGCACCGCTGTTCGCTGTTTGGCCCGGAGTTCTCTCCCAGATGTACAGCTACCAATTACCACGGCAAATAAAGTAACCTGTGGGCAAAAGCGTTGATCGATGTAGAACTGTGTAGAGCAAACCGAATAGGATCGAACCGGGACTGTTCGGTGTACATACACGAAAAAAGATGGAGACATGTTTAATTTGCAGCGGGGATCAATTAATTATCCTCCGCGGGGAATGCGGCCGAAAGTAGTTTTTACATTCTTTTTATCGAAGCTAGGTTAGTTTATAAATGTTGCGTGCTTTTTCGTCGCTAATGTCACATATTGATCATGCTATCTGTGAAATTTATCTCTTACTCGGATTGACCAAGGGTAAACTACATTATTCTAAAAATTGAGTTACAGTCGCTTGTTAGTCTACTGCTGGAACCATTATTTATGCATTAAGATAATATTAAGGTTTTGTTCGTTTTTGTTACGTTTTTCATAAAATGGTCGATGATTGCCTGTAGGTTGCAGTTGACAATGGCGACGATAGGTATAGATTGGTATCAAATTCAGATTGCGCATGAACTTCTTTGCTGAACTGAATGCTTTTGCTGCTGGACTTTCCTCTTTTTTGTTTGTTTTGCCACGCGTTGTTGATGGCGTTTGATGGTTGGGAATCCGCTTGCAGTACAGTAGTTGAAACTAAAAGAAAAAAGAGGTGACATTTTTTATATACTTAGAGAAATATAAGCATTCCTATCACAATTAGCTTCATGTGACGATTGCAAAAAGACATTCTGACAGGAACTTTTGCCGTTATAATATGCTAAAATGCAAAAAATCAGGTAAAGCCAGAAACAATAACCACCTACTCAATAAACTGTAATAATAAATTACACCGAGCGCTCAAAGTATGGAAATATGACAAAACCTCTGAAACGGTTTCTTGTTTGAAAAAATCCTCTGACACAACGACTTTTTATTATCAAAATACACATATTTATATCAAATTATATATTTATATAACAACTAAAGAACAACACTTGTGACCAAACTTTCAAGATTGCAGCTAAAAGTGAAAAGATTTAGGTTTACTTTGAGACTATCTTGAGGTTTCTAGGACAATGGATTCAGCTGCTAATTTGTAATAATTATTAAAATCGCGTTTATTGAAGTTTTTCGACAGTTTTCGCAAATATTAAGCTATAAGGAATTTTGGAGCCCGGAGTCGTTATCAGATAATTCTTCCCAAAACGCAATTTAATATGCCATTTCAATAATTTTCAATTTTCAATTGTAATTTTCTCGAAAATTTTCTTACTGAAGATCATAAAGTGCTTCCATTTACAGAATTAGAAGATCTACCAAAACCACTAACAAACAAAAGGGGTTGCCATTTAAAAACAAATATCGATGACGCAATAACTCAGTAACAATGGACGGTCGGAAATTGAAGTTTTCACAATAATAAATATTTTAATGATTGAAGATCAACGTGTTCGAGTTCCTTTTCAAATAACAAACCGTCTCAGATATTTTCTCATGTTTCCATACTTCACGCGCAAATTGTAAATAACTACATATAAAGGTAAGGTAATAATAAAATAAAAACAACTGAAAATATTATGTAGGTAATGATTGTAAAAAAAACTAAATATGTACAAACTTATTACTACTAGATACCGGGATGTAAGTCATTATATTAACATATATGTGCTCAGAATTTTACTTTATTTTAATTTTATTTTACCAATGACTACACATAAGATTACTGGAAACCAGAAAATGTAATTTCGTGAACTTTTTTAAATTAATATGTAGTAGCTTTCTAATTTTATTTGGATATTTAAAAAACTAGTAATTATCCGTGTGAAAAGACATATTTTCTTTACCTACTGTATGATTATTCATAGAAGCTATTGCGAATTTGATAATACTTTCGTTGATATAAATATGTGGAAAGATACGTATTTCTTTTATGATTGGTAAACAAATGGATAAAATAAGTATATATTATATAAAATAAATATATTTTGCAATAATTTTATTTTGTAGTTTCTTCACAGAATTTTGAATTTCCTTGTTGATATGCTGCAGTAGAAGAATCATGTACAAAGTGTCAAGCTCCATATTTACCCAATTTTATGTTAGTCTCTCAAACTTGTTGGGTCGTTTAATTTTAGAGATTTGACTTATTCATTTCTGTTTGCATCAAGCACATTTTGCGAAGCATTTCAATTGAAATCTTAATATTAAATGAATCGAAGTCAGCCAATACACATTTACCTTTTTTTCCAGCAGTTCGCGTATGTAAATATTATTATGGATGTCTGTATGTCGGTAATGGGAAAACGAATTGTATTGCAGCGCAAGTGGTATCCGAAGTTGATGATTTCCCTATGTAAAGTAAAATCCAATGAAATAACAACTGTAGGGAAAAGGGGATACTTGAGCACTACCAATCTTTCGCTGAATTTATAGGAGACACATTTTTGACACTGCATACCCTCATACGTGCACTAAATGCTCTAATCACTGGTCATTGCCAAAATTAATTTTTATTTAGATATTTTGCAATTTTTTTGTGTTTGTTATTTTGTGTGCTTATATTCAAGTTGTCGATAATGTTTTTGATAATGGTAACTACTGCTCCTTTCACTTCTGACTAACATCAGAATGTTGGCTTGACAGCTTCATCTCACGTCACATTTTCGTTGTTTCTTTTATTAAAGCACCCGATGTAGTTTTATTTAAAGAATCGCTGTAAATGATTTAAAAATATTTAAATTTCTTTAGAATTTCTTGTAAAAGTACAAAGTTTAAGGTTTGCTATCAAACCCTTTCGAAGTTTCTAGGATATTGGGTTCAGCTTTTTAACATTTTCACCAGCCTTTTTTTTCGAAAATGCGAGAGTCCGTTTTTGTATTCAGAGTAACTAATTCTCAGGGCAATCAATATTTCGCAATTTTCAATTGTTTTTCTCAAAAAATGTCTTATGTAAAACTATCAAATGTTTCCGCTGCCATTAAGACAATTAAAAGCTCTACCAAAATCACCCAACAAACTATGGGGTTGCCATTTAAAAAAATATGAAGGTAAAAAATTGAATAATACTTAGAATTTGTATTTTGATATTTAAAAATCAAATAAGTATAATGACAAACCCGCTCAAAGATTTTCTCATGTTTTCATACTTTACTTTGCGCTCACTGTATTCATAAAATAAATATGAAAATTAACAACTGTCACTAAATTGTTGAAATGCCTTGGCCTAATACCCAAATGGCTTAAATCCAAAATAATAAAATTTACAGTAGAGCAATAAACGGTTTAGATTTGTAAAGAACCAGATGGAGACCAGCTGCTTTATTTATTGGGGATTCAAAAATGTATACTATACATTATTATTATGAATATTATTATAATTTTCCTGCTTTTAATTGATGAGAAATTTGCTTATCGTATTATTTGGGAATTCCCAAACTGCAGGAATTGCCGATTTATGTTTTGAAGATTATTTTATATTTTATTGCAAATCTAACAACACTTAGAAACTTTATAAATTCCAAGTGGTTCGTTTTTGACAATTTCTCAATGATCTCAATTCTTATCAAATATTCTTTCTTTTTCAAGTGTCGGTATGCGAAGTTTGCATCATAGGACATTGAATTAAAATGTTGTAGTCTCAAAAGTCTCATAGTGGTCACAAAATTTGAAGAGCAACATACAACTTAAGTTTAGGCGTTTTGTGAATGTTTCTGGAGTAGCTTGAAAACGTGTCCTTAAATAATATTAGATTTAGGTAACACAATATTCATTTCATATCAAATATATGAGATGTGGCAACCTTAGTTACAGTCAAATTATACAGGGTTAGCTTTATTGGAGGATTAAAAAAGCCTTACTTTTTGATGATTGGTGAATACAAAATATTTTTATGTAGATGATAAAAGTTTTTCAGTAGCACAGTTACCTAGTTTACTAGTTTTTGATTTATAAAAAGTATACAAATTGCATGCTACTAGCATGATGCCGCTTGCACGTCGTGTGAACTGTACGTGATTTACGTGGTGGTTTCCGATATTTGAATTGATGATTTTTGTCAACTTATGGTCAAAGTTTTTTATTCGAGGTCATCGGTAGTACACGGAAAACATCAAATTTGCTCACCGAAGTGTAGCATGTAGTGTACAATTTCTTGCTTTCACATGAAACAAATTGATAAGAAAGTTAAGGCTTGTCAATAAAACACCCAGTAATGATAAGTTTGAATGGTACATAAGTAAATACGATTTTGCAATTGAAAGGAAAGTGCTTTGTTGCATTCTCCGGAATGAACTTACGGTATTGAGTTACAGGTGGCATTGTAACCTAAGAATCCAATATGCTTAGGTACACGTAAGAATGTACGTACTTATTCCGCGCAAAATAAAATTACGTCCACGTTCTTTTAATTCTGTTCTGCGAGGACTGAGGGCTGTCCAGGCAATAATTAGATCGAGATTGTAATTAAGATAGAACTGGATGACAATGCATGAGAAAAAGACTCTTGGGAATCTTTGCTCAGAGCTGGAAGACACATTGAAGATAAAGTTTAACATGAAACGCTTCGGGCGGTGATATTGTCGCGGTAATTTACTTCGAATAAATCGATGTAAATAAATGGTATTAACTATACAGTTTGAAATTTAATTGACTTATACAGACTTAAGAAATCAAGAGATAAATAATTATTAGCGGTTGGAAAACCCATATTTTCTAGATGTAATCTAATTTACCTACATTGATTTAATTGGAGCATTGGGATTATCCAATCGATAATTATTAATCTCTTGTTGATGAAAACCATTATTAATTATGTAGTTTTGGATACATTTACTGAACCAGTATATAGAATTGCCTATAAATAGTTAAAGATTAAATTAGAGAATGTGCCTAAGAAAGTTTGCATCATATGGAAAATTTCCTTATTGTCCAATTATGAGAAACTTCTTTAAGATTTAAGGTTATTTCGGAACTATCGCAAAGTTGTTCATTTTTATGCACAGTGATACAGTTTATGCACAGATATTCACCCTGTAGAGTTATAATGAAAATCATAAAATAACGAATTATAAATATGTTAATAATACTACACACTTGTTTTATTTCTAGGATAAATTAAAAAACAAAGATACAACACCGTCATAACAGGTATGACTGCCATATGGTTTGAGAAGAAGATGGTATAAGATGGAACTTATAGTAGTTGGAATAATGCTTTAACAAGCTAAGGCGTCAACTGAACTTCACTTACGTTTAAGACTGCGCTTCCTTATGAAAGTTTTAATTTAACTGTGAAAAACTGAAACTTAAAAAAAAAACTGAAAAAAAAACCGAGTCCGAAAAAAAAGACTTTTAAGACCCAGTTGTACCCCAGTATACGAAAGATAATTGCCAGAAATGTCGTATCAAAATATTTTTCGTTTTATATCGAAATCTCTTGATAAACAATGACTTTTTCTTGAGAAATAATATAATTTATCTCGATTATTAGTATAGTTATGTCTATATTTGTATCTGGGGACACATCAGCAAAAACATGTGTTTAAAAGCAGTATCAATTTCTCTGACATCTTTCCGTTAAGTTGTAAAGGGAATTAAGGTAATACTTAGCAACGATTTCACTCGGTTAGACAACCTCGGTGCAGCGTCACTACGCGTGCATAAATTTCCGATACTAGCCGAGGGAACTTGCTCTGCTAAGTTTCCCCTTAATTATCTTGGCTACTTAACAGCATGATAATAGAAATTTGGTAGAATCGGTCTTCAGAAATAAATAATTATTGGTTGGATAGCCACTATCTTCTGGATATAATAGATACTATAACCTTTTGTTGGTGAAATCGGACCGTGATCTTCTGAATTAAGTAAAGTTATCTACCACAATATCTGAAAACCAAAACCTTACTCTTTCATGCAGCTGATGTTCTTTTGCATAACTTAAAAATGCTAAGGCGTACTCAAATGGTGTATAGAAGTTTTTTTTTTAATCATTTAAAGATCTATTTATTATTTTTGCACCCACTCATTGTCGTGCGATCTATAAAGCAAGATATTGAGAAAAATATAGACAATTCTGTCATCTTTGACCGTGTATAACTCGTGACGCAGCCACGATATCGATCTACTATCTACAAGTTATTTGTAATCCCCACCCAAAGGTGTATTTACATATATTAATTTATGTTTTAATTTATTTTCTGCAAATTTGACAATAAAATGAGAATCAAAAGCGAAATGATTGTCACTTTATTTACTTTATATTATAATTTATTTTATAATAGACGATTCTTTTCTAGTGGTCTTCTGGCTTTTGTGATCCAATGTCCAGTACGTGGTCTGTTATCAGTGCTTTTTTTATATCGTAGCCAGGTGTAACGTCACAAGATTATTGTTCACAGTGACATATTTTATGATGAGTTATCTGACCAGTAGTTAACGTCACGCGTGACATATGCATGATTTATTCCAACCCTGTCGCGGTTTTTAAAGCACTGTTTTGCATATTATGGACCAGTGGATGCTATTTTCTCTTCGCTTTATTTAGATGCCCCATAAAATTGCTGTTTCGTTGAACTGTTTTTTGGATATAAAAAGTAAATAAACCTATGAGGGGTTGAAATCATAAGCAAACAAAAACTCCGAATAAAGAAACAATCGCATAATATAAGAAATAAAAAGATGCCGTAAAATATTATTTAAATTAGAATGACGGGCGTGTGTGTGCATTTGACATTCATTCGGTGGTTATTCCATTTATTTAAGGTCAACAAGTAACAACCGGCAGCAAAATAATTGGAAATAAATCAACTCGGTTGGCTCTATTGTTTAAATTGCTCGAATAGCGAAATCTGTAAACGATTTTCGTTCGGAAAACGGATTTGGATCAAAACAATTGAAAATCAGTACCATAACATCCGGTGAATGGAGTTTACACAGCTTTTTTCCTCCCCAATTGCGCATAATGGAGTCGATTGTTTTTGCTCTCATAGTCATTATCAAATTTGGTTGTCACACTATGATGTAAATGTTGATTTAGTTAGTTTCACTTTACTCCAGTAAATTGGGGATTTTTTTGTATTGGTATAATTTTCCATCGCTTGTTAATGTTTCTCCAACTTTTGCATTGAATACGATTGATTATAATAAAGAATATATTAAAATGTAAATATTTAATGAATTACATCCATAAAACTGAAGAAGTGCACAGTACTTCAGTAAAGCCCACACTTATTACAGGTATCTGGAACTTTCCGCATTTAGATACCCCAGGAAAGATTACCTACACTTTCGCTCCCGAGTTTTACCGTAATTTAAAACTTCTCAAGATAAAGCTAAGCGCCCCCAGCTTAGTAATTTTGACAAATTTGCTAAATCTGCCTGAAAAGTGTAATAGCTTGTCTCGATGCATGAAATGGATACCTGTACAGTGTACAACGGTCTAATAATCGGAAAAATTGTTTTGATGCTTTTATTTAACTTATTTTTTACTTTTTTATTGCTTAACAAACGATTGATTTTGGTTATTTAATTGTTTAATTGTTTAATTAACATTTGCAGTGTACTATATTAGATTTAATAACGTTTTGCTTTAATTAATAATTTCAAACAGCCGTTTGGTTATGATTTGATACCGGAAATATATGGTAATGTCTTAACTGGAAGTGTAATCGAGAATAGAATTTTGTTGTCCCTTTGCGATGCCTATGTAAAATCTAGGAATATAATAACGGGTGATCTAAAATGATTGAGGACAGGTTGAATTTCCCGCCACAGTTGTAGTGTTGCTAAGATGGTATGTATGCATGATACAGGTTATGATCACTGTCAGATACCATAGTGAACTCGTCAGTAAGGGTTACGTTCCTCTGCGATATTTCATCTTTTTTCTCAATTAATTTGTTATTGGGTACTTGAAGAGTCTTTCTAAAAATAAAATAATAATTAATTAATTCAATTAATAGTTTCAATTTAATAAACCTAATTATAATCAGAGAATAAATCCCTTTACAAAAACGAACACCTACGCCACTGGACCAAAATAACAGCTGTCATTTGCAACCATTGCCAACATCACAAGTATTAAAATTGGCGGGAAATTCAACCTGTCCTCAATCATTTTAGATCACTGTGTATATACCTATAGTAGTTGAAAAAAAAAAAAACAACAGGATGTATTGGCGGTGTTCCGGATACCTTGTGGAGTAATTAAGGACCTTGATTAGGTTCTTTTGTTTTTTTGTTTTTTTGTTCTCTTTTTCTCTTTGAAAACCCTTGTATACTAACATTTTGCTATTTAATTCATCCCTTATCAGCAAATTTGTAGAAGGCACACTCGTTTTCACCCCGATCCTGGTACCTTTGGTTTTCTAGATACTTAGTCAAGGAGTTCCCATTACATCATATACAAAACGATGACTTCTACCATCCTCAATTAAAGTTACTCCTAAAGATGTTATAATTGAAATAAACATATGAAAAAGAAAAACATCTGGCTTTAATCTGATAACTGGTGCAGCTTCAATGCATTGATAGTTGAATACTCGTCATCTTGTTTATGCGGAAGTATCTGTCAGAATGACATTATTTTAATAGTTAAGCTAGACTCCAATGGTATGTATGTATGTAGGGTGTTGGGGGTCAAGGATAATCCTCGTGGCACCCAGGCCCCATTGGGCCCCTTGTGCCTCCCCCTGCGCTCACTCCAGCTATGTCAACCAGCCTAGGTTGTTAACGAAGGCTAGGACGCAGCTCAGAGGTGCGTTCCTGATTCCGTCCATGGTCGGCCATGGATCCCCCAGCAAGCGTTCCCTGTATTCGACCAGGTCTGGGCATTCACATAAAATGTGTTTTACTCCAATGGCGACTCTCGTACCAAACTGATCTATTGTCGAATGTTTACTTCTGAAACTGATGAGCGGGTATCATGTTTCTTTCATTTCGGATTGGCTTCAGTAGGAAGATGCTTCATTTGATTGTTTCCCTGGCTTAGAAATCGTCATCGCCTCCACAGTTTTCCGAACGGGTGGCACATATATAAAGCACATATTTTCCTGCATTGGATTGGTTAGTTATCTTAACTATGGCCTGTTTAGGTATTTTTTAAAGATCTCACCTCAGGGTAGTGTACTTGGTCCAATTCTATACCTTGTAATCTGGGAGGAAAGTTGGATTTGTCGGCATATAATAAGCTCCTAGTCCTACAAGCAGATACTTAAATCTGTGTGAACCTATGGTATCCGACTGTGGGACAGGGCAGCATTGTTCAGGAGGTATTTCTCCTATCTCGCCTTTGTTGTAAACAACACCCTCATTTAATATCAGTATCAGTCAAGCTGCTTGACAATATATAGTTACATACTGCGAAGAATCAAAAGAACTAAACCTGTTGAGTTGGTGAAGTGATGTGACAGACAGAGTATAGTGTTATATGAGTGATATGTGACTAAGAATGTAATAGTATATTATAACACAAGTTTTATAAGACAAAAATTGGCGCACGAGTTGTTTTGGGCACGACGAGCGTAGCGAGGAGTGAGTGCGCCAATACGTCTTATAAAACGATTTTTATATACCTACAATTTTTTCTACTTTGCGACATTACATTTACATACATTTCGAAAAATTGCGGTTGTCAATCTAGAGTAGTTCTGACAATCTAGAGTAATTTCATATTCAACAGTTAGTTGGTAGTTGTGGTAAAATTTTGGGTAAAATTCACAAATACGAACGACCCTATAGCCAATAGCGATTGAGATGTCAGCCATATTTGACACTTGACGTCAATATCATATCATCACTTTCTTTTATGTTTTCTCGATGTTTTTGATCATTTTTAAATTTATTTGTGGTGAAAACTTGTTCTGAAATTCTTCACATCGCACATACCTGTTCTGGTTCAACATAATCTAATGTTACTTGTTTTGTTTTGATCTTTTCGTTCTTTTGTATTTTCCGAATCCTAAAACAAGTCGAGCACATCACGTTTCACACATTTTGAAAACCGTTTTAGGTACAGTTATTGTAGATATTAATGTGTTAGTCCTACAGTTCCTGTGGCGATACAACTCTTCCAAATTATTCAACAAATTCAGATCTGCTATTTTTCTTTCTTGAGTATTGCCTGGAATATAAAGAATTTATTTGTGAAAAACTCAAGCCTGTTGGTTTCTTTTTGTTTTTCAGTTTTTGAGTTGTATCATCAGTCACCACAACAAAAATCGAGGAACAATGGAACTTTTTTTGTGCTTAATTCGAATCCGATCTCAAAAATTGGCATTTTTGTTTGTTTGGTTTTCTTCTGCCAGTACGGACACCAGTACCAGCAAATTTCAAGAAATATATAAAACAATAAAGTACAAAGCTCAGTATAAGTACTAGTCAAATACGAGATTCCCTCTGCAGAAATTTAAGTTTTCATATAATGCCTGAAAACCAGTATCATGTGATATTTCACACAATCTATTTTTTTTATGTTGGATTTTACCAGATATTTTTTATTTAACTGTACCGGAATTTGAAAAATCCATAAGGATTTTGATAATGCAGGGCATGGTATAATAACCCTGTTATTGCTATTCGACTTCCCGTTTGTGTTTGGCATACTTGCAGCATTAACATAGTATAACAAGTTAAAAGGTTCTCAATACTGCGCTTTTTTCAATTTGCCTATTTTTAATGATGTTATAGTTTTATGTTGCCGGGGCTTAAACAAAATGCATTGTATGATAACCTTGTTATTGTTATTTGACTTCCCGTTTGTGTTTGGCATACGTGAAGTATTAACACAGTATAAAAGCTCCTTAAGACCCAGTTCTACCTCTCCTAAAACGCGTTTGCAAATAGAAGCGTTATTTATTGTTCAAAGTTTATGAAATTTTTTATGTAACTTCTTAGATAAACAACGAGTTGGGCTGGATGAAAAATAATTTTACTTCTACATCTTTGGCTTTTTTCAAATATAAAACATTTAGCCCAACTCATGATACAAAAATAGATTTTTTATTTCAGTACATTTTTAATCTAAACATTATAATTGCGATAACAAAGCGTAATTGCCAGAAATGTATGTAATTTGCCTATATTACGGGTGCCCGGTGTAGACAGCAGACGTTAGGAGTTTTAAACACCGCCTATAACTACGCCACGCCTACTGCTATTTTTAGATTAGACTGTTCACAAGTTATGACCGTAGCGTAGGTATATTGACCGAGATCTCGCATTTCACATTTATACGCACGGTTTACAAATTTAACACACGATAAAAGTCATATACTGTATTATATTATACTTAGTGTAGTTATACCTGCTAGGTGTTAGGTACATTTGTTTAATAATGGGTAGAAGTCGTGGCAAAATACCTAAACATCCGCATCTGTCCTCTAGACGAATTAGTAAAAGACGACTACGTACCACCTAAGTTAAAATATATGTATAGATAATCTAAAAGAACAATAATGTAATTATTTAATTACAAAAGAGACAAAGAGACCAGAACAGGACTCAAATGAACATTTTATTTAAAATGTCGGTTTTGTGGACAGGAAGAGACAATTAGCAGTGACGAACTTGGGTCGGCTCTAATGGATATTAGTTCAGCGACTGTATTGGGCAGTATTACAGCGGGAATTGGATATACCCAATGCCAGAATTTGTTTTCATTCATGAATCTTGCATTCATGGCGCCCAAAACGTTTATAAAATATATCGAACTTGTAGGTGACAAAATATTTGGGATTTATATAAATGGTTTGGGGAACTTTGGACTATGTACTATGATTTTACTTTATCATACGTAGTATGTAAAGTATTGTAATCGTGCCAAACAAAATTTTTGAGGTTTTAGCGGAAATGTCTTTTTGGATCCCTTGAACATTTTTGACCCAGGTGAAAAAAATTCTGTGTATGTGTTTGTGTTTTTTTTGTGGCGACGATTCCGGAGAAACTACTAAGGTATCGGGACGAAACTTCATATTTAGAAGTTTCATTACCAAACTTAGACCTGAAAAGCTTTCTGTTGAAAAGGATCCAAAGGAACTGGAGGTTTAGTCTTATAGCATTTTTGAAAGATTTTGCAAATAAGCCGCCATTTCTGGAAATTTGTCGAAATAATAAATAATAAATTAAAGTAGAGGAAATTCTGAACAATTTATGACTATACATTTTTTGGTAAAATGAATAGTTTAGCTGCATGAGCAAATTCTATTTTATCGAGATCGCTGCATTAAAACTAGTTAGCCAGGATTTGTCAGATATTGCGATTCTAATGACAGTAGGTAGTGTCAAACGCTGATGTTTTGACAATACCTACTGTCAATATAATCAAAATATCCGTCTAGTTCCAGTAGTTTTATTTTAATGCAGACATGGCCGATCTCGATCAAATAGAATCTCATGCAGCTAAACTATTAATTTTATATATGGTATGATAAAGTAATGTGCCTGGCCGCATCAGATTATTTTTTTTTATTTTTGTCTTCGTGTGTCACTGCCGTGCGTTCGTTCGATATCTAGCAGTTTATAGATGTATTGGGTCCTCATTGCTCGATTTTAATTAATTTCTTTCTAAATTGAAGTCCATAATTCACCGATGAGTTATCATGAGTTAATACATTTTTGTCAATTTACTATACTGTATGTATGTCACCCTGTTAAAAAGATTAAATATTATAATAGCAAGCGCGCTCTCTCTAAATTAGATCAATATATTTTCTTTTACCGCCTGGCGGCCGCCAGTCAGCTGTATGCAGTCCGGGATGCATATGCGACCGTGATGAGTGAGAACACTAATACATTGTAACTTGAGCGAAAGCGAAAGCGCCGACGCGCGGCGACAAACTGGCTGAGTACTTCCCCTTCGAATGTACTCGCGTCGACTATGCTCCGCCTTTGCCTGCTTCCTCTAAACCCCCCAACTTCCCCTTATCGTAAAACTGTGGCCTGGTTGACGTTGGTGGGGGTCAGGCAGACCACTCCCAGCAAAAAAAAACATCGCAACGAAATATTTCGTTTGGAAGTTGCGATGTTTTTAAAACGGAGCCTTAGTACTGCGCCAAAAGCTAAAAGCTCCTTAATACTGCGCTTTTTTCGATTTTCCTATTTTTAGTGAAGTTAGAGTTTCACGTTGCCGGTTTTAACAAAATGCCATTGTATGTAACTTCCTCACGAAATATGGAAAAATCTTCATCTCCCGTCTACGACACAATACTAATATATTGCTCAAATTTCAGATCGACAGGTACAGCAATTTGGGCTGGTCATTGATAGGTGAGTCAGTTTTTACAATTTACATAGGTCTTAGTACCATAAGTATATATCATTACTGGGAGGAATTTTGGATCAGCTCATGAGCACGCAGAACCATTAACCTCACTTTAGTAAAATTTCTTTTATATTATTAAAGTTTTTATTACTGTCGCTATTAGGATGGTCTATCATCCAGTATTGACGTAGGTTTATGGAACACTACCATTACACAACGTGTCCTAGAAAGTTTGCAGCAAAACCTTTTATGATCGATTTCTGAAATAATTTTATTAATTATAAATTTGTTAGTTTCTATATGACTATATACTATAACCCTCAGATTTTACAATTTAAATAGCATTGCCAAAGAAGATTTAGAAACATTCTTAAGCCTAGTTTAGACCAGAACGACAGACGGCGACAGCAACAACATCGTATCAGGATTCGTCCACCAGATCAGTTGCATCACAAAAAGCCTTGTCGTATGCTACATGTTGCCCACTATTGCCCAGGTGTAAATGAGACTTTAGAGAATTATGTTTACGTTTCCTATTTTCCTTATAGACTTTTTTTCCATTTAAACCCTACACGATATCTACCGTTTATTTATGAAGCTAAATAAATCAAATTTGCAAAAGTGTTTATAAACATTTTTGGGAATATGCTTTAATAATAATAATAATCCATCCTGCTTTTGGGTGAATAAGTTTTTCTTTGCATGGATACACCGCGATTATTCGATAGAAAACATTTTCCAGCATACAATAATATCAAGTAATTGATATTTTATTAGTATATTTAAATATACTAACAGTATTAATTACATAATTGTTTATTATAAATGAAAAGCAGACAACATAGGAATAAGCAATACACACTATAGTACTATCGCATTTATTGTTTGTAACCTAAAATTCCATTCAATGAAAACCTAAAATATCTCAGAAATAATACAGGGTGCTATTGAAGATTACAAAGATACAAAGTCATACCAACCTCGATGGTACGACTGCAAAAATTGCATTTTTTGCTATTGACAATATGGCTGTAATTTCTGATTTGAATATGATTTTCAAAGCAACATTTTTTGACCCGTATATTGTACATACACTGTAAAATCTGGTCATTTTGAAAAAGAAAGAAAAACAGTTGATTTTATTCTGATTTGTTGAAATCTTTCTGGGACCCGTTATATATCTTTTTACGTTTACGTGATTGCAAACGAATCGTTCATGTTGACTTCCAAGAAATCCAGCAGATTAGAAGTATAGTTTTTATACAGATTTTTTCAAATGCTTCCAGTGCTTTATTATTGCTTTAAATAAAAGTTTTCTGCTTTCGTAGAACAAGCAATAACTTGTCAAGACTGTGTGAATAATTCTTCTTTTTGTGAAGCACGTCGATCTCAGTTGATAAGATCGAATCTAAAAGTGCTGGAAGCAAGCCTGAAAGTGTGTGAATTGGCTATGAATATTAATTTGCCACGTCGGCGAGTGTATGGATAAAACTCACTTTCGTCTATTGTAACAGGGGTTAAAGCAGTTTCAAAAAAATGTAACGTCATACAACCCCTAATCTATATTTAAATTTCCCACCGCTGGTTTACCGCGAAACAAAGGAATTCGATTTTGTTTCGAAACTCCGATCCCGCGCCTTCTATACTTCAAATTATCGTTTTCGTAACAATGTAATTTTACATTTTTAACGGCGACTTGTGTCACCTGGTTAAATTATGAAGGAACATAAATACGAACAATGGGTCTGGCAAAATTCGATGGCATTACCCGAAATTAAATGGTTGTAAAATAAAGGATTCGATACAATTTAGCAGAAGTGGCAAATAACCGCAAATCAAAACTGATATTAGACAATTCTTGTGAAGCAAACGATGCTCTTTCGGTTCGGTTTACGATTGTATGAATTTTTATTGTAACGTTTACGGAGGGCTTTATTGTCTGCGTAAAGCTTCCCAGGCAATTAGAAAATAATGAGGGGTTGGTTGCTGAAAGCTTAAAGGATGTTTCAAACGGAAGAAATGCAATATTAACGGGCGACAATTACCACCGTGCTTTGCAATTTTTCGAGACATTTGATGGCTTTTGGAATACAACTAATGTAGCGAACATTTGTATTTCTTTTAGAAGTATAAACTTTAAAATTGGTATTTTCTTAATTTGTAGTTATAATTTACAGGTGTCCCAAGGTCGAGGCAAACTAAATTAATTGCTTTAAGAAAATCATGGTGACAAATTATACGTATGTGTTATTCCAAATTGCAGATCGCCTGATAACTTGAAAAATATTTGTTTATTTAGAGAATTTAAATAATACCTATAGTATATTTGTACATAGAGTTACTACAATCAAAATGGCGGATCTTTTGACAAAAAATGCCAGATTGTTATTAAGCTTATTTGCAGTGACATTTAGGAGCATAGATGCCAAATCTGAGGAGCGCCTTTCAATTGAAAATGACAAACCCAATACGGCAACCAAAATATGTTGGAATTGATAAAACTTATTTACCATTGACATTAACACTAAAGTACATAAGACCTTAAAAAAACTTCAATAGCGCCAGCTTATAAAAATCAATAATCAACTAAAAAAAATCAACTAATTATAGATATAAATCATGAGAGCGTACTGATCGGAGTGGAGTCTACTCTGTACACTGTTCTAATTGCCAAATGGGCAGATGTTTAAAGAAACTATTAAGCAAACACATCACTAGTGATGTAAAATTACCGGTAATTTAAACAATGGTAATATTACCGTTAATATTACCCCGACGATAAATTACCCGTAATTTAATAGCTTGCAATATTACCGGGAATGTTACCGGTAATATTACCCACTGGTCATATCCCCACAAATCTAATGGCGTGGCGTTGGGAGATAATAGATAGATAATAATATAAAATCTTGTAATTATTTTATTAATATAAAAGTAAGAAAAATAATATTTAATTTTAAAAATACATTATTGTATGGTTAATCATTGGCTAATCACTACTTATCACGAACTTCTTCCAATATTTACCAACATACTCTAGGGACTGGACACAAACTGAATTATAAAGACGTAAAGTTACTACATAATTGCCACATCAGCTTTAAAATGGATCTGCTGAAACAGCTGGAGATTCACAAGGAAAAAATAGACCCCGAAAATAAAACTATTAAACGACCAAATAGATTTTCTCATAAAACCGCTTTTCACATAATTTCAGTATCACCCGGGCTAGCTTCAATAGGGTATTTGACTGTATTAAAACTATGGCATGTATTATAGTCATCCTAATAGATTACAGTTTAAGAAAACTATTTGTTATTACTTTTTAAAAAAAAATATGCTTTATTTCTATGAAAAACCAAAATTAAAATTGAATTTTATTCTCGTCCTATCACGTGATTGAAAACGCTCTGTAATTGGCTCAGTCTCCAGTGATGTCATTCGTTAGTACGCTTAGAGCGCATTCGGTTTGTTAGGGTAGGGTATCGGGAGAGCAATGCTCAGATAACTTGGGTCGACTGTCTCTCTCTTATATGCAGATAAATGCCGTATAACGTTAGTCCGCCTATTATGCAGCGCGTCACTCTCACCGTACAATACCGGGTTATCCTAACGCGCTCTTATCCTTCTCCCGTTTGAATCTAATAGCACGAAAGCGCCATGTAAGCATTAAGCATTAAGGATAGCCGTAACCTTAAGCTGTCAGATCAGATAATACCTGGTTCGAAAATACGCTAGATAACTTATTCTAGTCAGTTTTACCTATGTCGAAGTAATCTTCACAACAAAAAAACACTTGTATTGGCGGCTATTTATTTCATTTGGATTTCTACGAGCCAACCACTTTCTTCGCACTTTTAAATCTTGCGGAACAGCTACAAATAGTTTATCCGGAGTTTTTCTTGACGTATCTCTGCATTGTGGATGTATACACCATTTATAATCCATTTTTATGTAGAAATTGTGAAAACAACACATCATACAACACAATTACCAAACGGCGACGATGCCGATGCTGACAGACCATATGGGCCCATTTGACATCTACTAACCGGTGACGTCACACAACAGAAAGTATCGTTTTGGCGTGACTTTTTGTGATTCGATTTTTAACGCTGATTTTTATGAAATATTGAGGAAATAATTACGAAAAATAATGCATTTACAATGTAGATTGAAGGAATAAACACACTAAGATGGTTTTCCAATAATAGTCAAATACCCTATTTTAAATAATAAATAACATTATGTACTCCCCATCCATCCTCATTATACCTTTCCCACATTAAATCCCATTTTCCGCCGCTTAGATTTTCAAATTTATGTTTTTCAAGCATGTGTATTTTTGGTTACCTGATTTTTGACTTTGAAAATTCCCCCTTGTTGGTTTTTCACTTTTCTTCAACTGAAACCGTGTTTCTCCTGCACGCTATAAATAAACCAACTTTCCTCGTTTAACTCGTTGGTTGATTGCTAGTTTTAATTGTTGATTTTGATCACAACTATAATATTATCGGCCTATTAATCAGATTGCGTTTTGTCTGTGATTTTCTCTACCCTGACATTAAGTGTTGTTTTTTAAATCTTTATTTTAGGTTAGATTTTATTGTATTTTATATGTGATTTTATTATAGATTTAGGATTGATAACGGCCTAATACACCGATCTGCTATATAAATTAATATTAAAGCAAGGATAAAGAGGCTTTGTGTCTTTTTATTACTCCGAAAATATTTTGTGAGAAATTTTTTCTTCGATCACTTGCATTTTTATGTTCACTGCACCTCGTTTCTTATCGCTCTGCGTTTTTATGCAACTTTAAACATATGCGGGTACCTAACAGTAAAATATTAAACAATATTAAACAGTTAGATTTATCTAAACATTGCTGGTACGACTTTCCTTCACACAAAATTTGCATAATACATTCAAACGAATACAGTTCGTTGGGCTCGTTGGGACAACCTTTCAGCAAATTTACTGAATATTTAACAGTTATTTAACGGTAACGGTTAGTTGTACGTAAAAATGACAAGCAAATAATACTGGGTAATGTTTTTATATTAATAATTTTTCCGATAACAATTGTTCTTTCCGAGATTATTGTGCATATCATCATAGCAAATTTGTTTCTTTTGCGCTTATTATTAAATCAATCCAATATCTCAGAAATTATTTTTTTTCCACAGATACAACTTGATACAGTTGGGATGACAACTTCCTTAGTATTCATAATATGATAAGATATACAGGGCATTCCACTACAAAAAAAAACAATATTTTTCCTTCACGCGTAAGTGCACACCATGTATAATGAAAATACATTTTTTTTGTAGACAATGATGGACAAAAAATTTTTGTAAGAAATATTTTTTCCATCTCTTATGATAAATGCGTCAGTGATGCCCAACGGTTCACCAGTAATAGGGCAAAATTAAGAAAATGAGCAAGGGAGAATTTCAGCAAAGAAACAACAGTCAAAAAGTGTGCAGATCGCACACAAAAACGGAACAAAGACAAAGATACACAGGACCAAGTACTCGGTGAAACATAAAGCAACAAACACTTCATCAAAGTATGTGCGACAACAACCGATCAACATTACGGTTCATATGAGATAAAGGTGCTCTCATCATAAAGTTAGTGCGAGCCGATTGTTGTCGAAAAGTAGAGCAGTAGCGTGATGCGGCTCTCGGGACAGGGAAGTGTCAACAGGATAGAAGATATGCGGAATCAACTCTCTATGCAACAACCTCAACCAGAAAATCAGCGCTACAGATCTCCCTCCGCCGTTGTAGTGATAAAACTTCATCTCTATTCAAAAGTTCCTCGTAAGAGTTGTTAACATAATGTCAACAATAATAGTCGAATTGTTGCTAAATCTAATAATAGCATGCAATATGAAAAATTAGTAGACACAAAAATGCTCATTCAACAACAATTTTTTCACTATTTTTATCAAGTACATTAAAAAGAAGAAGTAATGATGAAGACTTTTTACGTGAGTTGTCATTGACACAGACAGATCTGGCTGATAGAATATTTTGATTGGATTGTTATATTTTACGTATGTTTCATTGGCTAGAATTAGGTCTTTTGGTTGGTTATAATAAATGAGGCATTAATACAAGCCTTGCATTTATAGAGATATATAGTAAACGACCTTTCTATTCACTAAACAGACTCATAAATAAACTATCGACGGAAAATAAATCTGTGGCATTTTTTATCAATCGGAAAAGGCAGTCGAAATAAAATATACATATTAAATATCTAATGCTGCATATTCTCGAAAGCTGATAATATTATTGATTGGTACCACAATTTGAATCAAAGAAACTATTGTGCCATATCAATTGCGTATAATTGTCTATGCCAGACTCACAGGTTTAGATCAATTGAGTGAACTTCTTAAACATGTCACAAGATCACTTATAACTACCGTACATTTATGCACCACAATAATTAGCTGAATAAAAAAATAGTCCCTAAACTTTTGAGTGTAGATATTAGAGTTTTTCGCAGATTCCAAATTACTTAATTTGTCCAAAATACAATATTTTAAATTGAAAGATCCTTCCCGTGTTTTTTCGGAGAATCCGGATTTGAAAACAGAAATTGTGTATTGAATCTAGGTTTTGACAAGTACCAAAGAACACAAAAATTAAAAAATGCACATTTTTCTCAAAAACTAGACATACATAATTCAAATTTTCTGCTTTCGGATTCAGATTCTATGAAAAGAAAAGCTTACGAGTATCGTTCATTTTTTGACATAATAACCGCCGTTTATAACAAAACACGTATTAAAAGACGAGACAGTGACAGTGGTGATAGCTTACATTTCTGGTATTAGATGAAACTGGTCAATAGTAAAGCACTTCTGATATTAAATAATTAATTAATTAATAATCAATACATTTTAGGGTATAGAAAAAACACAAAGACAAATTAAAATTGAGAAGCAGATTGTTTTACTTGAGATTGGCGTTGTTTAATGAAGGATGTGCCGTTACCATGGTAACGTTGAGTTTATATCTGTAATTGCTATCAAGCTATACTCTGTCCGCCGAAACTTTGCAGTATTAGCCTGCATAGGGATCGAAATTCACGCCGTTGATTGGTGCAAACGGCAGGCAGATTTACACTAGCGCAAATTAAATTGTCATAATTTGACGTTTGTTTGAACTGTATGAACAGCGAGCAAGATGATTTCCACAACCAAGTGGTTGTTGGTGTTGATGAGTTTATCGGTGAAGCTGCTGCAGGTCCGGGGCCTGCGGAAAATGTTGGTGATATATACAAACATAGTCAGGGCAAACCGCTTAGTCGAGGGGAAAAGACGCTTGTATATAACATCTTTTCTCATCATAATGAGGCTGTATCAAAAACACAGAGTGTTAAATTAACCGCATTTGTAATCGACATTTCAGAAAGAACTGTTTAGGCAATTGTAAGTGAACAGGAAAGAGCAGAAATTTTATCGTCTCCATCAACAAAAAGACCACACCCTCAGGTCCACGAAAAGATGGATGATGCACATAAAAACTTGCTACGACGGATTGTGCATCAATTCTATTTACAAAACGACCAACCAACATTAAACAAACTAATGTTAGCTGTAGGCCAAAATGAAGCACTGCCATCCATGGGCAGGACTACCTTATGGCAAATGTTGCACAAATTAGGATTGAAATGCGAAAAAAGACGGAGATTCATGTCAGATTTCGAACCGGAAAATTATTAACTGGTGGATTTATTACATACATTTTTCTCCGTGTTACCTATTGTAAATAAATTATGTTTATTTGTTTAACGTAATTCTTTTATTATGGCAATGCCCATTTATATGAAAGAAAAGCAAACCAGATTTTCTCAAAATTACTAGAAAAGAATTAATTTTTTTTTCGAATTTTTCCCAAAACTAAACGTTCTTTAACCTTTAAATCGATAACATTAATGTGATTAGAAAAATTTGTTGTACTATAGTTACAAAGTGTTACTATATAGCCACTATATGGCCAGTGTAAATCTGGCTTGCTAAATCCCGCCCACCACTGCAAAGTTTCACTGAACAGAGTAAAGTAAGGTTATCTACTTCCACCTGTCACCTCGTCAAGTGTTTGACACTTTGAAACTTTGATGGAAATTGCATGAACAGAGAACAGATAATATCAAACAAATAATGTTTAAACATTTGACAAGATCTTGTCAAAAAAATTGTCAAAAGTTTGATAGTGTAATTCAGGCATTAACGCTTTTTTAGTCGATAGCCAACCCAAAATATACGTTTTTTAAATTATGAATCGCAGCTTCCCGCCTTGGAACAATATTTCCTCAGACGGTTTTCGTGACGTCAAATCTGAAATAATCTATAATTGACTATAATGGTAATAACATATTGGTAGAAGTTAGCTAGAACTTAGTTTTTCAGTTTATTCTCATTTTGGTGGAGGAGCCGGGCAATATTTACATAAATAATTCCTTGGATCTGGATCGATATTTTCTAATACGGTTTTAACGTAAACAGTGGAATAATGAATACCTTATCGTTAGCAGTTAGTTTTTCAGTTATTCTAATTACATAATAATTGAAAAAAATAATAACTGATTGGACCTTAAGTGGGGCTTCCGTATTAGTTTTCATACAAAGTATTCATACAAAAAGCGGAATGTATTCTGTTTACATTTTCAAATGCGATATCCGTGAATTAAAAAAATTTCAAACATCATTAATCGATTCTTTAAATATAACACAATAATGTTTTTTTTTTCAGTTTATTCCCATTTTAGTGGAGGAGCCTAACGATATTTACAGAAACAATTCGTTTGACCTGACGAGTATCTTCATTAATGCTTCAGTATTATCGTACGGGTTTGCGTTCACAAAACAAAAATTGTTTTATTCTGGTAGTATTTTCTGATACGACTTCCGTGCTACTGGCCACCCACATCGATAAATATCGATGGCGGTGGGATTCTAAATCAAAATCTATGCTAACATGCGCCGTTAGACAGGCGAAACAGTTAACGGACACCTTAATTAGTAAATATAGTGCCGTATTTCAGCCGCGTCGGGTCGAGCAGCCCGGTTAATTGATTGTAATGAATACCGCGGCAACAGTTAGTTCTCCGGCAACGTCCCTTCGACCAACCCGAAATTTTTAGCCCTGCGGTGCGATTAAATTACAATGATTAATTGCCGACGTTTATGGATTTGTTTGCCATGTTTTGAACGTATGACAAGCAATCAGACACGATATTCAAATTTAAAAGGTTACTATAGGTACTGTTTTACATTAAAAACAGCGTCGGACTCGGTCGGATTTTTAAACGTTTTAAACTTCGCAAGTATTTCTTTTTATTCTGATTTAAGATGATTTATGTATGCGTATTTGGATGTATTATATAAATACGACTATCTTTTAGTTTATACGGTTAGCAGCTGACTTTTGAAGTACAGTTCTGGACACGTACTAGGTTTTGCTTCATACTATGTTTCAAGTATTTATTTATGTATTTATCATAGTTACGTTTCAGTTGCAGTGGTAATCGAAGATTTTCTTTTAAAAGGAGTTAGTACCCTAACAGGTTTGAAAATAGAACTGTTTACAAAATACCTTTCGAGTGTCTTTCTCAGTTATTGTTAAATACCTACATTTAACTTTGGTAGCTTCTTAAATAAAATAAATATCCGGACATTTATGTTAAATGAATTATAGTTTTACATCACTGTGATATACACATTATTACATAGTCTGTCATTAATTTTAACATAAATCTTACTGATGAAATGCGAAAATTAACTGATGCACCTACTTTTCACTACACACAACAATGCATAGATGAAATAGCTATAGGTATAGGCGGTCCAAGATAGCTGTACACAGTGCTAATTTTAGTATCTTTTGATGACGTAAATAATATACCAAGTTTTCCACCTCCTTGGTACGAGTTTAATAAAAAATTTCCCTTTCTAGTCAAAATATATTTCTTCCGCCAAATTATCAACACAAAAAATAATTCCCTTAAGGCGAATCCGTACACCCTACGTTCTACTCACAAAACATGTAAAAGTTCTGAGGAGTTTTCTCAGCTATTAGTTCACAGAATCGTAAAAGCAATACACAAAATTAAAGATATAAGGTTTATTTTTGACTAAACGGTTACTGAATCTGATCAAATTGGCGGACTTTGCGATTCTTTTATGGAGAATAAGGTTAAAATTGAAAAAAGTACCACTTAATAGATCTAAGTCACATCTTCCTCAATAAGTGTACACCATTTCATGTAAAAATATCAATATCCTACATGCCTTTTTCACTCAAAACTTTACTTGTTTGAGTGCATTAATCAGACATATTTTATCACGTAAAGTGGATGCAACCATAACAATTAGTACATTTACATTACCACAATAAGTGTATATTACTTTTATCTATATTTTGATGTATAACATGTGAGAATTTATTCAAAATTAAGCCCACTATGGATGATTGTTTTATAGGACGTACTAGCCCTACTGATTCCCCTTGATGTAATGTAAGTAATACAGCAAAAGGTTATCAACAACGGTTCTGCTTTATAGACTCAGTGTAATAATAAAGCTATTATAGGTTTCTTTTTTTATGTAATTTTCTATCATAGGTACTGGGGGATCCATGATGCAGAGGAGGCTGCCTATTTTTATTTATTTACATTATTTTTGTTTATTGGAGGACTGTTTTTATGATTCCCATGACAAAAAAAATATACTACCTCCGTCCGAATATTTGGTATACATTTGGTATACAAAATACATGTTAAAATGTATTCCATATTTTCGGACAGAGTGATAGTATATTATTCTATGAGCAAGTAATGTAAGCAATTACTCACGAGAAGGAAGATATCAATGAAAAATGTTTTTATTTTTATTTTTTTCTAATTCTCAACTCAATACGTAATGGAATTGGACATTTGTAAACAAAAATTCTTAAAGGTACGGACACACATGCTTATTTATAAGCATGCTAGTGAGCATGCTTAAATCGGGCATGCTTGTCTGCTGTTCACATTTGCTAGTAATAAGCATGCTAGTTTTAAGCATGCTCCCTAAATAAGCATGCTTAATAGCTGTTCACACGTGCTCAGAGCACGCCCCGTTCCACCGCACCGCAGGTAGCGTGCTCAAAAATCAAAGGACTGGTGATCTTTCAGCATGCTCGAAATAAGCATGCTTATTACTAGCAATGTCTAAACACACATGCTTTTAAGTAGCAAGTGGTCGAAATAAGTATGCTTTCGTGCTTCTAATAATAATGTGTGTCCGTACCTTAAGACACGTTTCTACAAAGAATTTGATTGTGCAATCCACTGTCAAACTGACAAATAATTGATATTTATTTTTGTATCTTCAAACTTAAAAAAAATTGTGTCACTTCAGATAATTGTTTTCATTGTCAATAGAAGAACATTTTTTCAATTGTTTTGACATACAAATGCAGTCGCTTGTCCGTTTTTCTATTACTTGACATTCACACTAAAAACAGTTAATTTTCGGGCCCATGTTCAATAAATATTCTACCTTATTTTGATCTTGTTTATAGCAAATACCTTACATTTATCATATATTTTCAACTAAACTTATTTATACGATAATTTATTTAATTTAATTTTTATTTAATTTATTTTTAGATTTTTAAGTATGTACCTATTACCATAAGATTTGATATTTGTGCGTACACAAATATAACACACTTGTAGAGTAAATGATTGAAGTTTTAAGTTTCTCTTTGTCAGAACTTTTATTTAATAAACCTCACAATCCGCAGAATAGGATAGTCAAAAAGCGAAGAAAATACTTGCGACATATCTGATCGTATAGCATCTCAGTCTTGCAAATATCTCGTTGTATGAGCCTGGTAGTAAGAGAAAAGGTAAAAAAAAGAAAATTTTTTAGCTAGTGAAATTCTAATTTTATTACTGCTAAAGTGCACCCCATACAACATTGGAAAGAAATAGAAATACGTGAGCGAAGTAATAAAAACAGTAAAAGAAATAACCAATAGCAGCTTAACAGTCGAATCGTATAGCTTTAGGTAGTGATGTACCAATACTCCATGTAACACCAAGAATGTGCAGAAACTGGAATGCGGCGATCGATGCATAGCCGGTAGTAGTTTTAGACGCCTCGTTGGGTATGAATGATAAATGCCGTGATATAGAAATCGCCAACACGCTGATAGACGAAGGAAATAGTCTGGGGAATGTACAAATCAAAAAGTTAACATTGGCTTTGAAAAGCTCTTGGTATATTCGTCTGATATCGAGCACATAAATATCGACTACATTTAAGCGGGAAGAAGTATTAGAAAAGCATCCTCGCCCATGTTCAACTGAATTATTGCCTTATAGAAAATGTAGATGAAACAATGACCTATCGATTCTCCCGACCAAGCAATTGGGTTTGTCTACTTTCAATTTTGACCGCAAATTATTTAAATTAGTTCTGTATTGGTGTAATTATCAGTGTTTTCTAATTTTTAGAATTCTGCTTTAAAATATCAAGTTGAAAGCTTTTGACGTACATGCAAAATTTGAAATAAAAGTATATTATTAAGACATAGTCTTGTAATAGTTTGATTCTAATTCCTGACAACAACATTTCAGATCTCTATTATTTTTCATTACGGTTTATATATTTGCTCTGAATTTGACCGATATCTGAAATTGAGACACACGATTCCAATCTGAAATTTGAGTAGTAACTTACATTTAAACATAATGATAGTTTACTCTTAAGCAAGTTTAAAAGATTCTTGTTTTTCCACCAGGCTGTAGGTTGAAGCAATATTTTGAGTTTGTCTATAGACTTTTAAGAGCACCCAAAACTCTTCATGTAGAATAATTTCTGGAGAAATTAAATATATTTCAAAAATTTCCTGATCTGTTTTTTTCAACATATTTTTGAAACCGTTTAGAATTCTTAAATTTTTCGTCGTAAAATGTATACGTACGTGAGTATGTGGGGTATGGTATGAAGGCCACAACTTGACAATACCTCTAAAGGAGTACATAACAGTTTTACACCGATGAAAGCTAATAAAGTTGGTAAAAACATAAGTTATTTGAAGTGCACCAATGTTTATTATTTTTTGAAAAATTAGCAACATCTTTGTCAGCATCATCAGCAATTATCAACTTTTACGCGCGACATTGTCAAAATGTATTTATATTGTGAAGTGAACTTTATTATTGATCGCCAATATATAGATTGAATTTAATTCCATTAGTAATTCGTAATTTGATGTGAATATTTCGGTTGCTCCAACTGCGGTTGTTTCCATTATATAAACCAGCTAATTACAACGATTAAAACGGTACGTATAAATGTGCAATAAATGGCACATTGATAGCAATGCTAATTCTCATGCATCCAACAGCTTTTGGAATTGGATTTATGTATAAGAATACAAGAACTAATCTACTTGTTACTGGTTTTTATCGGCTATAGTCAAACAATTAACTCTTTTACTTGGGTAAATATATGTTCTTGTCATTTCAATTTTGCGAAAAACTATTCGCATTTTTACATTGGCGTGTCATTAATTCTTCTGCATGATTTTTTGGCACAATATGTACTATAATGGCATTAATTACCGAGAATTAGTTATCCTTTCATTCATTGTCAACGGTACTGAGTTTTTAAATGCCAGTAGTTGTATCTTCTGTTTTTATTGAATAAATTATTCGCGTGATGACCAATTTACCCGGTAGTTACTTTTAAAAGTAAATATTTTGCAACATATAGTGAGTACGGAGTAGTACCACTTCCTTATCAAATGTTGTTTGTATAAAAAATAAAACATGAAAAACCAAATAAAAGTATAGAAAATATATTACTAAATGTACTATTATTCAATAAGTGCAATACAATCTAGTCATAATTTGACTAATGAGAAACTTAATTCTAATCTGCCTTACTAGTATAACTTAACGTAAACGGCACCCAATGAGGTATGTCAGTTAGTCCTGGTTACAGGTCACGTTTTTCTTGCACACTACTATTTTGAATGTTTACATGATGATAAAGTGTTTCTTCGTGACTTCTATCATTTTTTTCTTGTATTTCTATGTACACAAAACTGCAATTCTAAGTCCAACAATGTCCAACAATGCATCTTAATACCTACTTTATTTTGAAAGGCCTGTATAATTTGAATGTTACTTTTTTCGTGCAACCTCAGATGTGAGCAGCATACGTTCGCGCGTGTTGTAGAATTTGTTGTACAAGAGAAGCTTATTAATTATTATGTACTGATAGCGTGGAATTGCAGGAAATGCATCTCTATCGGATTCCTAGTTCGTCGTATCTAAATGTGCGGAACAAAAATCGTAAGAATGCTTTTAAAAATTTTGCAGTTGAAAATCAATTTTCAACATGTTTTTGATTACCCACGTGTTTTTCATAATGTGTGGTACTACGGAAAATCTATATTAATAACGATATATTCCATGGTTTAACAGTCAACGTACCAAAAAAATTAAACAAATTACTCAAAGCGAGCACCATTGGCCTCCAAATATGCTTCTGCACTGCGTTTCAACTTTGCAAGCCTAGAGCAACCGCAGCACTCTCCGTAAATGAGCATCATTCCTACAAACTCACTACTTGTCAGATGATCCATTTTGAACTCCAATTATAAAGATCTGTAGACCCTAGGAATTAATGCACCAATTTCGTATACATCTTGTATTTACCTACTTAAACAATTTACACACGTGCATATAGCTGATTAAATAAACACTCGGTGAATTAAAAACGTTAACAGACATATACTGTCTACCTAGAATATCTTTCTGAAATTGAAAGTTTGAATATCTATACCTGGGTCACGAAGTGAGAATGAACAATTATTACATTCAAATATTCAAACTATTGAGATTAATCTAGCGGACAGCTTACTGAAAGACGAAACAGATATTCAGAACGGTAGAGATGGAGACCGCGACTCCAAACTTGGAACATTTCGAACGTAGAGTGGGTGGTTTGAATTCTAACAATCTCTCGAATTGATTATGCATAGATCAGAAAACTAGCTACCGACAAAACAACGCATACTTGTGTGCGGTTGTTTAGCACTCATGTTATTCACACAACAATTTATATTCCACATTTTAAGTCCGCAACATGGAAGGGATTGAAAAACAAATACGTCCATGTGAAACGTTGTACTAACTAAGCTTAATAACATTTTCATCAACTTGTTTAGCATTAGAAGTTAATTAGCTTAAATGGTGGAATTTTTCTTAATCATAAAGAAAACGTAAATAAGTGAGGCGGTAAACAAAATGCAAAATGACTTAACAAACATAAACGAAGCGAACAAGTGACAAGTTATTTCGGTATGTTTCTTTTTAAATCTGAATCTTATTGGAGACCTTCTGACTTGTGCCTACTTTTTGAGAAAAAATAGAAAGGCATTTTTTTGACACGGATTTCCTAAAAAATTAGACTTAATTCATACAATTTTCCTTCAGAATTTAGTTCTACGGAAAACACTCCATTTTCACCTATTGTTTCTCGTTGAATAGAATACTGGCTACTTACTTGGAAATCTGTGAATTGTTAAGTAAATAATTGTGACATACAAATTTATTGTACATTGTTGAATGTTGTTTTGGTAATTTTATAAACAGTTAATTTTATAATATTTTTCTTTACTTTGTATGAAGGTTTCTGAACTTTTAACTTAACTTGATACAAAATGGAATTTGCTGGAATACGTTTCCCGAAATAATATGTATGTATATAAAATTAGTATTTGGATACAAATTCTCCAAAATTTGTGTACGTTGGTAGTGTAGATGGTATATCTTAGGCAAAAATATTTTTCTGTCATTACAAATTTCGATTCAAATTTTTACCAAATCTCATAGAAAACTTTCCTATTTTTCATGTTCCACCCCGGAATAAGTTTCATAAAAAACATGTTTCACATATTATTTTTGAGGGTTTTATAGTTAAATATTCGTTTCCTTATTCAGCTAAATTTTTATAATTACAAGCATATTATGCCTTTTTCTAATTTCAAGTCGAATATGTAGTAAGTGTTTAAAATTTTATTGCACCATTCAGTGGTGCTACAAGTGGTTTATACTTCTTTCATATTATAGAGTAGTTACCAGAATATAGTAAAAATTGTTCCTTAAGAATACCAATAAAACCTATAAATAATGTATTGTCAGTAATTCAAATACCTGTACCTAATAAATATTCGGTTAGATATCCGACTGCTGAGGATCCCCCTCTTATCTGCCCATAATTACTACACAGTATGTAGTAAGATACAGTAATTTGTTAGATAAGTAGTAAACAGTCCGTTGAATGGTAGATTTAATAGAATGCCAGGCAATTGAAAGATTTATAGCGGAAAGGTAACAGACCTAATTGTTTAACAAAACCATGTTTTCCTACTCAAAATAAAACTGGAAAATCAAAAATCCAAATATGAATAATGAGATCAGTCCGAAAACAAAAATATTAACTATTATTATAAACTAGTACAATTGGGTTTTAAAAATCCAATGATTGAAACTTTCAAAACCTTCAAAACCAAAAAACAATAATTGTTTTGAGAATTTGTGTCTTTCATCTCTTATATATTTTCCAATTGTGCTACTTAAATTGATTTCCAGCCTGTTTTTAGAATATTTGCTATATTGGAAAGTACGTTTGAGTAAATGTAATAAAATTCTTGGTTTGAAGGTCCAGATAAGCGTTTCTACCCCAGGGCGTATTCAATGAGATTCGGAAAAAATCTCGCGGGCCGGATAAAAACTGGTTGATAAAATAGAGAGTTTTTCAGATATGTGACCAGATAATAAGCTTGATATTGAAAATATAAACTGTCTTTAATAGCTCCCCAAATGAAAAAATGCATTGGCGTCAAATCGGGGGAACGCGGTGGATATTTGTATGGCCCATTAAGCGCAATCCACCGATCGTCTAACATCTCGTTAAGCAAGCCTCTTACTGTAATAGTTGTGTACGCTGGAGCACCGTCCATTTGAAACCACCCAATTATTAAGGACCCAATAATTGATAAGGAGAACATGAAAGATAGAGTTCGAACTGCTTTCAATGCGTTATGTTAAAAAGAATTGAAGTACGTTTAGGAGAAAACGGCAACGTTTTTGAACACTTACTTCAAATAGAATTAACAAGTTTTTTAAATTTCCTTTACGTTCCTTTTTTTAATTTCCTTTAAGTTCTGTTAATTTCAAATTGTTCAGTTGTTTTCAAACGCAATCTAGATTTGGCAATGTTTGCAATTTCAACTGTGATGTTTACTAAAATCGATTTCAGTAATTACAAGTACATTTTAGGTATAGGACATTGTACACAAAGTTGATCTAAAATATTCCATAGAGTTGAGAAATGTATTCATATGTTAGGGTTTCCATTTGAAAAAATCGGCTTTTAGCACTTTTCTCGAAATTAACTTCGACCTTATAATTTGAACATTCTGGATAACTTTTTAGAAGAATCCTACCGATTTGTCGATAATATTATGTTTCCTTCACAACAATTTTGCCGGCAAACTTTTTTCCAACGGCCACAGGGGATAATTTATAAGTAATTGAAAGTAACCGTGGAGCTGCCATCTTTTAATGAAAAAATTAATATCTAAAAAATGACATATGTTAGGTATAGGGAATGTAACATAGAATTAATCTCAAATTTAATGAAGATTTCAAAAATGCGAAAAAATTAATATCTAAAAAATGACATATGTTAGGTATAGGGAATGTAACATAGAATTAATCTCAAATTTAATGAAGATTTCAAAAATGCGATAAAAATCAGGCAGTTCCATTTGAAATATAAAAGTTGTCATCATTTCCGGTGGAACCGGAAGTAACAGAAAACTCAAAATATTTTAGTTGAGACGATAGTGTCCAACAATATAAGTCCACAAATTTTCAAACTCTCATTTCATTTGGTTCTCCATATACTTCTAATGGCAGCTCGTCGTGGGAGACCCTGTAGGCTAGTTTCATAGATTTTCTGCGCTGAATACGAATCCGGTCTAAAAAATACGAGCTTATGTTTATTTTGTTACTGAAAGCGCATATATTAGTACCAAGACACGCCGTCCGTATTTCAAGTTCAGTAAACGCTTTTCTGTGAGACCTTTTTCAAGGATTCTATGAAATTGCAGTTCATCCCTTATACATTTTACAAATTTTCAAACTTAGTTTTATAATCTTGTCCAACAGCCGTACTAGGAGCATCTGCTCCATGTATTAGGAGCATGTACTTATCTAAGCTAGTTCGCCTTTATTCATACAAACTGATTAACTCGCACGTTATGCTCATACTCGGAGCATAAACTCAGTTTTATTCGTATCACACTGTATCGTACCTCAATGCATTTAGTGTTGGAATGGATCTACAGACTGGATTCAAAATTCGCATTTGAGAAGAAAGTTTTCTTAACTATGTAGGTGATGTACAAGGGGTTTCGAACAGTCACGTTGAAGTGCAAGAGATTTTCTACAACCAATTATCGGTTCTCGCTTCTTATTTTGAATGTACTGTACAAGTAATAACGCATAGTAAACAAATTTCGAAGCCTGTTGTGATGAAAATTAACTATTCAATTATAGTAATCTCACTCGTTAGTGACTTCAGGAACTGACTACATTGCAGATAACTAGCACTGCATTGGAAAACTTCGCAATTAAGTATTGCTTCAACGGATCGTTAAGTAACATAAAAAAATAACTTCCAGTTTGATAAATGAGCACAGGTATGACAAACTTCTTCTGTCGTACGTCCAACAACTTAGTTCTTAGTAGGTACTTTTATAAATTAAAGATAAGTTTATACATTTATTAGAAAGCATATTAATCAACCATGTAAAGGTCGAGAAATCCCCAGAGAAAAAAGCGATGGACATTAGATTAGTGGTTTTTGCTATATAGTTTTTCTTGGTATACTACTCAATATTATGTAAAGGAAATGTGGAACATTTTGATGATCCCGGAATTTCATCACTTCAGTACCTCGTAATTGCTTCTTAACAAATTGTATATTTGTTAGGGACGCAAAGCGCGGTAAAGGATCCTATTGAAGGACCCTACGTCGCGGGGCTTTTCGAAATTTCCCCAAAAGAGCCTATTAAGCGCTTTCAATTTAATAATTTGCCAAGCTACGTCACAAAACCAGAGTACACAGATAGAGATAAGAAAAAGAGTAAACAAATATAAAGTAAAAATCCTCACCTCTCTGCAAATCTAATTCTCGCAGTAAGTTGATTTGTCAAACTGGGTTCTTTTTAATAACAATTTTTAACACCAAACAGTTCATAAAAATCTGATGTGGCCAGGCACATGACTTTATCATACTATATATAAAATTAATAGTTTAGCTGCATGAGACTCTATTTGATCGAGATCGGCCATGTCTGCATTAAAATAAAACTACTAGAACTAGACAGATATGTCGATTAAAGCTGCGTTCGGATATTGTACTCCGTTGACACCGGGTACACCGTCCAAATGACACTTCCAATTGACACCGTCCAAATGTGTTATTGGGTGTAAAAAGTGTAATGCAATATGCGAACGCAGCTTATATTGACAGAAGTTATTGTCAAAACATTAGCGTTTGACACCAAGACTACCTACTGTCATTAGAATAAAAAAACCTGACAAATCCTGGCTACTAGTTTTCATACAGTACGACCGATCTCGTAGAAATAGAATTTGCTCATGCAGCTAAACTATTGAGTGTACCAAAAAATGTCATAGTGATAAATTATTCAGAATTTCCTTATCTTTAATTTATTATTTAACTATTTCGACGAAATTCCAGAAATGGCGGCTTATTTGCAAAATCTTTCAAAAATGCTAAGACTAAACTTCCAGTTCCTTTGGTCCCTCTTCAACAGAAAGCTTTTCAGCTCTAAGTTTGGTTATGAAACTTCTAAATATGAAGTTTCGTCCCGATACCTTTAGTAGTTTCTCCGGAATCGTCACCACAGAAAACGGGTACACACACACACACATACACACACACATACACACACACACACAGACATTTTTTCGTACCTTGGTCAAAAATGTTCAGGGGACCCAAAAAGTCATATTTCCGCTAAAATCTTAAAATTTCCTTTTGGCACGATTACAATACTTTCAATGGTAAAGTTTTAATGTGTGTGATTCAACTCATCATTGGCAAATATACCCGGGTTTCCGGCGCAACGCCAGAATACAGTAGTTTGCGCAGATAAAATGTTTTAAAAGACGGCACCGTGTAAGCATATGTAAACACATGCAGTGTACAAGAAAACAAAAGCACAACGATGATTTTTGTCAAACTTGGTATGTATTTCTTAGTAAATGTGTACCGTATCCCCATAAGAAAACAGATTACCTAAAATTCGTTTTTAAAACTGGGTTTGATTAAGAATTTTTTAGCTTATGTTAACTTATTACCGTTACGTCAATCCGAAGGAAATTACCGATTTGCATGTAGGTGTCTGGAAGAGTTGTATAACACGAAATCAAAATCATTACAGATAACAGTATGGAGTCCACTTCAAGTGAAAAGAACACATTGGATAACATATAACACTGGAAAATAGAAAATATCCAAGACATATGTATATCTCGTACGCAAATGGTTCTTTCTGGCAAAAGATATTTGCCTGGTCAAATAGATATTGAGTCTTCATATATACTTTTAAAGCTATTTGCCTAGACAAATGTATTTGCCAAAACGTTGTTAGACATATAGCATTTTGTTTTCGATCGTGTCTGTTATACAATTATATGAGGTGTGCATGTTTGTGTTCAAATACATCTTAATTAAAATTTAGTCTTTGATTACTTCTAAGTAATATAGCACCTACTCTGATCATCATGGTTCTAATGAACTTACACATGATTTGATGTGACTACTGATAGAGATTGAGTTTATACCACTAAGAAGATTTTTAGTCAGTAGGATTATCATGAGTTTCAAATCAACAAATGTCTCATCATCAGGTGCCAAGTTGTACCTTATGCTTTAAAACAGTCTTTTTTTACTGAAACAATGTTTGATCTTTTGTTTGTAAAATTACAATCACTAGGTTTTATTACACTTGCTTTAATTTTTTTAGTAATCGAATATTACTAGTTTTTCTCGAAAACTATAGGTATTGGAAATATACCGTAATAGTTTTATTGTAAACATAGACTTTACAATATAATACCAAAATAGTTCTAATGCCACAATTTTTATGCGGATTAGTAAGTTTACAACTATGGCACATTTCAGCTTTATGCCATTCTTCATTCCAGAGAAACAGGCCTGTGATAGACAGACGGACAAACAAGTGATCCCATAAGAATTCCGTTTGTTTTTCAATTTTTGGTATGAAACACCCAAAGCGCTTTGGTTAATGACTTTTCTAGCTTTTGACGACTCTTGAAACACATTCAGTGTCGGTGTTTAGCCGGTGTAGCTTATTCATAGCTCTATTCGAAGATTCGGGTTACCCTACTGAACCTAATTAAAGGCTACACGGAACCATCCAACCTGTATATAAACAGCTCTTAATTGAAGCAAAATACTAGATGCTAATTCAATTCAGAGTAAAATCAATGCATTTGCAATGCAAAGCCATTGTGGGCATAGGCATTTAACACCAACGTCAATTGCGTGATATTTTAGTGAACGCGATTGTAATCGTTAATTTATACTTAACCTCTATTATATTTATTAAGGTCAAGTATATTTAATACAACTTGTTCACAAATGTAAGAAAATTCGAGTAAAACTTAAAAGTGTTCAAGATTTCTTGCGAAGTTTGAGCGATAGTCAAGCGGAGGAAATCTCATTTACATCAAAAGGATACAGGATAATTGCAGGAATGCTTACGCCGGAGATTTTTTGTCATTATCCGCTCTGTTATACACTAAACACCTTGTCCTGTTCACAGCTTATTTCTACATTTTTAATGCGCCACTTCTTTTTTTGTGTTTGACGACAATTAGCGAGTTCTTTGTCTGTAAATGCGTCTCAGAGGGGTTTTGTTCTGTAATTAAAATTTGACATAAATCTCTTATATCTACGGGGATGATATAAACCGACATCAATACTGGGTGGGCTATAGTGCAGCAACACGTTTGAACAAAAGAACATAATATGCTAGACAATTGCACGATCAGTTTGTTTTTGCAATGTACAAGATGCGTGCAATTAATTTTATTACTGAATTCTTTGAATTTTCAATTAAACATGGGTTTCTTTAGCAAAGTGTTGTAATATTTATTGATATATAATGTAGACATTTAGGAATTATGTATGGAACAACACACCCAGTAAATGGCCGCCCCGACGTTGGTGAAACTAAGCCTACTCGCTGAAGATAATTTGTACACAAAATCGGCTCAAAATTCACTCTTTGTTGTTCAATGGTCCAGTTAGAGAACATGAGTGCATGCTCTGGCGGTAAACGTTGTTGAGTCAATTGTTTCGGAACGGCCCTCTGCGCTCTCATATAGAAATAGAAATATATTTATTGAGCCCCCAGATCATTCACTATAGACATCGACCAACTAAAAATAAACATTATGAAGAAAATATAAATACTGTACATGACACATACAATCAATTTCATATGGTACAATCACGAATAAACAGTCGCAGTATAAAATCAAAGAAACAAACTTGTAACAAAACTTTACATTAAAAAAGTCCTTAAGGGGAGGGTCCCATGTAATCGGTCGAAAAAATCAAACTTTTTTCTTTCATATTTTGAAACCTTGAAATGTATATAAAATAAGCGCCTGAAACAGCTTTTTTGCTTCTCGCAAGTTTTACGGTCTTTTAGCCTATGGTATTCTCCGGTCAAAATTTTCTGCGTTAAGGATGCGCAAAGAGATGTGTTTATTCAACTGATAATTGTCAGTAATGCTTTAAAGTAAGATTGTGAAATTTGGATATAGTATAGTGAACGGATAGATCTAGGTGCTTATGATGAATAAATTATTATATATCAATGAATTCGTGTCCCTGAAACTGAAGACCCTGAAACAGCTTTTTTCATTCTCGCAAGTTTTACGGTTTTTTAGCCAATGGTATTCTCCGGTCAAAATTTTCTGCGTTAAGGATGCGCTAAGAGACGTGTTTATTCAACTGATAATTTTCAGTAACGCTTTAAAGTAAGATTGTGAAATTTGGATATAGTATAGTGAACGGATATATCTAGGTGCTTATGATGAATAAATTATTATATATCAATGAATTCGTGTAGAAAAGGAGTTTTAAAAGGTATAATGTTTCTACCGTCTCTTGTTGAGTTTATTACACCGTTACAACTGACGCGTTTTTCTAGAAACACGACCTTCCAAACTGACATGCGCGATTACTTTTGAATCGTTTAACATATCGAGTTTATTCTTTTTTCCCTTAGAGAGAATACTTTTAATTTGAGGCTGAACCTCATAATAAGTGAATCTTTTCAACAATTATATTATTTATAACGATTTGAAAACGAAAAAGCTGTACAAAGGCACACATAAAATTCAAACAGCAGCCATTTTGTCAATTTTCAACTTTTTTAACTAAATGTTGGTTTAGCCACGAAGTAATTGCATCTAGTTTCGCAACGCCTTTGAAATTTAGATTTCTTTTATAAAGATAGGCACTATCGTGCACGTTGTTGAGAACAGCACGCCGCGCAGTACCTAAAAACTTCCTACCACAGTATCCACTTCTTGCATATAGTTGTTTATGGCATAATTTCTCTGTATACACGAAAGTATAATAAATATATAGCAAAAGAAAAAATATTGATATCTCTTACAATTTGTTTGTAAAACTGTCCCAAACTTGAGCTACTTTTTGGGTCTCTACATGAGAACTTCCCCTTAACACTATAAAAACATTGTTCGATAAGATATCGTCTAAAACGATTTTTCAGAATATGGTGGCACACGAACGTATCTCGACGGGGATGCGGTTGTAAATCGCTACACATCAATACGAGGGGCCCGGCTGAAATCCGGACGTATGATGCAACGGTACCCTGTAATCAGATCTATGTCTTGTTATGTATTGGCGATTAACACAATTCCGCGCAAATTTGGTATGGTTTTCAAACACGTATACAGCACACTTATAAATATAGAAAGATTTTTACCTTGAACGTTGGTTGGCAGGAGTCTCGGGCCTTTAAACCAAAAATAAGCCTTATTAATCGTTTTTGCGCAACAAAGAGTCTTTTTTCGCTAGCAACGGAAATTGCACCACCCCATGTCACTACGTTGAAGGACAGATGCGAGTATACCAAAGCGTAGTACATGGTAAGCAGAGTTGAAATGTCCATTTTTCAAGTTTCAGTATGGCGTAGAATGCTGTGTTAAGTTTTAAAGCTACACTATCCACATGGTTGCGGTACGATAATCCACTGTCAATATGCACTCCAAGAAAATTTGTGGAGGGAGATGTTTGAACTCCGTCAATGGGCACTCCTCACCTCGGACCAAACAACACAGTAACTGTGTTGTCCATATTCAGAATCAATTTGTTGTGTGACAGGTGCACCTGTCATCACACCATGTCCTCATCTTTTCCTCTACTGCCCTAAGCTTATGCTGAAGTTCTTCCAGATTGTTTGCGGACACAGCAATTGATGTATCATCCGCAAAACTCACAACAAATCCATTCTTTAGGCTTTGGCGAAGATTGACATATAAGAGGAAAACCATGGGACCTAGCGTCGATCCTTCAGCGACGCCACACGCCTTGTTGCTAAAGGTTACTATCAAAATAGTGAAAGTTTTGCTACAATTCGTTAATTGCGCCAAATTTTTGGTAGAAATATGTTCCAAATTCAACCACTGTCATATACTTTCTAACAATGGTACTTTGTGCACAAGAATATTCATATTTGCTGGATTTGAATGGTTTCTCGTCTTTCTGCATTACGAGCGCATGACGTGTGTTTTACTGTACCAGTACTTTCGAATTTTGCGACTATCGCTTCCACAGTGGATGAATTTGAAACATTATTTCTACCGAAAATTGAACTCAGTTTACGAATTGTAGCAACCAAACTTTCACCATTTTGATAGTAACATTTAGCAATAAGGACACGTTGTTCTCTCGTGTCTCGTGCAGCGCTCCATGTTTACTAACTCCCATCTGTCTCCTATCGGCTTGTCGAAACTCGTTGACCTACGGAATCATAACATAAAACACAAAAAAAAACATAAATAAATAAGCCAAAATAGCGCGAAATTCAAATATTGCGCTCTTATTGAGACACTCTTTATATACCAGTCGGTTTAGAAGAAAATTGTGCGTTCACATGTAGGCGCGTAGGTTTGCGGAAGTTACTTTTTATTTATTCTTTTGTATTGGTTTATGGGGCACTTTGTATAAAGGCAATTCAGCACGCGTGCTTCTGGAGAAATATTTTGTTGGAGTTCTCCATTTCATAAATTTTCTTATCGTATGGAGTCGGCTATGTTCCTATTGTCTCTCAAAAGTAATTTTGTGAATAAATGAAAATTAAATAAATGAATAGTTTTATATTTGTCTTTTCCAATAAAGTTTTTCAACTGCTAAGTGGAAATCCTCCTAAAACGTCTGCATATAATAGTTTGTAACTTGCAGACACTAGGTATGTACTAACAAATTCATACAGTTTCGGTGTGATGCATTTTAAAATCACAAACATTCGTAAAAGGTTTTTAGCTGCACCTGTCATCCACACGAAGTAATTCACGGGTCAGGAAGTTCCATGCAACAGAAACTATAGAGCCACTGTAGAATCAAATTTGCATAATACATATCTTACGTATTACACGCTCTGGTAACCATGGTTATGTTATGATTTTTAACACATTTATACAATATTTAGTACGAAGGAACCTTTTCATATACCAATGAATTATTGCAATTTCATTCTGGAAGACTTATTTCAAAAGAAAACTATTCGTAAATGTTTCAAAGTTTATTCATTATAAACGGAGCGTGACGCGGTCGCAACGGCAATAAAAGGACTGTTATGTGGGGGTGTTCCGGTGTTACTCACTATAAACACAGCCAAAAGAGACCGCCCTAGGACGTTCAGGTGTATTTTACCTCGCAAACATGTTGATGTTTACTTCAAGAGTGGATAAGGGAAATTTACCTATTAGCTGTTTGGGTTAATGGCTTTAATAATGTGTTGCTAAAGGGCTATTGCTTCTAAATAAGTTAAGCTGTTCTCATAACTTTTGGAAAGTAAACACAGATAGTGTCACAAATAATTAAATGTTAAAAGTTTATACATTGCTCTAGAGTAGAAAAGTATGTATTATATGACATATCTATGGCAGGAGTTTTTTTTTTATTTTTATTGTCATATATTTACCTACTTCAAAGTAGCTGGGTTATTCCATGCCAAATAGCCTGGGTTTTTGATAAAATTTGGTGTAACTATTGCCTTGGTAGCTAAGCAAATATACCAAATATGATGTTTATATCTCAACTTGTTTTCGAATTATGAGAACGCCAAATTTTGAGAATCAATCCGGTTTTAAACTGCGATAACTAGTCAAAATTTAATATCAAAAATATAGCTCGCTAAATTTACTATAGGAATGGTTTCATATCTCTTGTTCGTACAGCTAACATTTTCAAAAGTATAGGCGCCTGATTGTACTGAAAATACGTACTCAAAATGTGCGTTGTTATACATGTGTACACTGTACAGTCATGTATAAAAGATGTACGAAAGATGTATGTTCCTATCGCTATCTCGCAATTTTAAACGAGCATGTCGTTTATATATGTGTATACTGGTTTTTGTTATTCTCTCCTCGGCCGCTATGCAAAAAAGGGTATACCACGGACACATTGCTTCAAAATTCTGAAATAGCGATAGGAACATACATGTTTCCATGACAGTACGTTCGGGTGGATCGAAAATATGAAAATTTTAATATCAAAACTGCTTGATGGGGGAATTGATGTTCTATGCCAGGGGTTTTCAACCTTTTAGGTTCCGTGTACCAGCTTAAAAATATCCAAATTTCTTCGTACCACCACCCTTTATACAAAAATGCATATTAATACAGGGAAAGAAATAATCCTACTTATTTATTTTGTAATAAAATAATAACAAAAGTTCACTTGGTAAAAACTTATTCTCATCGAAACCAATAACAATAAAAATTATATACCTAAAAAAATTTCATTTGGTATACAACAGTAAAATAAAAAAATCCTTGGGGTTGTTTTGCTAAACCAATTTTCTTTAAATATCATGATCTGTGTCAATTAGTTTCAAGCTCAAATTTGGCTCAATCATTAATATTGGCTTATGTTTGTTGTTTAAATATAATATTGATGAAAACCCATACCTACATAAATTTCACATAAATCGTGGCGCAAAAAGGCATTAAAAGTCTAATATCTTAATCTCCAGTTTCTTTAAAATAATTCTTCCTCTGGATCCAAAAAAACGGTGACTGTAATAATTTTAAATTCTTCTATCAGCGCTGTGTGTGAGGAAATGTCTATCAATGTTCTTAAATGTTCTTTTTCTATTAGGTTGTGTAGTTTGGTATTTACATACCTTTTAGATTTCTGATCCAATTTGCATTGTCATAGATTTGCGAAAATAACTATTGTTTTTTAAAGAGGTGCAATCAATATTTTTTTACATCCGACTACTTCATCATTGATGTTTCCCATCTTTCTTCAAGGGAGCCTTTGAATGCTGGCAATAAACTACATTTATTTTTATTAACTTCTTTGATAATTAACTCGATTTATTTATTGGTAATTTTATCTTCAACAATAATCAAATGAACCTTTGATCCCTGCAATACTAAATTTAATTCATACAGCTTTCCAAAAATATCAGCTAAATATGCTAACCGGGCCATCCACAATTCGTCAAAGAAAGAATTTTTGAATTCGAAATTAGCGTTTTCAAGAAAAACGAACTTCTGATTTAAGTTCGAAGAGACGATTCAAAACTTTACCTCTCGAGAGCCATCTATCATCGGAATGTAACAAGAGTGACTTCTGTTGCTACCCATCTCCTGACATAATATTAAAAACATTCGTGACCTGAATGCTCGACTTTTAATATTATTGACTGCAATTAATTTTTTGTTAAAGCCCGAGTTCCATCAGTGCAGACACCAGTGCATTTCGCTCATGGAATGGAATTGTTACACATAAATTTATTAAGAAATTTGAATATTTCACCAGTTGTTCTTTCGAGCAGAGGTTTACAAAATAATTATTCCTCTGCAATTTTCTCTTCTACCTCGAATCGGATAAAGACTAATATGTAATTAATAAAAATTAATTATGTCAGTATTTCATCTAATTGTAGCGCAAAATATTAACTTTGATTTATCTTTTTAACTACACTTCCTTTTACACAATGTGCCATTTGAAATACGTCTGCGTACGGTAATAGGTATGATAGGTAATAGGTCTGATTTGACCGCTATAATTTTGGGTCTAACAATTTAACAATATCGTCTGAATAAATCTGATTTTAAGTTTGGTACCTTTTGCGTACCACCTAGAAGTCCTTCGCGTACCACCAGTGGTACGCGTACCACCGGTTGAGAACCCTTGCTCTATGATATGTAGTTACTAGTGAGAAAAAAAATCTGATTTTTAGCTTAATGTTTTGTACTGCCCCAAAATTTATTGTATGAACTGTAATACAGTTGACCTTAGATTCGTATTAGGCCGGCTGTATTAGATGAACCGCATACGTTAGAGATATACGTTAGAGATATTTCTGTGACACCTGTCCTGAGTCGGCATCGAAAACCAATCGCAATCAAAAGCATTTTCACTCGTATCAATATTTTTATTTTTTCATTCCGCTGTATCACTTGTTAGATTATGGTTTAACACTTCTGATAAATATCGAGATTGAGCTATAAAATTATAGAAATGTTTCGATCCACAGATACATATAGATATATACATATATACATATAGATACAGATACACGTTTTGTTTTTATATGAAACCACGGCTTATACAGTTTTAAAATGTAAGTTGTTAAAGTTAATAGATTTAAAGGTTAATGAGAAGCCATATACAACCGCAGAAGTATAGTTTCTGTAGTTAGCCATTTTTATGTGTATTATTTTTTCGGGATTGCGATAGCCAGTAGGAACATTCTCGTAAATTAATTGCTCAGCAAATATCTGATATATGTTGCTGATCTGTACTTAGATCGTCGTGGCTGACTCATTGCTGTAAATCTTATCCTATGGGACCAGCAAAACCTCGCAGGCCAGTTGTTGATTTATCTAAATGCTTGAAGAGATTACGCAGTTCATTTGAGTGTAGTAACCAAATAAACGATTATCGGGTCTTTTTCATTAATACCACTAAAAGCCATATCAGTATTGGTCACCGTGCCATCACAACCAACTGCATTTTTGTAGTCCTGAATGTGCTCGCTGCTTCACTTTTAAAAATATATATTTATAAATAAATTCTGTCTGCTGCCTAGAGCAGTCTTGACACTATTGTATCTCCTGCTCTGTCTGAAATTCCATACGATTCAGCTTCCTTTATTACGCAAGATTGAGTTGACTTGGATTTTTTGGGTCTGTTTGGGATGGGTAGGGTTGAAGGTAAATCCCCCGCTCTGGTGTCTTGAAATACCTAGTATATTAACTACTATAATTACTAAATAAATTCATACTGTAGGGGTACGGTATGAATGTTGAACTTGCTGTTAAAAACGATTCCACTATAGACCGTTGTAGTAGTAACACATATTGTTTTTCCGTAATAAATTTATTTTACATATACAATTTGTATAATGTATATTGTATATAGCTGTAACGTTTTTCTATGACTCACATATAATTAGTTTTCTATATACGACTATTTAATCGCTAGCACGATACACGCCGATGATTGTGATGACAGTAACTTTGTATAATAATGACAGTGCTTTTGAATTATGACTTCTCTTAAAGAAACTATCATTATCATACAAATCCCATGTCAACACCTACGTGGTTGACAGTTGGTTAACAGTTTGCCTCACTACCATTGACAGATACATTTGAAATATTTGATATAAAATGGATTTTACCTACGACCGTATATGTAAATGTCCCTTACGTCACGGACTACTTAGCTCGTATATCGCTTATAACATACGTGTGCCTTTGGCTGTGCGTTTGTGTTTTTAACGCACGACCTAGTGTCATAATGACAGATGTCGCGCGAATATTTTGATTATTTATTTGTCATTTTTGATACAATTTATATTTATTGAAATTTTCGGTCGTAAGTAAGTGCAATACTCGAGCTGTAACATATTATTACTAGCTCGTGATAATTTATGTTGAATTTATACTGGAATTTTCGATCGACACTTCAGACAAAGTTCTCCGTAGTTGCAATAGATGTCGCGCGAATACATTGATTGGTTAACCGTCAAATATTCTTACCTGTATTTGTTTGTCATTTTTGATACAATTTATTGAAATGGTCGGTCGTAGGTAAAATTATGTACAATACTCGAGCTGTAACGCATATTACATACTCGTGGAAAATAACAAAACTCGCCGCTTCGCGGCTCGTATGTTAAATTTCCACTCGTACGTAATATGCTAGTTACAGCTCTTGTAATGTAATATACTATTGTGTCTTGGATAAAACGTCGTATCTGACTGGCGCATGACGGATATAAATTTCTTGCTTTAAAATTTCTTGCGCCTACGGCTCGTGTATAAAAGTTTTGTATTTTTGTTCACGTGGGGGCAGTAGAAGTTATTAATATTTTTATCTCAAATTTGTAAACACTACTCGTTACACCATAGAGAACCAACATTCCACCAAGCAAATTTGATTAGTGAACAAAATAATTCATAGGTATAAAAACGATCCACCCTACAGTACATGTGATTATACGGTATGGCAGGCGCCAACATCATTCAAACCGTTAATTGCACAATCAAAAGGCACTGAAACCATTTTATAGCAAATTTTACTAGCTATAATTTGGCAATAATTATTATTACGGAAAATTTGACATTTTCACCTATCCCGGGTGACACCGCCATAGGTACGCCCGTTTATCTTTTATTGTTTATGACCCTGGACGAATGAAACTTTAAGAAATGCTAATAGACAAAAAATAAATTTTTTTTGATGTTCTTGCGGTTAGTATGGCTTCAGGTTTTCCGAAAATGATGTCATCATTGAAATTTTAAATGGACCTTATTTATTTGTGTGATATTTTCAATCAGGATAACATTCTGAATAAAATATCAATCGTCAATTTGTATCACCAACGCAACGAAAAAATAATATTTTTGTTTATTAATCTAGGTGGCTATGAATTGGTGAAAATAGTCGAAAATTTTCAAATATATATACTAACTACTTATCTATTTTGGCCGATATTGTAATTTTTTTTCGTGTGCTTCATGGGTACACTCTGATTATTCGATAGAAAACATTTTCCCGATTACAATGACACTAAATACTTTTGTTGAACATCGCAGCGTGGAAATGTTGTTTAAAGCAAGGAAAAAAAATTGGGTTTAATGATCAAAGTCAACGTAGTGAACTATGGATGAATGGTAACATCCGTAACAGCCTGTAATACAATATCGACTAAAATTGTTACTTTTTTAGTGTTAATGTTGACAATTTTCGACTATTTTCACGAATTCATAGCTACTTAGATTCATAAACAAAATAATTATTTTTACTTATTATTTCGTAGCTTTGGTGATAAAAATCGACGATTGATACGTTTTTGTGTTCAGATGTCATGCTGATTGAAAATAGCAAAAACAATTTAGATATTTAAAATATAATGATGACGTCATTACCGAAAAAACTAGAAGTCACACTAATCTCAAACATACCGCCAAAAATGGTATTTTTTTTCTATTAGCACTTTTCGAAATTTCATTCCGTTCAGCGTCATAAATAAAAAGAAACGGGAGCACTATTGGCGTGGGTCGCCCGGTATATAAAATGACCAAACATCCCTCTTTTGGTGGGACTGTCCAGATTTTTCCCATTTTGTCCCGCCTGCCCGAGTTTTAAAAATACCCCGCTATTAAGGAAAATCTTAAATTTTTCACGTTTAGATAATTGCTAAAAAATATATACTATATAGTTCGATCAATGGATCTTTGTCGCCCTGTCAAAGTTTGCCGAATCTAGTTACGATAAGGTTGTCATGCGATCACTCTTTCTACGACATGTGAAATTATTGACACTTACGTCGGACGTACGTCTTCCATGACTAAGACACACGGTCTCGGATACTAATGTTAGGTACTAATGTGTATAACAAAGACGGAACTATCGTTAAATGTCATTGTGTACTTCGTAATTCCAGCGGCGTCGCTTTCAGGGGTCCTGTCATTGCGAACTTGACAAAATGACAGGAAAGCGATTAAATTCCCAGGCACGAAATCTCGTTGTACAATGTATAAATATACTTAGTAATTGCCATAACTCAAAACATTATACTCTACTACAAAGCCGAATTAACTTAACCTATACTTTAGTGCAGGGTTGATGGTTATGTTTTTCGACAAAATTTATTTGACTACGCCACTGACTGAATTACAAGCGTTGATTATTATTGACAGGGAGGCAAAGATCCGTTGATCGAACCATACATATTATAGGATTGTTTTTGTTTGGCCCCACCATTATTTTTAAAATAGTTAGAAAAAAGCAATAATTACATTTAATTTAATTAGTAAATTGGGGTTACTACGGTATTACAAAATTAGTGATTTTCTTTCTACAAGAAAAAAGAAAATAAGAAAAATTAGGAAATAAGAAAAAAAATAAAAATTACTCATTTTAGGTAACTAACATACCACAATAATTAAAAAGTTAATATTGATTTATGAACAACCAGACTCTCAGCTAAATAACAATAACGACAATACAATAATTTCCTTTCTGCCATTTGTACATGAAAATGATTTGGTTGAAACGCCGCAGATGCAACGAGAAAAAAATTGTTAAACAACTTTTTTGGTAAAATTAATAGTTTAGCTGCATGAGCAAATTCTATTTGATTGAGATCGGTCGTGTCGTACGACCGATCTCAATCGAATAGAATCTCATGCAGCTAAACTATTAATTTTATGAAAAGGATACGCAGGTGAACAAGTTATTTATATATTAATTTTATATATAACATGATAACGTCATGTGCATGGCCACATCCGATTTTTTTACTATTGAATTAATATTAATAAGTGACGGGTTGCATCTGACTGTGAGTGATTGGAAATTATAAATAATTGCACATTATTACACTTTATGGCTTTATCATCCGATGGATGTAAACCAAAACCTTTTACGTTGTGGCTCATTGTATAGTATAAAGTAGGGAAAGTGGAATCAACATAGCGACCTCACCGGTCCAGATATTTTTTTTCTCCAAAATATAATGGAACATGTATTGCTGAATTGAACGATTTTAAAATTGTTTGGCCATACATCTTTGCGCAACGTGTATTTTGTCAATAGAAAGTGCCTAGGTGATAGTTCTTTTTGAGCTAACCATGAATTCGGACTCAAAAGCTTTCTATCGCGGAAGGTTTTCAAAATGTCAATTTTAATTGATTTATAGCGGTTGAAGCCCCAGAAAGCACTGTTCTTTGTTGTACATTTTAAGAAGTAAACACACTCTAATTTTGTTTTCTTCTTTAAAACAATGAATAAAACTATAAACAAATATCAAAAAATTTTAAAAAGTATTAAGTATTAAGAATTAAGTATTAACAATGTTAATAATTACGAAAGTTTTAACCAAGTTTTTAGAGATGATCGTTCTAGTTTGGATTTGGTTTTCTTTATGTTGTATGTTGTATCAACTCACATAATTAACGTGGCAAAAGTACACAATGACCACAGATACCTGACGCAGCATTGTTTAAAATAATGTGTTTAAAATCACGTTTTTTACATTTTGGTCCCCCTTTACATTTCCACGGCAAATAATTAACTTTATCCAAGGATCTAACAATGTACCCGCTGCCTATAACAATGCAGTTTAAGTTTTTACAGTGTTTTTTTAATGTAGTATTGCACCCCGGAAAATTTATAAAAATAATAAAAAGTAATTAGCATATTTGAATTTTTTAGTAAACATTCCTTTTTATGAAAGTCACTTTCCGGAGGTGAACATAAAAAAATAGAAAGGATTTATCTATACCTTTAGTTTAGATTCTGATTTGTAATCTACGATGTAGAAAGACACCATTGACTTTGCTGTTTATTCTACGTATTTGTCTACGTTCTCTGTAACCCGTGGTAAGTTTCAGTTGCAAACAGATTTTTTTCAAACACTCTCAACAATTTTCATTAGTGCAGTACCTATACTTGCTCCTTAATTCTCGCTTTCTGCTTTGTTGCAGATACGCCATTTCGGACTAACACAGTATTGCCGTGTTGACACTGTGACATGTGCACATTCCATGTTAACCAAATTACAACCCTTAACTTAATTCGCCTGCGAGGCACGCACAGGTCGGTCTTTCCCAGTCTAGTAACACGATTTAGACAAACTTCTTGCCCGCTGTGCTCTCCAATCCGTCCACATTGATTACCCGCAATCAATTAACCAGAGCTGGCGACTTGTTTAGTTAAAACTTCGCAATATCCGAAGAATTAAGCCTTTGCTTAATTCAGACGATTATTATGTAATACTTAGAGGTGGAACCGACGCCATCGTTGCCGCTTGAGGAATCCAAAGTAGCACTCCGGCGGCACCGTCACCGCTGATACCCTGTAGACGTCGACGGGGACAAGAAAATTGATGGTCTGCAGCCTTACGGGCAATTAATAATTCATTTGTCTCTCAGCGAAGGCACCCTAACAAATTATTCCATATCTTGGAATGGCGGCTTTTGTTCGAAATGTTTGTTTTCGATATGATCGACGTCGAGTCTAATTTTCAGCGCGAGATAGAGCCATTGAGCTCACTGGTTTACATGAAATTCACGACGACAGACGATGTTCCTATAATTTGAAATAGCACGGTGCAACAATTCAGCAAAAAGTGTTGCGATGAACAGTGAATCGATAAAAGCAACAGTTTGCTCTATAAATAACTTAACTTTATTAAAACGTCTATTTTCATCGGGGCCCTAATGCGTTTTATAGGCAACTATGCGGAACCAACTGTAAGGCCGTTCGCCCACTGGCTAAACCAGTCGTAAGCGCAAATCAGTAAAAAAAGTCGTAAATCAGTCATCGACTTAATGGCCAATCAGCGAACGATTTGTGTATATTTATATTTATAACCTAAAATATATCCACTGTCGGTTGCAAAAGTATTGAGCCCTGTGTTCAAACTGCAGCGTTTCCCAACCGGGGTTCCGCCGAACCCTGGGGTTCCGCGACATGTATTATTTTAGCATGGGATTATTATTTTAAATATTGGATTAATAAACTAGGTCAATCCATGAATAATTTTGATTTGGACCCCTTCTAACCCAATAAACCACTGTTATTCGATATTGCATCTAACGGGCACATTCTAGATTATTCATTAACTTCAATTGACAATATTGCTTACAATTATCACGTTACATATAAACAAAATAACCTCTAGAAAAACAATCTGGCAGAGTTGTTAGTCAAATTCTAACATTATTTGTTTTCAATATTTTTGCCTTTCCAAATGTGTGACAAAATAAACCTATAATTTGAATCTGCTGCTCATAATTGTACTTTAGGAGAAGCACAGAGTTGTAGGTGGTGGATTTCAAAATGATCTTACATTCCAGATAAGATAACTAACCTATTACCAGACAAGCTCTGAGCTTCTATGATGAAAATTATGTCGGTCCCATTCATAGAAAATCAATAAATATAATAAATATAAATATAATTCTAGACCAAAATTTATACGGACAGGAAAATAAATCAAAATAAGTCAAATTTCGTGACCGCATTTAATTAAACAAAAAATAATTAAATTAAATTAAATTAAATTGACAACAAACGTGGTTCTCGCCCGACGCAAATTTTTGATATAAGAACTTTATTTAATTAGAAAACCATAACGTATAAAACCACAAGCAGTGCACGAAGGAGGTACATCAAAATGCATCTTCTTAGACAATAAGACAATTGACCATTCCCTGATGATGATGCCTAGGCATCGAAACATGTCTCGATAAAATAAAATATAACCCGTGCAAGGACGAAGAGATTCGCTTTATTTCAATATTAAAGCAGAAACCTTGCAATACGGATAATACCAATTAAATTGAAGTAAGTGCTAATTTTGACAATGAAACAAATTAAAAGGTTTGTATTTATTTTATTTAAAATTTGGAAAGTTTTTGCATTTAATTTTCTCCTCGAGTTATAAATTACCTTGTACCAGTTCAGTTTTCAACATTGTGTATGTATGAGCAAGCTTTTTCTTATTTAACAAACTTTAAGAGATCATCTGTTATAGATGAAATTAGTGTGTACAAATATCTTCTAGTTGGGTGTTTATTCCCACATTTTTTTCTCAGAACGTAATTATTGTTCAGACTAAAATGTTTCATAAGGACTTCTTTATTTTTTCAATACCTTAAAAAAATACAAAATATTAATGAAAGAGTATTTTAACTGGCTCTAACATCTTAAGGAATATTAACTTGTTATCAATATGAGCCCATATGAAACTTTTTACACAGAATAAATTTTAATTTTTGTATTTTGACCAATGATTCTTTTTTACATTTTTTAATGAATTCATTTATTTAATTATTTGTAAACGGTACTTCTTGTATTCTTCGTTTTCGCATTGTTTGATTTGTATTTTCTTCTTCCTTCCTTTGGTAATACTTGAAGAAACTAAAAAGAACAAATAAGTTTATACCTAGAGAGAAGTATCTGAAAATGAATGTAATAAACTACCAAAAAAATTACATGAGAAGTACTTTAATTTCACAGTAGTAAGTAATATTCTATTATTGAACGAGTTTCTTTACAGACTTGTATTTGGTTACTTGAAAAACTGCGTTTCACGCTTTTCTCTTCGCAAAAATAATAATAATAATAATAATCCACGCCTTAACATCCCCCAACAGCTTTCGCCACTACGGGGGCATAAAATACTCGGAATGCCTTGGAAAGGACATTGTATATTTTTTGTTGGGGTTCCACCAGGTTCCAACCCACTTTAAAGGGTTCCGCAAGAGTAAAAAGGCTGGGAAACGCTGGTTTAAAGGCTTGTAACACCTTATATTGTGCTGAAATAATCATCAAAATCGGTCAAATGTTACAAACGTTATGGAACATCACAGTTTAGGAAAATTTTAGGTGGTCTCGTTAACTAAACTAATAAATACGAAAGATAAAAACGAGTAGTTGTTCTTGTGCGCCAGCTGCACAGCATGAAAATAAATATTTGAAAGGGGCCCAGATACTAAATTTTCTTGATACGCTTGGTCAAATATACGGGGTGCATACCTAAGACCGCATGACTTATTTAGTCACCCTTTCGGTACGCAGTGATAAAGAGAAACCACCCGCTGGAGAAATATAACACCAATAAAAATAGTTGAGATACGTATACAGGCTGAACAAAGCGAACGGTAAAGCGCTCCCCGTCGCAGTAAATCAAATAAAAATATTGGATGCGGACCGCAAAAAAGCATGAGTTCGCCATCAAAGGACTTTTTACTGGTCAGTTTCAAAGTAACGCTTTATAATGGCGGAATTATCATGTGTGGGAACCTCAAACGGAAAGTAACATATAAATTGGATCTTATCTCCAAGACGAAATTCTAGAGGTTCAATTTTCATCAAATCTCTTAAGTTGTGTGCGAAGAAAAGACGTACGGATCCATTAGAAAAGCGAAATTTTAAAATTACAGTTACTTTTTGTTATTTTTACATGAATCTTACAGTTTTCTCTGAAGCTTAATAAGTTGGCACCTGTTTGAATTACAAATTTTTGTCTGATTACGCCATTCCAAGATAACAATACAAATACTATCCTAAAAAGCATAGGGAGAATAATATTCCCCCCCCCCCCCCCTATGCTGGCTTTTACTTATAACAACACTTCAAATTGCCTAACAAATGACATCTGATTCGGATAGGATTTTTTCCCAGGAATCCGAATCTGAACACAGAAATGGTGAATTGGTTCTAGTTTTCACGAAAAACAGTCTTAAAGGTGCAAAAGACGAGTCAGCCAAGCGATTTAGTTCTTGTTTTCACGAAAAACAGTGTTAAAGGTGGAAAAAAGTATTTTTTAGTACGTTTTGACACATGCAAAATAATAGCGTTATGATGTAGATGTAGATATAGGTGTTGATATGTAGAATCAAATAAAACTTTGAACCTTCCGCATTAAGCCCATATAGCTAAAAATAGATGGCATAAACTTTGAACATTTTACACCACTTTTTATAAGAGCGCGCGACCATTCACTGCTTCTTCCTTTATTTATAAATTGCACTGTCTAAAGAAAAAGTTGTCGGACAAATAATAACTGATCGGATAGGTTTTTTTCTGTAGAATTTGGATCTGAAGGCAGAAACAGTGAATTGGTTATAGTTTTTCTTAGAAAGGCAGTGTAAAAGATGCAACACTATTTTTATAGGCTTCTGTGTAGGTAAATTAATTAATATAATATATTAATTGGTTAGTGTAAATCTTTTTTCTAGTAGACATGCCAATACCACAAGTACCAACTGTCATCTCACAACATGAGTATCCATGGTCAGATGACAAAGTACTCCCTAAGCACAGAGCATGATTTATTCTGGCAGTGAAAGCGAAGATGAGACTTTGTAAACTGTAATAAATTTGTGAAAATATGTATTTCCTTCTTTCAAGCTTTTTGTATGTTATCTCAAAAATTAAAACAAATGTTATAAAATTGATATCAAATTCGAAATCATCACCCTACATTTAATCTGATGGCAATACTAAACGAAGAAGGCTCTGCCGTTAGGAAAAGTGTACATGTAAGCGCTTAAATTGACACACGCTCCTATTCAAAAATGCTGCCACAAATTTAAAGTTTACGCTACGTGATTTCTCATTATGTTAACAAAAAGCAGTAGGTTCATAGTTTTATTTGATCCAACGTGGAAACTTCCATAACCTCGAGTTATTGCTTTGCACGTGTTCAGGTAGTAGGTAGAAAAGAAGTATGTTTGCAAATTTAACACTGTTTCTCGCTAAAATTAGAACCAATTCACTATTTCTTTTTTCAGATTCGGACTCCATAGGAAAAATCCTACCGAAATCAGTTGTCATTTTCCAACAAATTTTTATTCGGCCAACGCAATTTATAAATAAAGGAACAAGCAGTGTGGTCCGCGTGCTTCAATGGGCGCGCGCTCCTATAAAAAAGTAGTGCAAAATGTTCACAATTTATGCTATCTGATTTCCAGCTACATGGTCTTAAAGGAAAATGTTCAAAGTTTTATTTGGTCCTACATATAAATATCTACTACTTACATAACGTTATTGTTTTGCATGCGTATAAAAGTAGCAAAAACCTCGGTTTTTTACCTTAAACACTGTTTTTCGCGAATTTTTCCGTCAACTTTTTATTTCGCCTGTACAATGTATAAATAAGAGAAGAAGCAGTGCTCTCCGACCGGGGCTGCGATGGGCACGCGCTCCTATAAAAAAGTGGTGTAAAATGTTCAAAGTATAAGCCATCAGATTTCTCGCTATATGGTATTATTAAAGGAGAAGGTTCAAAGTTTTATTTGATCATAATAACATCTACTAAATAATGTTACTGTTTTGCAATTGTTCAAAGGTAGCCAAAAACGCTTTTTTGCACCTTTAACACTGTTTTTCGAGAAATCTAGAGCCAAGTTGTCATTTATGCGGCAATTTTTTTTGTTGGCCAGTGTAGTTTTATTTATAATTTGTAGTAGTAAAACTACTTCTTTTCATTATACACGACTCTCATTATTATCTTGCATTTTCATAATCTAGTCATAAAATAAATATAGAATTTAACTTATTTCTGCAGCTATCAGTTTCAATGAATGTTGCTTATGATCCGTTACATTTGTAATTTACCCATACAAAATGAGACTGAACTAGCGATTCCATTTTTTAAAAGATCGTAAAATAAGCGACCGCATGGGGGTCGTTACATATGGGACGGGGAGCGAAAGAGAGCCGGAATATGGTGCCAACGTAAGATGTTAGAACGTTAGAAACTGAACTTTTTATTTAACGATAATAAAGATAACTACTTAACGTAATATTAGCTAAAATTTGTACCAAAATTACAAAATTACTTTTAAAAAGAAATTTTTACTTTGTTTTAAAATAGCCATCGTACCATCATCGGGATATCGTTAACTCGCTGTACGTTGCAAATGGTGCAATTACGATTATCCATATCATAGAATGTTCGAATGTGTCGAGCTTCTTTACTGTTAATCAATGTTGCTCGTTTAAAGTCCATTTGTACAATACGGAAAGTCACGCGTCAGAGAACGACAACTTCACGTCAAAATATTGTTAAAAAGTCCATTCGCACTATACGGAACGTCACGTCATGTCAGATAACGCCAACGTCACGTAAATTCTGCTACGAATTCTATACTATTATACTCTATACTTTTTTTTCATGGGTAGTTAGCTTAATATAAAATATAACAATGATTAATTTGGGATAAAGAATATGCAACAACAATCACTAAAGGAAAAATGAGCACGTAAGGTGTTCATCCTACACATTATTAATCACCTTCTTACTAAGTTCATTGCTTTTAATAATAATAATAATATTAATAAACTTTATTTCGCCAAAATACATTAGTAGCAGGGAAATGGTCAAAAGAAAAATGCACATAAAGCATATAACAATTTAAGATACAATAAAAATTTAGACTATCTTTTTTTCCTGTAAATCCTGTATTCTTCAACATCGTAGAAGTTCTGTTGTTGTTTACCCGCCTCTCTTCTTTTGAGCAAGCTGGTGGAAAAAACGGTTTAACGCCTCTGGCCAAAAACTTGGATCTTGTAGTACATCTAAATCCTTTATATTAAATGCGACTTTGAATGAGGAATATTCTTCCGGATGTTTCGATGGTAACTGGGTACATATTGGACTTTTGATATTTTTTGATGATATATATGTCTTTAGGTTTCCTTCTGAAGTATCGGGGTGTAGTCTATAAACATGAAGATACCCGTAGCTTGGGACCACTTTTAGTGAGTTATTATCATCAGTTGCTTCGCCGTGGATTGTTTTGATACTTCGCCGCTTCCTAGACTGCACCAATTTAAATTCCTCCTTTGCATCTCAGGCTCTTCGACAGTAATTGGAATCGGAGCCCTTTTGTGCGATTCATTTGGTGTTTTATTCATGTGAATTGCGTTGTTTGTAGTCTTCTGTTGATTTCTTTTCATCTCCTGCAGGTTGTTATTTTGCAGAGCTTTTCTGTATGATGGTTGATTTTTTGAGGTATTAATGTGAGCTTCCCTTATTTGACCACAGGTGGCGATAGTAGCATTTGATTTCGATGGTTCTTTTAGCGTCATAGAGATGTCTCTGTCAGATCCTTCTTTAGGCTTTTGAAGATAAATATCTTTTCCTTTAGCAAATTGTTATTCTCAATAAGGATACTGTTTCTTCCGCTTGTTCTTTAGTTTTTTCCTCAAAAGGGTTACTTCCACTCTCAGGAGCTCCAGTTCATGTTCCACGTCACTGGTTATAACCTCACTTTTCTGGGGTACAACTTTTCCTTGGTTCTTCTGACTGCTGCATTGCTTGGAGTGTCGCACCAGGCAGCGAGGATGGAATATCATGTCACAGTTGATGCATGATGCCTCTGACGAAACTGAACTCTTACAGTAGCTACAGAAATTTGCATTTTTTAACACTGTATCTGAAATATGGGCCTCACTTCCCACCATCTTGACCTCAATCCTTATTATTTTAGATAGTCATATTAGATTAGTTATATTGCTGAATGTTAATGGTGAATTTTTTCGTATTGCAATTTAGGATATTATTATTTTAGCCAAATGTGCCAAAAGAATTAATTATGGATAAACTAACAAACTACAATCACTTGTATTTTACTGTTTGTAGTATTTTTTAATGAAATATGCATTTAATGCATTTAACAATATTTTGGAGTGACGTCGCCATTCGCTGACGTTACGTGACGTTTCGTATAGTGCGAGTTGACTTTTACAGTTTCAGAATAGAATAGGCAACGTCACGGCACGCCACGGCAAGTCACGTCAAAATAATCTTTTCGAGACTATTCTTTTCTTGACGGACGGTGACGTTTACGGTCCGTGTAGTGTCTGAATGTTACCATACAATATGCATTTAACAATATTTTTACGTGACGTTCCGTATAGTGCGAATTTACTTTTATTCGGCAAAATTTAACTTATTATTCTGGCCCTTCTATTATTTATTATTAGGAATTTCTATAGGATGCGCGATTTTAGTGATTATAAATTTTTTTTATTTGTTCTTTTTTTTGTAATTTTGGTTTAAAACATTGCTCGATAATTTAGTGAATTTATATTCTCGTTATCTTTCTATTAGTTTATTACTTTGCAACGCGATAAACTAAAGCAACTGGGCTGTCGGTGTGTTATATGTTATATCATGTTATATGTTATACCATATTTTACGTAAGTAGAACGGCAACCTGATATAATTAAAAAAATCCTGCCATCCTTGGAACATTTTGTAAGGGCGCCCATGATCGACCAGTACGTGTATATAACTCAAAATATCAAACGTCGAGTCATTACAAAAGTTTGTAATTGTTATTTTTATTTGAGTTGTCAATAGTAATTTTTCTGCTTTATTATCTCTGTTCTCTCAGCGCATTTGCGTCAGTTCTATCAGGAAGTCGACAAATCCACGTTTTTTCAAATCCAAGTACCGACCATGTATTTATTTTAGTTATGATGCAAGATTTGTAAATTAACGAAGTCCTTGCGAACCGGGACCCTTCCTGGCTTCTTTATGCTGAGTTATGTCTATTATAGTCGATGACTTCTTAAACTGTGGGGTTGGAATTCGGGAGGTTGTTATGAGTTTGGTTGAGTTCTCTACATAGAGTCCTACGGTCCTTCTCTCCTCGCGTATGGAGCACAATCAATGCAAACCTTTCCAGTTAACTTGTATGACATCCGCAGGAAGCTTTTGTGTGCCTAAAGTTATTTCAAATTGATCAACAAACTTTGGACGACATTATAATAATAATACAATCTTATTAAATAGAAGAAGTTCTTAATATTCACAATATAACACTTGAGTAACTTTACAATGGTTATTTTTTGAATAATTTCATGCATAATTTCCAGTTTGTCGGAACTCGAAATAAACAAAGGGACCGGTCTGACGTGAAGCTATTGTTGCTCCTTATTATTACTCTAATTAATTATTATTGCGGAAATGCTTAGACTCACCCCTTAGTTAGTCTGTACTTTGGCCCTCATATTCAATAGCAATGTCTTGAAGTTCGGCCATATCTTGAATCACTATTGGGTAAGAAATTCGCAGACTTCTTTCAATATCGAGTGGCATACACGCATAACAGTGGTAGACTTTGTTTCTGGTTTGATAGAAACTTAGTTCGGAAAAATGCATTGTTTCATTCCTATAATATTCACACAAATCTGGAAAAGGGTTTATTTTTATTAATACTCAGGCGTAGATGTTTATTAGGGTGACGGATTTAGGTCAGAATGGAGATGTGACTCTGTTGTCTACATTGGTATATTTTTGATGGTTTCGAGTTGGTGTTGAGTCCAACGCACAAGTGCTACGCTATACTATTGGCCGGGTGCGCGATGGAAGCGCCTCTACAGGTGTAGGCGGTAGTAGGTCCGCGAGGCGTAAATGGTGCACATTGCTAATAAATGTTACAGTTATCTGTACTGGATAAGTGGTCCGATCAAATTTATATTAATTATTCCAATATTGCATTTGTTAATATATCTTCCTGTATTATTACCTACAGTTGATAACGCAACACTTATTGTGTCCCATTATGATTATTTATACCAACGATATGTTATTAGTTCTGACGGATTGGATCACAACAAAATGCGCCGTGAACTACTGCACATAGTGTAGGCATTTTAGTTAGGTATTTCTCCGCTACGGGCGCTTAGATTCGATTTTCAAGTCCCCTCCACGGTGTATGCACAGGGCGAATGCTCACTTTTATATCGAATTTGGCAAACATCATTACTTGCATTTGGGCGCTAAGGCCCGTAACTCATTGCTATTTCTTGTTCTGCTTCTGCTTCACTTTCACATGTCGGTGGTCTCTTGCCGTGATATTTGTTTCACTGGTACACTGTACAGTGAGCTGTACACATAATAGTCGATTACTTTGGGAAAAAATAGATTGACGACACCACTCACGTTATCAAAAAAAGCACCAATACGACAAATTTCCGCACATAAGTTCGAACGCATTTTTTATTCTCATAATGGATGCCCCGACTGCTTTTATAATTGACAGCATTTAAGTACTTCTAGTGACATTTTATTATATACAGTGGCGCGTTATCCCATGGGCAAAATGGGCCCCCCAACAACAGGGGGCCCCCAAACAAGTATTTTGGTAACTCGCTTCTATAATAGACAACCACACCATGCTACTCCTCATTACCGTTGCAAGCACATCTCAGCAAGGCCTCAACTAATTTTTAACTAATTCACTACCGTGGTAAGAATATTTAATTAAATTTTTTCGGTCCTGCCATGCCGGTTGGGGACCAAAACAAACCTTTTATAAACTATAAATTAATTCATAAATTAGTAAGAATATCGAATATGAACTTTAGCATAGTCCTAGTGGCAGTTTTAGCAGTTAAACTCATTTTTTTCCATAAATGAAGTAACTAATTTTGAGAAACCCTTGACAAAGTTGAAGAAGAGAAAATACTGTATGAATACATTGATGATTTTCAATCGACACTTTTTCTTTTGTTATAGAAATCTATTCTGCAAAAATGAATTTTTCAAAAAGGTCTGTAAAATAACAATTCGATCTTCAAAATGCTTACCTAAAAAATCGTTATTATTACACAGTTTGTAGTAGAAGTAATGTAACTAGTCAATACTTCTCTTTCTAAAAAGTTGACAAGGAAAAGATTGCATTAAGAGTTTTAGGAAATTGCTTAAGCTACAAAGTTGAAATGCTTAGAATTGAATCATACTCGAAATCATATTCGAAAGTATTTTATATTTATAGCTTAAATCATTTTCAAAAACATTTATTTTTTTTCTTGTAAACTTCTAAGAGGCCGAGATATTGACATGGCAGAAATCGTTTTAAGATTTTGTAGTTGCTTTCTTTTAACATTTAATCATTTTGTATCATTTAAACGACTGATCTCAGGAACTTTTGGACAGGAAAATATACAGGGTGCTATATTAAAAAAATTAATTTGGTCTGCTTCTCACAAATGCATAACCCTGTATATTCAAAAGTCATTCAAGTTTGTAGCTCACGTAATTTCCTAAAATTTTTATTTGGTTTCTTTCTTCTAAACTTTCAGGACCAGATAGTGACATGTTACGTTTCTTCTTGTTAACTATTTGATGATATAGAATCGGAATCTTATGCGTTAACTAATAATAAAGATTATGAAACCGACAATGTTGGCAAAAGAAAGAGGAAATTACAGTTTATTAAAAGAAACATCTCTAAAAGACTATGAAAACTCCATTACAAAAAAAGACATATCCAGAGGACATAGATAGTGGCGATGGCGTATTTAAGGATGAACTACAGCAGTGTTTGCAATATGCAATAAGCACTAAGCTGTTCAAGCAGGAATATATCTAGATTCTCTAACGTGAAAGATTATTTATTTTTATTTATTAAGAATATCCATTTATGAATTGAGATAATATATTTTATTTGTTACGAATTTTGATTTTTAAATTAATAAGCTATTTATTTGTTAAGTACGTAGAGTTTCACGGCCAGAATCATTTAGAAAATAAACTGCTTCCGGGTTATGCCGTGTGTCAAGATTTGTTAATGCTGACGTTTCGCGAAACATGTTGCTCGCTTCTTCAGAGCTAACTGAATACTGAGTATTACTGAGTAATACAAAATACTTTTGAATATGTAGTACGATTCATTTCTAAGCATTTCAAATTTGTAGCATAAGCAATTTCCTAAAACTTTTAATGCAATCTTTTCCTTGTCAACTTTTTAGAAAGAAAAGTATTGACTAGTTACATTACTTCTTATACAAACTGTGTAATGATAACGTTTTTTAAGTAAGCATTTTGAAGATGGAATTATTATTTTACAGACTTTTTTGGTGAATTCGTTTTTGCAGAATAGATTTCCATAACAAAAGGAAAAGTGTCGATTGAAAATCATCAATGTATTCATACAGTATTTTCTCTTCTTCAACTTTGTCAAGCTTTTCTCAAAATTAGTTGTTTCATTTATGAAAAAAAAATGAGTTTAACTGCTAAAACTGCCATTAGGACTATGCTAAAGTTCAAATTCGATATTCTTACTACGTTAATTTATTAATTATTAATTTATAGTTTATAAAAGGTTTGTTTTGGTACCCAACTGGCATGGCAGGAGCGAAAAAATGTAATTAAATATTCTTACCACGGTAGTGAATTAGTTAAAAATTAGTTGAAGCCTCGCTGAGATGTGCTTGCAACGGTAATGATGGTGTGGTTGTCTATTATAGAAACGAGTTACCAAAATACTTGTTTGGGGGCCCCCTGTTGTTGGGGGCCCATTTTGCCCATGGGATAACGCGCCACTGTATATAATAAAATGTCACTAGATGTACTTAAATGATGGCAATTATAAAAGCATCCATTATGAGAATAAAAAATGCGTTCAAACCAGATTTAGTAGTGTTAATATGATATGCGAAAATGACATTATGAATAATCAGTTCGAAATTATGTGCGAAAATTTGTTCTATTGGTGCTTTTTTGATTACGTGGGTGGTCTCGTCAATTATTTTCTATTTATTTGTTATTTTGTTTTTCTTAAGAATATTCATTTGTTGCTTTAAATAACAATGTAGGTACTTATATTAAATGTTGTTGCAAAAAAGTCAAATACCTTACTTATTATTTATGATATTTTAAGTATTAGTACATAATACTTTTGTATAAAAAGTAATTCTTAATTCAACACGGTATATGGGGGCCCCCAAATTCAAAATTGCCCAGGGCCCCATTATGGCATAACGCGCCGCTTATTATATACATATAGTTGGTGTTTTACGTGTAACACTGTTAGCCGTGTTTCCGTGTTGTATACTCCATTCTCTATTTACCTGTGTTGATGTGCGTACTATAACAGAAAATGATACCTGGCAGAGTATATGTGCCATTATTTCATATTACCTTCTACTTTCTCATCGTGAATGTCCGTCGGCTGACACGTGTGTGTATTGAATGAGTAATTTTGACCTACTTTAAGCTATGATTAGAGGCGACAAATAAAGCCACAACATCAACAACAAAGTGAAGGTCTTTTATGGTTTGCCTTGCTCCCCAAAGCCATTAGGAATTGGTTGTGAAAATCACTTGGAAGTAAAGTAAAAAAAAATAATTTAAGTATACTTATGTAGAATTTTCTACATATCACCACTTTTAATTATGGCTCGTCTTAAAATGTTCGTCCATAAAATGTTCACCTTATACTTTCCCAATCCGATTAATTTTATATTTTAGTTCAGATGTACGACCGACTGTTTATTTTTGTATTCTCCGAATGGCATAGGCGCAAAGACTCGTGAAAGTAGTTCTTCCTTCACTGCTTCATCTTCTGTAATTAACAATGTACCTTCTGTTCTTCTTAAACCGAACACTACACCCGGCGCATCCACCACTATTGCATATTTCTCTCTATATGGGCTCTCTAATTTTCTATCCAAATTGCTGTGCATGTTGATGTAGACTTGTAAAATAAAATATATAATACTTTACTTTTACAACAATCATGAGCGCAGTATCTTTTACGGATTACTATCTCATTAAATTAATAAACTTTACAAACAGCAATATCTTCCTAGCTCTGAGTGTACTCATTTCCTAGTTGTCACGTATGTAACGACAAGCGGATACGATCAAAGGTGCTTCCAATTCGTAGAGGTATATAAACGAGAGCTCTATATCTCGTATCTGACATACGCGACTGATTAACCAGTCCTTTATATACGTTCTTCAATCAAAGCGTTGTTTACGGTCGCCGGCCATTCAAGCATATCACATATAGATCTAACAAACTAAAATGTACCGGACGTCCATTAGAGATTAATATTTGAATATTTAACTTGGTAATATTAATAATAAACATACGATTCTTTTTTTTTATTTTGTTCAAACAGAGAGTGTTTGTGGCATAACACCTAGTCAATGACTAACAAGCTATTTTCACTTAACCTAAACTGATAAAATAATCAGTATTGCTACAATTTTGCTATTTAAGTTGCTTTAGTCTCACAGTTTTTACCACTCAAGTAGATGGCGGTTGTTTTCACTTATACTATCACTGTGAATACACTACGGGTGCGCTGCTTTGAATCACTCCCGCACTACTTCGAATGGTTTAGTTCTTTTCAGCGGACGCATTAGCGCACTGTTGTCTAGCAGCTGGATGGCTTCAATGATGTCGTGGTGGAGTAGACGATCCTCGTGCTTCTTAGCAAATTTTGATATTTCGCTAGTTACCATCTCCATGCGACGGTCCCGATGAAGATTGGTGTTTTTGATGTACCATGGTGCACCAACAAATGGCCCTCAAGAGCCGATGATCGATTGTTGAATGTCGAGCTCGAAAGCCGAATTGATGTGATGGAATAGTTTGATTTTTCTCAAAATTGGGTATATTCTCTTGATAAGTAATTTCTCCAATAGTTTTGAAATGGTTGGTAATACAGATATAGCTCTGTCGGAGGTACATCATTTGGCGGTTTACCGGGTTTGGGTAACATGATGACCTCACCCACTTTCCAGAATGAGGGCACATATCTTAACCTAAGTGCAGCGTTGAACAAATTTAACAACTTTATCACTGCTTTTCTCGGTAGCTGGTTCAGCAGGGCTCCTGATATCAGATCAAATCCCGGTACCTTTTTCGAACTGAGGTTGGTTTTGATTTCGGTCATTAGTTCTTTTGGTGAAATATGGGGTATAGGCTTTGACTCCAGTGCTGTCCAGGTGATAGACTCGGGAAGTTCAGGGGTATGAGTTTCATTCGGTGTAAATGTCTTTTCCAAGTGATCGGCAAAGAGATCGGCCTTATCCTTGCTACTTCTAGCCCAAGATCGATCTTCCTTTCTTATCAGGGGAATTTGCGTTATTGGTCGCTTTATGTTTTTGGTGGTTTTCCATAGAGAGTAGTCCGTAGCAGAGCCATTGCTTAGCCCCTCCAAATACCGACCAATAGTGCTGTTTGTAATTGCAGTCTGATTTCTTCGGTAAGTTTGCGAAGTTTCCATACCATATTATTTAGTTCTGTCTTAACTATGGGGTCTCTTGTAGTTTGCCAACGTTTGCGAACTTTTCTCTTCTTTCCTATCAATTCTCTGACTTCTAAAGGATAAATGTTGCTATTCTTGATATGGTAACTTATTTGGGGTGTAGCTAACCACGCAGCTTCCTGTATATCGCCGTGGAATCTCTGCACTGCGTCTCCCAATTCCTCGGAAGTTTTGAGTGAAACTGATAAGTTGATGTTCTGCTCTCGGCTTCCTTTGAATGCTTCCCAGTTTGTAGCTTTAGTTGTCAGAGTTGGTCTTCTTTCTTTTCTAATTACCGATTGACTTAGAGTTAAGATAATTGGTGTATGGTCAGAGTCAAGATCTAGTTCCTCGGTGATATCAATGAAGCTACGATTCTATCTTTCACAATATATCTGGTTTTAAATAAGTAATTATCTAGGGTGGCTCCTTCTCCAACGTTTTTTCTGGGATTCAAACCACCTGCACATTTTGTTTCTGGTTGGGAAAAATTGTGTTCGTTCTTTTAACTCTAAGAATTACTAACTTTTGTTCTATTTATGTTTATGTTTATGTATTTATGTTCTATTTATTAAAATTATGTATTTTGATATGGCCTTTTACAAAAAAATCTATTAAAATAATGCTTTGTTTCGGAAATGGCGGACAAGAAACTTCGTATAGAAATTCAAAGTTTCGAGCATTTAATAAAAAAAAAAACAAAAAGCATGTCGCTAAGCGTGTTTTAGTTGTTAGTATTCAGAAATTAAAACCATCTGTAGAACTCTCACTGTATAACCGAGAAATTATTATTTACATTGCAGCATATGTTATCAATGTAAGAAATTTTAAATCTATTTCGCATTTTTTGCTTAGAATTTAGTAGGTATGTTCGGTGGTGTATCACCTTTTTTCCCCCATTTTTTTTCCAGAACGTAAATGCTATTATAAGTAATGTGTCATGTTATCAATACCTAACAATACAGCCGTTTGGAATAATAACGTAACCATACCTGCTTAAGAAATTGAAAAAATTAGTCAGAAAGTCCATATAAAACTTCTAATTCATTTTATTTTTTATAATTATTCTTATTTTTTAACTTAATAAATAATTTATTTACATTTTGCTGTTCTAAAGGATGTTATTGCAGTGTTTGATATATTTTATTTTCCTTCCTTGGTTATATTATAAACAGTTGTTTCGAAGCAACTTGAAGGAATTTAAAAACAAACAAACGTATACACCCGGAAAAACGTGTGTAAAGTTTGAAAAAGTACTGTGAAATTAAAAGAAATTATATGTAATAAACTACATAAAAACAATATGTAAAAGTCCACAGTATTTGCATTTTTTTCGTAGTCAACATCACTGGTTAATTTATATTGCGGTATTTTTGATACGTTCCTGTGATAATGAGATATTCTTCTTAAGTACCAGTATTATCACAGTAAAATTTTACAGGATATTTTGATATTTCCCTGGAAAAGTACGGTAATTTCACAAAAGAAGTGATTTTTTTATAGACATGTCTCTGGTGACTTAATACAGTGACATTGCTTCACAAATGTTCTCTAAGTATGGAACTCAAGTCAGAATAATATTTAGGTACGTCCAGAAAAATTTCGGGAAAAAGTATTCCGTACATTATTTTTATTGGGGTTCCAATGCTATTTTAAGGGTTCCGCAAGGGAAAACGGCTTGAGCTGTTGCTAATCTGGCTATCCTATACTACACCGTTTTTGTCTAGTCACGTAATTGCGAAAGATGTAAATGCAAATAAACGGTTTATCGAGTTTGCTGTTGCCAACATGCTAACAAAAATATTTTGAACCGACTCTTAATACGAATTGCAAGGGGTTTTTGCTTTCTGGAGAAAGCAGGCGTCTTTGTGAAAGGGTTTATGTGTGTGGTAATTCAGTTTATTGTAAATAGGTGACGTTACTGTGGAAATTATCTACAAACTTGCCCCTTGTAATGCATTTTAATTACAGCGTAATGTACTAAGGGTCTCGGTGGAGTGTCCCTGCTTCTACTAATCACTTAATATTACAACTTTATCCTGATTTAGTTAAGTGGCCCACGACGGTGCTGCCGTACCAGTATTTTGACCTCGGTGTCTCCGACTACTTAGGTCAGTGCAAACCCTTCATACACACTAAATAATCAAAAACAAATGACGAGCGCGAAACTTTCTTCGATGCTACGTCAACATTTTGATAATGGGACAGTAATAAATTTATTTTGTTTAAAATTTAGTAGAGTATTTATTTCTGAATAAAGTTATATGGGATGTTGATAACTCTAAGGAAAGTGGATTTTGTGAATGGAACGCGTTTTTGATTATCATATATGGTGATTATCACCAAATACCGTCCTGGCAAAAGTCGAACATGACAAATTCTAGAATTGTGATAATAAAAATTATTATTGATGTGTTTTCTAAACTGTATTACATATTTGTATAGACAAAAATATGTTTACTTTATTGAATACTCGACATTCTTGGGATTATTAGTGATCAATTGTTTTGCTTTATTTATTTACAATATATAAATAATGTTTGGTACAAGACAAAGTTTATTTCGTTATCGTTTCTAATAAGAATTCAAGTTGTTAAAATTAACTCTTTCGTTTAACATTAATTCTTAAAATATATGCCCTTTGTAGGAAACAAATATTGTAAATAAATACATTTTTTTCAAGTAATAAAGATATTAAGAGTACTAAGAAAGATGAATTATGTATATTCTAATGGTTAATAAAACAAATCTTTTTAATTTACTTTTGGCACGCTGTGGTTTAACTGATGAGCTTGGCCAAGTTTTAAAATACGCTGTTACCAATTTTGTAGAAGATACACAATTTCAAGTAAACCTTTGGTATTTGAAATGCTGATAAGCCTTACAGCAAATGCTCCTTGATTAAAAATGTTAGACCGTTGTATCAGCAACGAATATTTTATATTTAAGAAGCCAAACTTAGCGTATTGCTTGATACTTTAAAACATGTGTGTCCACCACTTGTTGAAATAACAGTACGTAGTAGGGGTGGGCAAAAAATCGATCTTCCATCTGATCGATCTGATCGATCTTTTCGATCTAATCGATCTTTTCGATATCTGATCGATCTGATCGATCTGATCGATCTGATCGATCTGATTGATCTGATAGATCTAATTGATCTGATAGATCTAATTGATCCGATCGATGTGATCGAGCTTTTCGATCTGATCGATCTCAAATTGTGATCGAAGATCGATCATTGTGATCGAAGATCGATCATTGTGATCGAAGATCGATTTTTACGTTTAAAAATTCATTTATTGTAAAATTTGAACACCCTGTATAAGATATCATGATGAACTAAACATCGTCTTATTTGGTTATGTTTCTAGTTTTGGACCACCAATCATGAAACTTCTAGTTTCAATAATAACCGAGATATTCAATTTTAAACGTCACCGCGAAAATAACCAAAAAATAGTAAAATAAAAAAAAAACTCAAAAATTGTGATATTTAGGTATAGGGAAAGATTATCAAAAATGATGTATTTTGATACGTAGAAACCAAACATAAAATAAAAATTATATCATTCCATTTAAAATAACAAAGTTGATACCGATTTCCGGTGACCGGACGTGACAGTTAACTAGAGAATATTTTAGCTGAAGAGCTCAGATCGAGTAAATTCTAGTTCCAAAACTTCAAGACTCCAGAAATAGTACAACATGAGAAACTTCTAATGTACCAGTTCCGTGAGACACCCTGTATATAGTAGTGTATAGTAAATTTAAAGGAAAAGTAAAGGCACAGAATCGGCTTGAAAAGCTGTCGCATCGTTGGGCTACTCTTTATGTGCATGAGAAACTCCCCTTAAAAGCGCTTATTTTTAAATTTGATAAATACTAAAGTGATATTTGCCTTTCTGAGCAACAATACGTACATGTACAGTGTACACAATACCAGGAGGGGTATGGTTTCAAAACAAGGCTGCTCACCTTGCCCTTTGAAATTCTCGAGACATCGCGATTGCAAAGCGATCTCCGTGTACCATTTGACACTTCGCATTCATTTTATTCAGATTTCCTTCAGGAGATGCCCATCTCGACTACTATCTGCAAGTCTCCTCCGGTTTAGGTCCTGCAGGGACAAGGACTCCCACTCGTCGTGAAACGCAAGCATGGAATATTTCCTTCACGTTTTATATTTCTTTCCATTCCATCTCTTTTTATTTGCACTCATGTGGGCTGGCATACAAAGCCGATACATGATGCCTTTTTGCCGGTTGTCGTAACATGCTTATATTTTAATTTGGGTGGGCATAAGCGGCCACCTAACCAGAATAAATTACGTCTTCAAGTTTTCCCGCATAAATTTTCGCCAAGACGTACCTCCGTCGCGCCTCGGCTTCCTTTTGAATAATAAAAACAAATTATTAAGTTTGCAAAGTTATATTTTTCATCTAATAGCCAGTTTGTTTAGTTATTTATTACTATTTGGAAAAATTTATAGCAGTTGGGGTTGTAGCTACAATGTTTAAAGAAGGGAATATATTTAAAATATATTTATAGGCACGTTAGATTGGTGAAAAATATTACACATACGCTAGAGCTGTCACTTTAATTGGTACATTCTGGTGCGGTATCGAAAAAGATACCATATATCGGGATTTTTTGTTTGGTTCTTCTTACTGTTTCTTATTCTTTAGAATAGGAGTGTAATTGTTTATTGAAAAATAAAAAAAAAATAATTTTGTTTGAAAGTTTCAACAAAAATATATGAAAATAGCGGAGATACAAGCAATCTACTGAGACACGTCTTTCAAAACACTTGTTGATACCCGAAATATTTCAGACTTCTTTCATCAGAAACAAAAAGACAAAACAGTCGTTAACATGTTAATACTAAATCTTGTCATAGCCGATTTAAAAAAAGAACGAGTTTTCGCTAAAGGAATCAATTAGCTAAAAATAAATAGTTTTTGTTAATAATATGGTGACATACAGGCGGGATGTAAATTTTAAATAAATCAAAAATTACAGCCACAACCTCAATTTGAACCAGGGACCTTTGTGTTTCTAGCACAATGCTCTCCCATCTGAGCTACTGAGGCCTATGACATTTGTTAGATATAATTTGTCATAAATCCAGGAAAGTAAGTGGCTGTAATTTTTGATTTATTTAAAGTAACAAAAATGTGTCTTTTAATAATTAAAGATTCGAGGATTTTTTAAAATAACAAAACTACACTGCTGCAAATATGTCAGTTCCTCATGAAAATACAAAATGTACACACATTCGCCCCACTTCCCAAGTTATGCGAAGTACACCATCTTTATGAATCACCATGTATACACACACACATCTGCAAACGGCCACTGTTTTCCTCTGTCACTACTCTTAAACTATTATTATAACAAAACATATTTAATGCAAAATTGGTAGTAAATTGTCTGCGTTACAACGTGGTGTAGAAGTATTTTTGCTCTAAAATGCAGTGCGGACAAGATATTTCAACTATGCCTGTGCCTGTTTTCGCAAACATTTTGCCGTTATGATGAGATTCCCGGAACTTGTTAGTGGTGAAAATATAGGGTTTCCAATAAAACCACAAAATGATTATAATTGCCAAGTATTAACTCTGTCCGACCTTTTGCAAACTAAAACCACCTACAGACTGAACTATTGTGTCTAATTTGATTCCAATAATGTCTGGTTGGGTGGATAAATTAATAACACATAATAGACCGATAAAAAGCAATAACGGTTTGAACCGTAAAATCAAATATACGCCTAGCTATATATCCTACGTCAATTGATTTATAAAATCGATGCGAAAATCCAGAATTAATTCGCGGAACTGCAATTTTCGACGCTCTGTTCAAACAATAACTTCAAATTTTACATTTCGCGTAATAGCAGATTTATTCCCGCGTACTTCAAAAAGGGGATACAATCATTGAGTTACTGGCGCCGTAATACGTGGTTAATTATTGACTTTGTGCTCTTTTTCATAGCCATTATAATTGCCACCATCGACGTAGGACGCTAATCAGCAGCATCTCGACTGAAAAATATATACACCATACCGCATGAAATTACCCCATAGCATGATTTCTCCAGATCTGAAACGCAGATTTAACCTCGTTGTGAGTATAAGGTTATAAAACCAGTAATATTTGCACGTAAAGTGTACGATACATCGCTTGTTAAATAATTCTGGGTTTGCAAAGATTCGTGAGAAGTGTTTATTCGGGAAATTATTGTTCTATAGGAAAGTTTCACCTTCCTGCTAGAATGGCAGCGAGTGGGAGATACTTCCAAATTAATTTTTCCGCAGTTATTACAGTCAAAACTGAGGAAGCCCCTCAACAGATCCAATCAGCCACTTGTAATTGAGTAGTCCACAGGGAAACGTAGTTCGAAAGGTTCGGATACCCAAAAGTGTGGGCTTACAATTAGCAGCGATCCACAAAATAATACTATTTGTTTGTTTGGTTTATACTTACGCTCAGAAATATTTTTCCAATTAATACTTAGCAAATCACCGAACAGTGCATCTAGTATAACAACTAAAGAATATTAGACAAAATGAATTTCACATTCTCTCTAAAACTATAAAGTATCATTCAAATTGATTGTAGTTGAAGTAGGCATTGATATCAAATGTAAAGATTTCTGGTTGCCGTTCTATTTGAATGGAATTCCACTGTTTTACACGCAAAAGTTAAATTGGTTCCATTTTTTCACCTCCGCTAAACGGATATTTGGAAAATGGTTATTTATATTAAAAGCAGAATCTAATTACTAATATGCACGCTTGTAACATGAACGGGTTTTGAAATATTGGTACGTTCATGAAAACTATCACCACTCATTTCCAACTCCCCTGCCGGCATTCTAGGAAAACGGTGAAATACGTGTGTCAACTCCGATTTTCACCCTTTTAGAGCACGCACGTTCCAGAAAACCTTTCTTAGTGGATGCCTACGTTGAGCTACATGCACCTTCTAAAGTTTACATCCCTAGGTTCAGCAGTTTGGGCTAGGCGGTTACCCTTTGTTTTCACCTCCGCTAAGTCGATATTTGGAAAATGGTGCAACAGGGTTTCGTTATTTTAAAAGCAGAATCTAATTACAAATATGCACGCTTGTAACATGCACGGGTTTTGAAATATTGGTACGTTCATGAAAACTATCACCACCCTTTTCCAACTCCCTACCGGCATTTTAGGGAAACAGTGAAATACGTGTGTCAACTCCGATTTTCACCCTTTTAGAGCACGCACGTTCCAGAAAACCTTTCTTAGTGGATGCCTACGTTGAGCTACATGCACCTTCTAAAGTTTACGTCCCTAGGTTCAGCAGTTTGGGCTAGGCGGTTACCCTTTGTTTTCACGTCCGCTAAGTCGATATTTGGAAAATGGTGCAACAGGGTTTCTTTATTTTAAAAGCAGAATCTAATTACTAATATGCACGCTTGTAACATGCACGGGTTTTGAAATATTGGTACGTTCATGAAAACTATCACCACTCATTTCCAACTCCCCTGTCGGCATTCTAGGAACACGGTGAAATACGGGTGCCAACTCCGATTTTCACCCTTTTAGAGCACGCACGTTCCAGAAAACCTTTCTTAGTGAATGCCTACGTCGAGCTACATGCACCTTCTAAAGTTTACGTCCCTAGGTTCAGCAGTTTGGGCTAGGCGGTTACCCTTTGTTTTCACCTCCGCTAAGTCGATATTTGGAAAATGGTGCAACAGGGTTTCTTTATTTTAAAAGCAGAATCTAATTACTAATATGCACGCTTGTAACATGCACGGGTTTTGAAATATTGGTACGTTCATGAAAACTATCACCACTCATTTCCAACTCCCCTGTCGGCATTCTAGGAACACGGTGAAATACGTGTGCCAACTCCGATTTTCACCCTTTTAGAGCACGCACGTTCCAGAAAACCTTTCTTAGTGAATGCCTACGTTGAGCTACATGCACCTTCTAAAGTTTACGTCCCTAGGTTCAGCAGTTTGGGCTAGGCGGTTACCCTTTGTTTTCACCTCCGCTAAGTCGATATTTGGAAAATGGTGCAACAGGGTTTCTTTATTTTAAAAGCAGAATCTAATTACTAATATGCACGCTTGTAACATGCACGGGTTTTGAAATATTGGTACGTTCATGAAAACTATCACCACCCTTTTCCAACTCCCTACCGGCATTTTAGGGAAACAGTGAAATACGTGTGTCAACTCCGATTTTCACCCTTTTAGAGCACGCACGTTCCAGAAAACCTTTCTTAGTGGATGCCTACGTTGAGCTACATGCACCTTCTAAAGTTTACGTCCCTAGGTTCAGCAGTTTGGGCTAGGCGGCTACCCTTTGTTTTCACCTCCGCTAAGTCGATATTTGGAAAATGGTGCAACAGGGTTTCTTTATTTTAAAAGCAGAATCTAATTACTAATATGCACGCTTGTAACATGCACGGGTTTTGAAATATTGGTACGTTCATGAAAACTATCACCACCCTTTTCCAACTCCCTACCGGCATTTTAGGGAAACAGTGAAATACGTGTGTCAACTCCGATTTTCACCCTTTTAGAACACGCACGTTCTAGAAAACCTTTCTTAGCGGATGCCTACGTTGAGCTATATGCACGTTCTAAATTTTACGTCCCTAGGTTCAGCAGTTTGGGCTAGGCGGTTACTCTATGTTTTCGCCTCCGCTAAGTCGATATTTGGAAAATAGTGCAACAGGGTTTCTATATTTTAAAAGCAGAATCTAATTACTAATATGCACGCTTGTAACATGCACGGGTTTTGAAATATTGGTACGTTCATGAAAACTATCACCACCCATTTCCAACTCCCTACCGGCATTTTAGGGAAACAGTGAAATACGTGTGTCAACTCCGATTTTCACCCTTTTAGAGCACGCACGTTCCAGAAAACCTTTCTTAGTGGATGCCTACGTTGAGCTACATGCACCTTCTAAAGTTTACGTCCCTAGGTTCAGCAGTTTGGGCTAGGCGGCTACCCTTTGTTTTCACCTCCGCTAAGTCGATATTTGGAAAATGGTGCAACAGGGTTTCTTTATTTTAAAAGCAGAATCTAATTACTAATATGCACGCTTGTAACATGCACGGGTTTTGAAATATTGGTACGTTCATGAAAACTATCACCACCCTTTTCCAACTCCCTACCGGCATTTTATGGAAACAGTGAAATACGTGTGTCAACTCCGATTTTCACCCTTTTAGAACACGCACGTTCTAGAAAACCTTTCTTAGCGGATGCCTACGTTGAGCTATATGCACGTTCTAAATTTTACGTCCCTAGGTTCAGCAGTTTGGGCTAGGCGGTTACTCTATGTTTTCGCCTCCGCTAAGTCGATGTTTGGAAAATAGTGCAACAGGGTTTCTTTATTTTAAAAGCAGAATCTAATTACTAATATGCACGCTTGTAACATGCACGGGTTTTGAAATATTGGTACGTTCATGAAAACTATCACCACCCATTTCCAACTCCCCTACCGGCATTTTAGGAAAACGGTGAAATACGTGTATCAACTCCGATTTTCACCCTTTTAGAGCACGCACGTTCCAGAAAACCTTTCTTAGTGGATGCCTACGTTGAGCTATATGCACCTTCTAAATTTTACGTCCCTAGGTTCAGCAGTTTGGGCTAGGCGGTTACCCTATGTTTTCACCTTCGCTAAGTGGATATTTGGAAAATGGTGCAACAGGGTTTCTTTATTTTAAAAGCAGAATCTAATTACTAATATGCAAGCGTGTAACATACACGGGTTTTGAAATATTGGTACGTTCATGAAAACTATCACCACCCATTTCCAACTCCCCTACCGGCATTTTAGGAAAACGGTGAAAAACGTGTGGCAACTCCGATTTTCACCCTTTTAGAGCACGCACATTCCAGAAAACCTTAGTGGATGCCTACGTGAGCTATAATATATGCACCTTCCAAATTCTACGGCCCTAGGTTCAGCAGTTTGGGCTAGGCGATAATGAATCAGTCAGGGCAAACAGTTGTATAATAAAATTAATAATATTCAATTGAAATTTAATATTCGCTTTTAATTTTCACTGTAAAAGTAATGCTCACGTAACAAGGATTCTATTTCTTTTTGATCTGTTACAACTTAAAAAAATAATTTCCCTTGGCAGCTTGCTGTACAGCGTAATTTATTTTTATATTTGGGACACGTATTTACTCTTTGAATGAAGTGTAATCTAGATAGTGTCGGAGTTACGCGTATCATATGTTTTAAAAAGTCCAACATTCCTTTGCGTGTTGTCATAGCCTACAAACAATATAAAAATACAAGGAAGAAAATACTTTTAATTAAAAAAATCCTGGTATGAATTTCTGCGATATATTTTTGCCAGTAACCTAAGTGTTCGCTTCTGCAATATAAAAACGCTTAGAAGTTCTGATTCACTATCCCAACATACAATCGAGTGAATTTTCTCAAAATAAAGCTAATAAGAAAATTATCTTCAGCCGTGCTGAAGTTAAAATACCCCCACCGTAAAATATTAAAAAGAAAACAAGTGAACCGATTTTGCCCATTCACGAACTTGTCCTTAATTTTTAAGAGATAAGCTTGTATACCAAATTTCAGATCAAGTGCTTTAAAATTACGGCAGTTATCCTGTACACAGACGGACAGACGGACAGACAGACAGACGGACAGACAGACATACGGACAGAAGGACAGACGGACAGTCTGCAGGGTGAGTTATTAGTATCCCGGCGGTCAGTAGTCATCAAATCGTTTGGGAAAGAAAAAAGTAGTTTATACAAAAGTTGTTTGACTCATTGCTTTCTATAACGTAAAATTACTTTCATTTATACAGGGTGTTGCATTTAGGCGTGACTGAAAGTCAGTATTTTTTCAAATGGAACGTCCTGTATATCATGACATATTATGAATACTAAGGACGTTGTCTTTCCAACTGTGTAAGTTGTACCTGTGTAAAGTAAATAGTTTCTGAGATATTCAATTGTTTGTCAAAAACTTGTCAATTGCAGGCATTTCTTAAAAGCTACGTTAATACTACATTTTTGCAGATATTGTCTTAAAAATTTGTTCACATAATAACTAAACCCATAGCTAGATGGTGAAGCCATGAAAAATTAGCTGCGCTATACAGGGTGATCGTAGCATGCACTAGTTCTTCATTTTTAAATGGCTTTTTCTTGAGATTTTTAAACGGAACACCCTGTATATTATTTCCTAATTGAAATGTCTCTTAAGTTCTTTGTAATTTATATTCACTATATCGGATATCTACTTTTTCTAATTTTTGTGATATTTGCAATTTAATGAGTAGTATGCTATGTAGTCTCTTAATATTGCTCAGTCCATAGTGTGCTGGGTAGCATGATGTAAAATATTTAAAGGGTTATAGAAGAAGTCATATAGAACCTATTTAACTAGATTTATTCATATAAAAAGTATTACGGTTATCAAGGTATTCACACAATTTTATAAGTATGTTTACAATATTTACAACCTTACAACGAGCGAACCTGAAGACCTAGTAACTTCAGTTGGGGTTCGAAGTAAGCCAGAAACAGTGTAATTTTAGAAGTCCTATCGTGAAAAATTGTTCACTTGTGTGAAAATTGTGGGGAGACGTTTCATTGTAATAGTATGTGCGCTCATACTCAAAAACAAACACAAACGCTAAAACCTGTCTTGATGAGGTACGTTTGAGAACGGATTTGTATTCAGTACAAGAAAACAACCAACAATATCTACTTACTTATTGTTAATTGATTTAAAGTAGGTTACTTTTCTGGAGAGACAATTCAAAATTGGGATATAATGAATGCTAAAATGAGTAATATTGATAACATGAATGGAAAGTGTGTTATTTGGACGTGTTTTTAATAGATTTTTTTTGCTGTGAATAAAAATCTGAATCTAAAGATGCCTATCAGCTTGCTTTTGTTGTATATTTAGTTTTTTTGTGTGAGCACATAAATCACAGAAAATCTATGTGTTCAACACGTTCAGAAATCAACAAATTGTCAGGATACTTAACCTAAAAGTACAGGGTTTAGGGTTCACTTTATTAGTAATTTGAAATTTTTAGGTCGCGTGTTCGTTTGACATACGGTTGCAAAAATGGCAAAATTTCATATAAAATTATTAATATGTTGATAACGGTAACCTTGTATAAGATAAATTTGGTTAAATAGTTTTTAAATTAGCTCTTCTATCGCACCTTAAATACTTTACATCAAACTACCAAATACGTTGTAAGCACAGCAATATTAAAGTTAGCGATTGCATTACATTTTCGTTAAATTGAAAATATCACAATGACATACTATATGTAAATTGGAGCGAAGTAAAGAGTTATTACAGCCAACACATATTATACTGGGTGTTCCATTTAAAAAACTGTGTTAAAAAAAATACTATCATCTACCTACAGGCTTTGACTATTGTCTCACATAGTTTAAAGGGAAAATCGGCAAAAATTTCGTTTTTACAAAGTTTTTAAAAAGATCCTGCAACGGGCATATTTTAGGAAAGGAGTTGAATATCTCTGAATCTATTAACGTTGTGACTTAACAACACACACGGATCTATAACCAAATTTAGTAGTGTTCATAATATAATAAAATATACCGGGCGTTATTTAAAAAAATCTACATAGGTACTTTCCGCCACACCTAAATGCAACTTCCTGTATAAATGAAAATAATTTTGCGTTATAGAAACTGGAGAGTCAAAAAACTTTTGTATAAAACATTTTCTCTTTCTCAAATTATTAACTTTTTATTTATTTATTAACTATCGACCGCCGGGATACGAATAACTCACCCTGTATATCTACCACATCTCCTTAAGGGTGTTACAAATGTTGTATCAAACTCAATATACCCTAACCACATTAAATGTGGGGGGTATAAAGACTGCGCAACAAACAGGCCCGCAGCTGTCCTAAGGCCGTGGGTCCACTGGCACAAGCAGCCGTAACCGTTCTGTCGCCACATACCAAACGACCAATAAGCTTTGCAATCGCCGGCCAATCGTTCGCTTATTGGCTGCTTGGTCGGTAGCGACTGATCGGTTACGACTGGTTTTCTAGTGGTAGAACAGCGTAAGTGTATAACACAGTATTCCAAATTGTGATACTATGTACTTTCAATTCGGTTTGACGTTTGCGATTAAAAAATAGAAACGTCATCGTTGTTTATTGGTCAAAAACCAATGAGTCGGTGTTTCGTCTTTAGAAACCGATCAATTTGTTACGTTATGATGTATATTAAAAAAATGTGCATCACGCCCAGAAAGTTATTTACGGGTCTCGAAAACGCTTATAGCTCGGCTGTGCATCTCTTTTCTCATCCTAGAAAAGAATCCGTTCTTGGGTTGGTACACAACATATATTTATAACACAATTTACTCCTACGAGTATAAGATATTACTACTTTTTAGGCTCCCATCGATCTCTTTCCATACCTTTACGAGCTTTACAATGTTGTAAAATGACTTGTACCTTAGGTACATCGAGAAGTAAAGTTCAGTTCGGAGTGCACGGATAAAGGGTTGGAAAGGAGACTTTTGAGATAATAGCGCTTAGCCATTGTTGCGATCTCGCACCGCACACTAGCGGAAAGTAAAAAAATTCATCAGCTTATCAGCATCGTAAAACTCACGAACACACATCCTGCGCAGCTTTTATTTACCGCTTCTTGTACTCTCGTCCGCCTATATTGAAGTATACATTAAACTCGGTTCTTTCTAATAATGCAGACACTAGATGCATCTCATTCCAGATGTAGCCAATTATCCTGACCCGCATTCAAAATACACCATTTCTGCGATATAACGTACAGATACTACTAGTAATAAAGGACAGCCATCAAACTTGGTTGCTTTATGGTCGAATGGAAATTATAGTATTATATAGTATATTATATATTATATATAGTATTATAGTAATTGTCGGGCATATCCGTCATCAAAGAAGCTTTCATCTTGCTCCTTGGCTATAGGTACCGTACTGATGAAGACTAATAAGTCCGAAACACGTGTATACGGTTGCCTCTTTGATGCCGGATATGCCCGACAATTACCTTCTACTTTTTATATTTTACTTTCGATAAACCAATTTTCATATCAATAATTACAACGTGCGTTTTGACATTTCCATATTTCCTACCATATCTCAGTTCATTTTAGGGTCCATATTGATTTGACTTTTTCACCTATTTTGCTTTATCATACGTACACCAAACATTTTACTAGGTTGTGACTTAAAATGTTGCCTTGTCCACGTTCAGACTCAACTTCAACTTCCGAGTTCATGGTTAGATATCGATATCGATTTTTAGGGTACTACCAGTGTAAAACAAACTTTCAAGCAAGACAAACGAAACAAATTTTTTAAATCGATCCACGAATTACGGAATTATGTACGAACATACGAACCTTACGAAATCATTAAAATACTTGAATAAACTACTTCTGCCAAGAAACACACAAAGAAATTGTATTCATTAATGGTTTTTATTTAAACATTTACTTACTACAAAATAGTTATTCAGGATGTTACACAAATAATGGCTAACCTTGGAGAAGTATATCCGCCAAGGACAGAGAACCCATTTTGACCAATGACGTTGAGTCTATTTCATAGTTGATATATTTCTAAGTACCAACAAAATTATATTAAAAACATCGTCTAAGGCCTACCCTAGTGAATTGCCGATCGCGCATGACCGAAAGACGAATGCAAAGTTACGTATGAACATTTATCTATTAATATATTAGGAAGATTGGTAGATACGTCATCCAAAAATGTGATGCTGATTTACAAAAGTTATGATTTGAAAGTGATTTCAGTCGGACAAAACAAAGTTAACGCCGCTACTGCGTGCCGTGATCGATCGTATACGAGCAATCCGTCCGTCTCTGGTACTACACAAACACACCCACATGAAGATTCCACAATCCAAAAGTATCTTTTTGCGTAGATAAATCAACGAACAGCTGACTGCGATGTGATCGGACTAATGTTATGTAGCTTAATGTCACTCTAAGCGAGAAACGCCAGAGTGGAGGGGGACCGATATTTTGCAACTGTGGTAGGAAGTTAAAGAATTTTTTGCGCTGAACAGGATCGGACTCTGTTTTTCTTTATTAACTTTCTCAAGAGTGTTAAATTAGACGGTACGTTATTTTACAAAACATGTTTATTACGTCCTTTGGCCAATGCTCCTTGACGGTCAGGTTTTATTTCTGAAACACTCTGTATAAAGCTGCCTTCTAAATTCATGTGTGTACATGCGTCATAGTTTGACAGTTACTTATTTCTGATGCGATGGAGTAAAGGTACCTTAAGCTAGGTTTTTTATTTTATATTTTTCGTCTTAACGTAATCTCTAAAAAAATGGTCGTTCGGAAAAAAATCAGGAACATTTTTATTTCATATTTTGTTTTATATGATTTTTAAAAGTTTTATTGCAACAATAATAGTTTTAAGAATAACGAGTATAAACTTTTCCATATGATTTTTTTCCGTAGAGAAATTCTTGCCTTTAAATGAATAAAAATGCTTTTATCTAAAAATGGAACTTACTGAGACCATGACTGTTATTTAATTTAACGCTACACAGATGGGTATAACTATACATACAATACCTAGACGTAAATTGTAATTTCCCGAGTAAATTATTATTCTTTATAAATAGATTTGGATACTCTAAAATGTCTATTGTCATAGTCAGAATTGTACTCTGTATACAGAATGATCGAAAACAAGTTATTGTTAAATTTTCGCAAGAGTATACTATTAGTTTCACATAATTTAACGAATCATGTCTAAGTGTATATTCACTGCAAATTTAACTGCATACTAAAACCTTAAATTGGAATGCTTTGTGTCAAATCTTAGCTATACTGGTTCGACTCAGGGCAGGTTGTTGAAGCGGCACCTTGGTATGTAAAAATTAGAGAAATTTTAAATTTTGAAATCAAAGATTAGAATCAACTTACACATGCTATGGTATAAAAATAATGAATTCAACTATATTTCTATAAATGGAATACAAATTGAGTACGAAAATATTTTCAAAATAAAGTATTTCTAAAGTGCAATTTTCTTCTGTTTATACCAAGACTGGCATAGAATTATTTGCATCCTAATTCCCGATTTCAAAATTTCAGATCACTATCATTTTTAATATCTTCTCTCGTTTTACGAAGGCGCAATGATTATTGTTTTTAATTTGACTCACTTAATAGACTGGCTAAACTGGTTTTCAGTCTACATTTTCTCAATGCAAGTGCCCCAATATAGGAGTTTGCAGTTTAAGAACCACACTACAGTGAGGGTTAAGTATCTAACATGACAAAATCACGTCGATTATTAATTATCATAATATACATATTTACATCAAATTTAATTTCCGATTTTCCATTGTTTTACACTTTTGACGCCATCGACACTTTTTTTAAATGGTAACGCCATATTTTTTTGCACTGGTATTTATAGATCACTCTTAATTTGTCTTAAAGGTAATTTTCAAAATGTATCGGCTTACATAAGAAAATTTTCGAGAAAAAGTGAAGTAGGGTAATATCGCAAAAAAAAACTATGAGATCATTTTGAGGTTACTAGGATAATGGTTTCAGCTGGTATAAATTTGTATAAATTACCAAAGTAGTGTGTTTTGACACGAAAACCTTGCGCGATAGACAATTTTGTCTATCTATATTTTGTCTATATTGAGTCCAGATTCGTTTTCAGGGCAGTTAATTCTACCAAAAACGCAATTTAATATTCAATTCACAAAAGCTACTGGATAGTAGCAGATAGTAGATAGTAAAGTCATCAATATTTTAACATTTTCAATTGACTTTTTCTCGAAAATTTTCTTATATAAAGCTTTTTATTTAAAATATTTCCGGTACCATTTAGACAATTAAATGATATACCAAAATCAGTGAGAAAAGAATGGGGTTGCCATTTAAAGCAATTGTCGGTAACGTCAAAACTCAGTAACAATTGCAGTTCAGAAATTGAATATTTCACAGAAATGTTTATTTTAATAATTAAATATCGACGTGTACGAGGATTTTTTAAAACAACAAACAGTGTCAGAGATTTTCTCATGTTTCCCTACATCACGCGCTAACTGTATAATATAATATAATATGTTTATTATTTCAGTATTACTAAACTCATAATATGCCAGCAGCCGCCATTTCCAGGCTCCATCATACAGGGGTATTCCAAAATCAACATTTCCTTTCGTTAATAATTCTATATTTACATTTAATTCAATCAATAATTAATTATAGTTTTGTATATATTAGAGCACTCGTAGTTTGAAAACCACTGTATACAAATAAAAATAGTAAATACATTTTTAATGCAGAATTTTATAATCAATATTATTGTTCGGCAGCTTAAGATTAAGATCCGCGAAGGTGCACGTGGGGGATGAATTAGGGGTGGATTCCAGGCTCTAATAAAATTTGCAGACGCCATAGATATTGAAATCCAACACTTTTACTCTTCTTTTTACTAATTTAAATGTACTATTTAGGAACTCGCTAATAATCTAGGATTTTCTGGTCTTACTTACTCATCTTAGTAAAGAATTCGCCGATAAAAATGCACGAAAAGTTAGTTTCGGACATTAATAAAAGTAGTTTCAAATTATGTTTGTAGTGTTGTAATATAGGTACGTTTCTTCAGTTGCCATAATCGGTATTTTATTTTTTTTACTATTATTGAAAAAAAATTAATTTGTAATTTTCAGGGGCGCCCGGAAATACTCCGCCCGAGGGCGCCGAGGATGCTAAGGCCGGCACTGGTCTCTACCTAAATAAACCGAGTTTAATACTGATAAATAAGCTGAGAATAAATACCGCTGCCATCTGTAACAAGGGTGTTTTTATCAGTTAATGGGTATTCAAGAAAGATAAAACAAATAATTATAATCGTTATAACGTATACGCAACAATCGATAAATAAATGATTAGTGGCTAAAATGGTGGATGCGCCGCGAGTAGGTACTTATTTATCATTTCAGGAATAATTTATGTAATGTAATCGACCAATTTTTCTGGTAATGATGATTATCTGTGAAGAAAATCGGGCATGTTTCAAATAAGTACCTATTCATTAATCATTGCCCTTTGCTTGGACTCATTATGATTGAAATGAAAGCTTCCAAGTTTCCGTATTGTTATCTGATACCTGCTTGTGCCAAGCTTAATTAAAAAACGTGAGGGGTGTCGACTTTATAAGGGCGGAAAAGTTTTATAAGTATTTGCGAAACTCGATATTCAAAGAGAAAATTTACCATTATGCGTGGTCAATAACATGAAAATAACAAATTTGGGTGGTAGGTGGGCGAAAAATAGAAGCTTTAGTTTGTGAAGTGGTACTGTTAGTAAAATAGATAAAACTCATTGTCAGTAATTTAGTTGTTGGAGGAGTCTGTACATTCAACGCGATGAATGAGAACGTTGAATTGCGCTATCAGCAGAGTCGACGGACAGCTCGCGCCATTGTTAGTATAATTTAATATTGAAAACTTTCGGTGTGCCATTTGTTTCAACAGGGAGTTCTCATGAACGTTTACCTTAATGAGAAAATCAGTTGAAGTTTTTGCAATTTAGGAAATGCTCTTGCTTACATTGTATCCCTTACTTGGAACTATGCACAGAGAAAAAAGAACTAGTTTGAATCAAAGAAAGCACTTATTAGAAATACATGGTGGAAATACAAAAGCGGATAAAATTGATAACTTTGTAGATATTTGCGCTAAACCAAAATTTAAAATGGGTACCATTAAAATTATAGCACATATAAAGACATTATTTTGAAATTTTCCATCGACTTCTAGAAGAGTTAATAGTTATGACAACATCGACATTTTTTTATCAGTAACCTATGTTTTTTTTTATTTCAGTAGGATTTTTAATCTCTGTTGAACGGTGTAAGTAGGCTTCACGGCCAGAATTATATAACACTGTATACAGTAATTAGTATCTATAATTAGTATTCAGTTAGCTCTGAACTAGCGAGCAACGTGGTTCACAAAACGTCAGCAACTACGAATTTGGACGCATGGCATAACCAGGAAACTATTTTATAAATTTCTATTTAACTGCTTGTAAGCTGACTTATTTTTTATATGGTTATTTTTAATTGAACAGGCGACGTAGTACTTGATAGGTCTTATAGTGGGGCCAAATAAGACACGTACGCTATGTCCAATGTCCATACTGTGTTAATTTCCAATAAGCCTGCGTTGGCAGTAATTTTAGTTGCCCCATGTTGCCCCCATTGACACCTGCAGCGCTGCAATCGCTGATTACGCAAATCACGAGCTAATTTACCGGTTGTACCCGAGCATAAAGAAATCCTAAGAAAATTATTAAATAAAAAAAACATAATTATGTGAATTAAAAAAAAATATGTTTAATACTTGTTAGTCTTGTGGTTTTTCCATTTTTCTAATTACTTAACCTAAAATTTTAGATCTCTATAATTGTTCGCTTTGCCGATTCGTCCTAACAAAACAGATAAAACAACTTAAAAACATTAGAAAGCGCAATTATTATTGACTCCCTTAACTTTAGCAACAGCAAATTATCAAATACAGTTGTCAAAAATTGGTTGATAATAAGACCTTGCTGCAAAAGAGGGATAGCTCAAAAAATAACATTTTGAGTAAACAGATAAAATATTTCACTATTTCAATTTAAAACTTACAGAGTTCCCAATTTCTTTCTGCAATTATACTATAATGCCATTTCAATTTCAAATATACTTGTTAAAATACCACACACGAACTAATTTTTCAATTTACATTCTTTACGTACATGAATGTCCATCCAACTTTGTTGTTGGAAGATCTGAACATTAAATTATATATGAAATAATTTTTTTCTACTTTGCGTTCGGTATAAACTCATAACGCAACCGCTTTCGGTGTCGTTATGAAAATACTATACCAAAAACTTTTAGTAACTTTTAGTTTTCCAAGATTGATGATATTGACGTCAAACAAGGCTGACATCTCAATGGCTATTGGCTCGCGTCAGTCGTATGTGTGAATTTCACCACAACTACCATATAAAGCGACTCTCAACTCAAAGTTGAGAAGATAGTACATAATACTCGTTTTATAAGACGTATTGGCCACACGTTCCATTTTTTTTTTCAATACAACTCGTGCGCCAATTGTTGTCTTATAATACTTGTATTAACAGGATAATTTAACAATTTCTTCGTTTGCGACCAACCTGTACGTTCAATCAATCAAGTATCGCACTATGGTAATAGCCTCTTTATGATTGATACCCAAATATCTTTGTAAACAATGACTTTTCTCAAAAATTCCAAATGTTGGGCCATTATTGGTCCATCTGGGGGACACTGTATATGAAAATTAAAAAAAAAGCAAAATAAACTAAATAAAAATACCACTAAATAATGTTTTTCTTTATGTAGATCCTTACGGGTTATGAATAAAATTGTACTCGTTGTAAAATCTACTCGATAACTGCATTGTGCCGTACCTACTTAAATTGCTATTTTTATCCTAATTTCTACGATATGGTTTGTGTGAGGTTTTGAAAATTTTGTTGAAGTAATAATTTTGTGTATAATTTAAGTAATTTAAGTAATTTAAGTAATTTTGATACCATATACATTTTTGTATTACTATAATATCAATATATTGATGGGTTGTCATCAGAACAAATGTTTTCCGCTATTTTTTGCAGTTTTAGATCTTTCCCCAGCTTGTATATCACAACGACTGCAGCCGCGTAGACAACTAAGAGGTAGTTAGTGGGTATGTCCCAGCGGATGAAATTTTAATAACCGGATTAAATTTGCAAGTCTTAATCAAACGAGCAAATTGTCGGAGCCAGATTTCTCATAAGGGAGGCTACCCTGCTAAATTTTTGAGTGTAAAACAACTCAAAACCTCAAAACCCGAACTTCTGCAATTGACTATTTAGGTGTATAAGTACTCAAAAAGAAATCAAAATCAGTGTTAATAATGTTATACATTATTTGTGTTACTTTAATCTCCGTTGTTTATTGAGTGTAACTTTTAATACCATTGTGACTGGTAAGGTACATTAGTTATTATTTTTGCTGAGTTTCTTTGTAGGGTTTGATATGCAGATCGTTATACAGTTATATATATGCAGATCATCCGTTTCCGGTTTTCGCCTCGAGGATTATCCATATGCATGAAGTAATTCGTGTGAACTCCGAATGAACAGCTTACATCAGCGGGTGTAAATATTTTAAAACAGACGTTAAATTGCCTGGTTTGCTCGGGCTCTAAACGTATTATCGTCGCAGTGATAATAAATTGTTAAATTGTGGTTAGCATTCAAAGAATGAAACACCAACAAAATTAATGGTTTTTTTTTCTACCGATTGATGGCCTAATTCTCATTGGCAATGCTTGACAATTTAAAATTATGATAGATACTTCTGATAGGAGTGCCAAAGTATTTTATTTTTATCATAATGGAAGACTTTCGGTTTTTAATGAAACCCTTTGATGTAGTCATCAATTATCAAATAGCCATCCAAAATATATCCTTTAAAAAAATTAATTGAATTTAATTATTAATGTATTATATCAGAACTAATTTTCTGATGATTTTTCTATTCTGATGATTGTTTCAGCAGATGGTAAAGAAGTTCATTAACAGTTTTTCAAAAATATTTGACCTGGCTATGGGCAAACGTATAATAGATGTCTTTAATGAGTGTAACCGCTTTGACCATACCCAACACGGTTTTCGAAAGGCCAAGTCCACAAGCACTGCGATTTTTCAGTTTACACAGAGATTGAATAGTTTTCTAAAGTATGACATGATACTGGCGGGGATATGTGTCGATCTATCAAAGCATATCATTCCTTAAACCACATGAGGTTGCTGGAAACGTTGAAGAAGTATGGCTACAAAAATTAAGCAACAGATTGGCCAAATCGTACGTATCAAACCGAAAACTCCAGGTCATAATTAGTAAGCAGGGGGGAAAATATAGGGGCGGGGAAAGATATAAAGGTAGTAAGTAAAAAATGCGAAATTTCTTGGTGTCGTTATAGATGAGAATTTGAAGTGGGATGCTCATATAGACCTCTTAAATAAAAAGCTATATTTGACTTTACCGTGACTCTCGTATGCTATATCATAGTATATAGAGATGGGCGCGACTAAACTTTTATATTATGCGAACTTTAAAACTTAGTGAGCTATGGGCTCATATTCTCTCATACTCGAGAGCAGACACCATTTTTAAGTGCGAAAAAACGTATTATGAGAATTGTGCTAGGCATAACTCTTAACTCAACTCACACGGGGCAACCCGAGTACCGGCGACTGGAAGACCGACGCGATTCGAGTATCAGAGACCTGATGGTTGCCCAGTCTCTTAGTGACACGCTTATATTGACAGCTGACAGCTGACAGCTGACAGCACTGAACATGGAGCAGCAGTTGAATCTTAAAATTTGTGAGTTTGGTAAAAAGTATCCTGTGCTATACAATTATAAGGAGAAGGGCTACACAACAAAATATGTAACGGAAGCTTGGAGTGATGTGGGAAAAGAAGTTGATGTCAATGTGCTTAATATCCGTTCCTCAGCACTCACGCATTCACTCATATTGGTACTTTCTTTATGTATGCCTGGGGAAAAATCGCACCATTTCTAAATAACTCTGCTTCGACATACGATAGATGCTTAAAACATTACTATCTGAAATATTAAGGTTCTTTTGTTGCAACGAATAATTGGCGGTGTGAATTTGTTTTGATATTTGGAGGGACCCAGATCTTGTTTTTATTCCATTTCTTCTGCGACGAGAATAGTAGTATAGTAACAAATCCTCATCACTGGAATCATCACTGAAATCATTATTATCCACGACGTTGGACAATGATTGCTGTGAGGGCCCTGCTTCTATGATTACATCCAAGTATATACCGATTTAAGGGCTGAGACGAGTAAACTGATTGGGATCGCAACTGTGTGACTGTAGACCGTGTGCGGACAAGGCGCAACTTGAGTACCCCAGTCGTCCAGTCTCCTGGTATCCACGCTACTACAGTTTCTTTTCGGTTGCCCCATGTGCAGACGGCCTTATAGAAACGTGTAAAGGGAGATTCAATCAAGAAAAAATTCTAACTATATGGTATTTTGTGTTGGAGTAGCTTTTGTATTTTTTCAAACATAAGCAGCTATTTATTCCCCTAAATGACAACAGGTACAATACCTGAACCCTAGACTACCAATATCCTGTACATCGGCCTACTAAAACTGAAAAACACGTCGTATATATGTGTGTAATAGTAATAGTAATAGTATATTATAATAATAATAATAATGTATATATTTGTCGTCGGATCTGTTACAGACATGGACAATTGTCATAAAATATTACAATGTTATACAACCACAAACCGAGAAAGATAATATACTATAGAACACACATAACACAGAACATATAAACTATCGACTTCGCGAAGTTGCCTCAGTCAAATACTCGTCAATGGTATAGAATGCTCCAGCAATCAAGTATTTTTTTAGTTTTAGTTTGAATTGGGTAGTAGTTGCTGCGTTTCTTATGTCAGAGGGGAGTACATTAAATGTCTTCACCATCATGTAGTATGGTCCCTTCTGAAACACGGATGTGGTGGAGGTGGAGGTGTGTCGCGGGCAGACCAAAAGAGAAGTGTTACGTGTCTGCATTGATGAAGAGATAGTTGACCTGTCAAATATACTCACCTAATACATCTACTTCTGTCGCAATATTTCTCCTTTATTTAAAGTAGGTAACTGTAACTAGCATATTACGTACGAGTGGAAAGTTACATACAAACCGCGAAGCGGCGAGTTTTGTTATTTTTCACGAGCACGTAATATGCGTTACAGCTCGAGTATTGTACATAATTTTACCTAGGACCGACAATTACAGATCCAATTACTTACTTTAAATAAAGGAGAAATATTGCGACAGAAGTAGATGTATGAAGGGTCGCATCCACGGTCATGCATGCATGACGAGCATTCGATGCATGCATGCATGCATGCATGACCGTGGATGGCGTTGCATGAGACGGTTTTTCATGAGACAAAATTTGCATGACAGCATGCGTATCACGCATGCATGTCACGCATGCTATTCATGCAAATTTTGTATGAAAAACTGTCTCATGCAACGCAATCCACGGTCATGCATGCATGACAGCATCGAATGCTCGTCATGCATGCATGACCGTGGAAGCGTTGTATTGTGCCTTGTTATATATATTTATATATATATATATATATATATATATATATATATATATATATATATATATATATATATATATATATATACAGTGTGTCCACGAAAGTCCGCACCATATGGAAAAGATTTTTATTGTGTATTTCTCAGAAAATTTTATTCTTTATAAAAGTTGGCGGCTCATATGAAACCAAAACTGCAACCATCAAATATGTAAATTTCCGTGCCATATACCGAGCGATTCAGAATATATGAATTTGTGATAAGAGTAAAGTACCTTTATTTTCATTATTATCGATAAACTTTATTTAGAAATGTTGTTTAGAAGTAAAAATTATATTCAAATATGAAATCAGAGCCACCTACCTTGAAAAAAAATATTTTCAGTTTTTTCCTTAATTATTACTCTTGTGACAAATATTAGTAAATGCCAATGGTAAGAAAAGGTTCTTTTTAATCTATTTTTTGGAAATCTGAATACATTTTTTATATTTTTTGTTATTTTGGTATGATAACTAATGTTTATTTAGAACTAGCACAAAATTACTCATTTTCTTGGTGCGAAGTTGATATTTCACCCTGGAGATATTAATATATCATACAATAACTATATCAGGAGCGTGTCTTAGCTTTTAATCAGTTAATATTAATGACTGTGGATAGGTTTATAATAGTAGTAATCCATCTACAGCGAGCGATTCTGAAGTGGTGGGACGCGCGGTACGACCACTTATGAAATTTTATTTTCACTGATAATATTTTAATAAAGTAGGTGGCTCTGACTTCATATTTGAATATAATTTTTACTTCTAAATAACATTTCCAAATAAAGTTTATCACTAATAATGAAAATACAGGTACCTACTTTACTCTTATCACAAATTCATATATTCTGAATCGCTTGGTATATGGCACCGAAATTAACATATTTGACGGTTGCAGTTTTGGTTTCATACGAGCCGCCAACTTTTATAAAGAATAAAATTTTCTGAGAAATACACAATAAAAAATTTTTCCATGTGGTGCGGACTTTCGTGGACACTGTATATATATATATATATATATATATATATATATATATATATATATATATAAAAATTTGAAATAGTTAATACAAGATGGCGGTAATTTTTTAACTTAAAAAACTACAGCCACGCCTGGGATTCGAACCCAGATGTACGAATCCCAGGCGTGGCTGTAGTTTTTTAAGTTAAAAAATTACCGCCATCTTGTATTAACTATTTCAAATTTTCATATCAATATATGCAGGTTTCTGCGAGAATTAACATCCATTATATATATATATATATATATATATATATATATAGTGTTATATATATTAAATCAATGAATTATCTACCTATCACATCGTTTTACAATTTAAAAAAACAGAAATGGTTATAAAACCCTTTTATGTTGACCAGTTTACCAATTTAATGTTTTGGTGGATTAAGTTCGAAGCACCCCGTGCTGTAATATAAAGAGTTACTGTTGTACCCTGTCCTACAGTCCCATCTATTATCGACATTTTGTTTTTATTTTAATTTACGAATTTATAGGATACACAGTTCCAACCAGAGTTTCTGGATATGCAGAAGTATTAAGTTTCTATACATTTGAATCTGTGTATTTTCTACAAAAGTTGGGAAGGAACATTACCTAATGGCCAGAATAACGAGCGATCTTATAAAACACGTTGTACCATGGTATAAGAAAATATCATCATACTCCATAATAAAGCAGTCCCGAGACCAGAATACCGTATGACTGAGGTACAATAACTGTGACTGAGGTAAAAAGTGTAATGACCCTTAAATAATGTTAAACATCTTATATTCATGCTGACACGTATTTCATTATTGAGACTACATAAATCCATCAGAATGGCAGCTTTTTGATCTAGTGCGGCCTTTCTTCCTATTTGACTTTATTTCGAAGCGAAATTAAATTATCGTGTATACGTGCTATCGATAGTGATAGACTTTCGCATCAGACCCGTAAAAAACATCCTCAAATTGGTCGTTAAGGTGGAAAAGTCCCATCCGAAAAGCGTTGCCCTGTTCAGTTTAATGTGAGGGCTGTAAATCTTTCCAGTGGTAAGCGCGGCGCCATCTATATCGTACACAAAACTACTACTACCCTCTAAACAACTTGATGTACGTTTAGCCCAAGTCCTACCCACATATACGCTAAACTGGTCGAGTTGAACTTTTGAACTTTTTTAGACCGTTAAACTCTTCCGGTTTTAGCGCTCACGCGACAAATCGAGCTTTAGTCAGAAGCAGACTAAAGAACTTTGTTTTATTTTTGGTCCCACTATATAGTCTTACTTCACGTCTAATGTCAATAATGGTATACGAACCATACACAGGGTGTCTCACGGAACTGGTACATTGGAAGTTTCTCATGTTCTACTATTTCTGGAAACTTGAAATTTTAGTATTAGAATTTACTAGATCTGAGCTCTTCAGCTAAAATTTTCCCAAGTTAGCTGTCACGTCCGGTCACCGGAAGTCGGTATCAACTTTGTTATTTTAAATGCATAGATATATTTTTCTTTTAATTTTTGATTTCTATGTATCAAAATACATCATTTTTGATAATGGATATACCCAAATATCACCATTTTTGAGTTTTTTTTTATTTTACTAATTTTTTGGTGATTTTCGCTGTTACGCTGAAATTGAACATCTCGGTTATTATTGAAACTAGAAGTTTCATGATTGGTGGTCCAAAACTAGAAACATAACCAAATAAGACGATGTTTAGTTCATCATGATGTCTTATACAGGATGTTCAAAATTTACAACACAATAATTGAATTTTCAAACGTAAAAACTCGTGTTTAGCAAATCGAACAGCCTGTATACCGATACGCCATTCGATAGTATTCGATAGTTATTCCCTATCAATAAATATTAGGGTTAATAATAGTTGATCATAGTTTTTGAGATATTGTCAGTATAAAAGAATGCAAACTAAATATAAAACTTAGAAATTTATTCTTCATATATAGAGAATGTAACAACTTTAGAACAGCAGGAAACCAGAAAAATATTAAAAAGGTTTGTTAAAACTAAAATAATATATTTGGGATATCTAACTTAAATTAAAACTTAATTATTTTGTTCGAAATGCTGCCCGTTCTGCTCCAAACATTTTAAAACTCTTCGCTGTACTTCTGTCATCGTCGCTTTTCGGATTTCTTGTCGCTGAAGTCCATTAATGGCGGCTACTACTCTGTTTGTTAATTCTTCTCGAGTATTAACTGGTGTGGAATAGACCTGACTTTTTACATGACCCAAAAAATAAAAGTCTAATGGTGTTAAATATGACCTTGGTGGCCTCCGCCAGGGTCCCCTATTTCCGAACCACCTATCGTCAAACATCTGATTAAGTTGAATGGACTAAGTTGAATGCGAAGAATGTGCCGATGCAACATCTATTTCGCAAAAATTGTTCACACATCCACGCAAAGTTTCTAAATATCTATCACTATTTAAATTTTCGTTGTAAATTTCGTATCTAATTTCGCCCCCCCCCCCACACTCCATTATTAAAGCAAAAGCATTAAAACTAAAATTGTGTTGAAAATTTGCCTGTCTTATGGTATGGGGATTCTCGGTGGCCCAATAGTGTAAATTTTGTCGGTTAATTATACCCTCCCTGGAAAATTTTGATTCGTCAGTCCAAATTATCTTTGATAGAAACAACGGGTCCTCCTGAGTTTTTACCAGCATAAATTCACAAAATTCAACTCTCCTTGCATAATCATCAGGAAAGAGTGATTGTAAAATATTGTAGGCATAAGGTTACATTTTGTGTTTTAAAAGAATTCTATGGATGGATGCACGTGATAGACCTAAAAATCATGTAAACAATTTATGTAGAATGTTGTGCTGCAAGGCTTTTAATTATAAGCCATACCTAAATCCATACAATCAACTCACGTGGAGCTATTCCGGAAAGCAATGAAATAAGCGAAAACATTTATTTCATTTTCTTCATTATCCGTAACAAGGCTTGCAATATTATTCTGTTTTCCTACTTTTCCAAAGCGCAAAAAGTTTGATTCCATTTTCCTAAATTTACGTTTTAACATTGGCGGTGGGTCTGCATATCTGTGATTGAAAATACAACATGTCATTTCCAAAATTTTGTTACATTCTCCATGAATGAAGAATAAATTCAAAATATCACTAGTTGAATAACCGTCAGCGTTTTCCATTTCGTAACTAATAATTAATAACCACGCACAAGTGTACACATAACTATTAGCGATAGATGAACAAAAATACAAACAACCATATCTCTCAAATGTAAAGATTTGTCAAAATTAAGGTAGCAGTGCATTAGCAGCGACCACCATCAGGCGTACACGATAAATCCCGAGCACTGCAAATGTGCCAAAAATGACATGAAAAGTATTGAAATATCTGTCTTCAAATACAGTTTATTATTTAAATACTGCACTCAGAAATGCCAATTTATAAAAATTATGTTGTGAAAGGTTATCGATAACGAAATACTTTATCTGCGAAAACATGAAGGGCTACTTCAATCCAGGAGTATTTCTCCAGGAGTTTCAATCCAGGAGTATCAATCCAGGAGTATCAATCCAGGAGTATTCAAAATGGATTTAAAGAAAAAGTGACAATATCTCAAAAACTATTAAAGATAGATATAGGGAACCCTATAACTGATTGATAGGGAATAAGATTTCCTATCTAATGGCGTATCGGTATACAGGATGTTTCATTAGAGAAAAATTAGTTTTTTTACGTTTGAAAATTCAATTATTGTGTTGTAAATTTTGAACATCCTGTATAAGATATAACGATGAACCATCGTCTTATTGTGTTATGCTTCTAGTTTTGAACCATCATTCATGAAACTTCTAGTTTCAATAATAACCGAGATATTAAATTTTAAACGTAACCGCGAAAAACACCAAACAATTAGTAAAATCAAAAAACAACTCAAAAATGGTGATATTTAGGTATAGGAAAATCTTGTCAAAAATGATGTATTTTGATACGTAGAAACCAACATAAAAATAAAAATTATATCATTCCTTTTAAAATAACTAAGTTGATACCGACTTCCGGTTGCCGCACGTGACAGTTAACTTGAGAATATTTTAGCTGAAGACCTCAGATCGAGTAAATTCTAATTCCAAAATGTCGAGTTTCCAGAAATAGTAGAACATGAGAAACTTCTAATGTACCAGTTCCATGAGACACCTGTATACTATTTTATCTAATGATTAACAGAATAACTGCACTTTAAAACCATCTAACTGTAAAGGTACTCGAGCACCGCAACATATTACTTATAATGGTGTACTTTTATTCATCTATGGCCACTAGGATTTGTAGGTTTTTTGAAACCGTTTTTTTTTTCACTGCACGGGTGTTAAAATTATCCGATACGACGGGCAGCTAAAATCGAAAGCATAATGTTAATTAATAAGCTTTATGTATTATGGTCAATAGTTATTTAAGAAAGAACAGTTTAATTAGTGGTTCTTACAGTTAACTCTGAAGAAGCGAGCAACATGGTTCGCGTAACGTCGACAAATACTAATTTTGACGCACGGTATAACCGGGAAACAATTTATTTTCTGGACCTTGTATACCAAGTTTACACCACACTGCACATGTAAACTGTAACTTGTGAAATATGTCGACGTAAAATAAACAAACTCTAAAAAATACTTGCTTTACCATTTTTGGTAAAATATGAGGCAGATGAGCCAGAGGAATGAGTCCTTTGGTACACTCCTACGTACCTAATTACGACGTTTTTAAAACACGGACTTGCTAAAGGTCGATTATGAAAGAATGAGGTACTTATATGCGAGGAAGTTTTTATCCTCTCATCAAAGAATAGCGACGCTAATATAAAGTAGGTAGAAGCACTTCGCCCTCTCCAAATTGCTGGCAATTAAAGACCCCATATTCTTGCGTCGGGATGCACGTCTTTATACATAGCTTCAAAACAGACAAACTCTGGAACGATGTATACGGAATGATGTGGTATACAAAGATAGGATGACAAAACGTGACTTTTTTATTGTTTTGGCTACTCAGATACACAGTTTGAATGAAATTATTGTCCACAGCGAACTGTGGGCAAAACTGACTTTTCTCCGCAAAAATTCTGTCATGTTTTGATAAATTCTTATCATATTTTTAAGATACTATGTGGTCTATAAAAAACAAACATTAACCCACTGTACCGGAAGCATGATTGTGTAGCAATGACATATTATAAAAAGACCAGACCCCGACCATACCTCGTGTAGAGATGATTGTACGCAGACAATTAAAACTGCACCTTTGACTATTTGTCGGCTGATGAAGGATCGGTGATCCGAAACTAGTCCCCAAGTATAATAATAAATTATATGCAAAACCCAAGAGGCTTCTTTCAACACCTACTTAATATTTTTTAAATATTTGCATAATGGATGTCAACTTTATTATAAAAGTCACCTTACCTAGAGCATTTCCTAGAATGATGCAGTCAAATAAATTGTTCATTATCTTATTTCATTTCTAGCATTCCCACTGTGTTTTAAAAATGTTCCGTTTTCTGGAAAAACCTTCAAATTTATAAAATATATATAATAAAAAAAATATATATTAAGTATACGTCATGTACTTTGTGATTCTATTTGCGAAGAAAATTACTCATTTTAGGGAACTAAAATAATTTTTAAGATAATGTTGATTAATTTGTCAACAAGATTTTCAGCTGATTGGATAGTCATGAAATGAGTACTTTATGTTTTTCTTTGTGAAGAGTATCAATAATATTTTCGGTAGCCACAAAATGTTGTTTTAAAATGCTGCGACATAGAAAGCAGTTGTTTCTACGAGTTGTACATACCTGAAGATCATTTGGCTAAAACCCCAGGCCCAGAGATCTTGCAGGTGCATGAGATTGTTTCAAAATCTTCTAAGCATGGCAAGAATGGTTATAATTGACATCACTCCAAGTTGGTTTTAATATAATCTCCATAAAGGTAAATTAGCAATTAATAACTCAAAAACAGTAGAAATATACTTACAACATTAAACAAATTTAATAAAATCTGAGAACAACTTTACGGATATATTTATTTCTGAATAAAAATGTATTTACATAAATGTGACATTTAAAATGTCAGTATCTATTTGGCACATCAAACGTATATTTGAAGTATTTATGTTAAAGGAAACAGTTTAACATTGCTACGTGAAAACTTTTCTAGTACAAAACAATATTTATTTAATACATTGCATCAGCCTTTGTCATCATGGACATATTCCAAACACAGACACATACCCAATATTTATTTGAAATAAATATGGCACGACTACAAGCAGATAATATCGTGTTCAATGAAGTAAATATTTTGATGTTTGTATGTTTATGTACACAGTTATGTTTTGAACCATCACAACAACGAAAAATAAAAACGTAAACGACGTACCCAACTATATTGATAGTCACCATTGCCAACATCTTCGCGTCATCGAAGTTCATTCGCCGGGTGCCTCTACTGTGTTCTTTGACTCGATATTCGATGCATTTTCCTATCTGTCCCACATAGCACGTTCCGCAGTCGCACATAATCTTGTGTACCCCTTTGTTCTTTAGGAGTGGTATGATATCTTTTGGGTTAGTCAAAAGAATCTTTACGTCAGCTGGTACTCTATACCTCACTTTGATATCAATTTCTTCAGGAATGTACTGATTCTGTCTGATACCCAGTTACGTATGGTAAACAAGCAAATCGCTGTGAGTCTAGCGGGACCTGGGGGTTTTTTGTGTGGCACCCCGTATGTCAGACTTGGTGTTCGTCGTACAAGGTACTTCCTAATAACACTCTTCTGTTGGGGATGGTGGTGTAATTTGGCATGCAAGTACCAATCGGTATGTGTCTTTTTACGGTACCCTTTATGTCCAAGCCTGCCCATTGACGATCTGTAAAGCAGCACACACAAAAATGGCAGCTGATTGTCTTCTATTATATCTTCTATTCAATCGTGAATTTGATGGAAGGACTAACATGGTTCAGGTGATTAAGGAACTCAGTAAGTTTGTCTGCACCATGTGGCCAAACCACGAATCTATCATCGATATATGTAACCCAATGTTTGTGTTGTCAGGGACTTGACCTAATGTCTTGTTCTTCAAACAATTGCATTAAGAAATTGGCGATTACCGGTAAAAGAGGTGATCCCATGGCTGCACCCGCTACCTGCTCATACATTAGTCCCAGCCATTGGAAGTACGTCGTCGAGAGAAAGTACTTTACAAGATCCGGTACATCCTTTGGTTAACGTAGAGCGACTAGTGTCGTCCAAAGGCCTTCAACTGCTTCCTTTACCTTGTGCTTCCTTTACCACATGCTACACACGTGAAGAGTGATGTTACGTCAAAACTTATAAGTATATCCTAAGGGTCAATGACAAGATGTAGTTTGTCTTATAAAATGTTGGATGGTTTTGACAACTATTTTGCCAACAAGTAGGTTGAGGAACCTATTGCGCTGACAAGTGGCCTCAAGGGTACGTTATCTTTGTGGATCTTCGACAAACCATAGATACTAGGTGCTCTAGAGGCTTGAACAACTTAACAACGAACTTATTCGGGAATAATTTCACCAATTCATTCACTCGTCTTCCTAATATCTTTGGCTATTTTACGGTACGTAATTGTGTCCATCTTTCTATTGCAGTTCTCACTGTTCAATATCACCAGTGTGTTCCATTTGGCCGCAGGGAGTACTATGATCTTTATTGTCCTTGATCTTCTTAAGATTGTACTTCTCTTCTTTGGTAACATTGCTCTTAGGACGGTAGCTTTCCTAATCATCCCGGAAACCTCTTGATGATAATGACTGTATAATAAATATTGAAAGTTCATCTTTTACTACATCCCAGGAAGGAAAGACCTATTAATTAATTTGCGGTCGATTCGGCTGGCCAAGCTGCAATTTATATGCAATTGCGGCCCCGGGCTGCTGGTTATGTATTAATTATTCCTAGTTCCTCCATGCAGTTGACAAGAAATTACTCCAGGGATTTTCCGAAAACTCTGCGGAACGTTTCCCTGTCTTATACCGGCGGGAAATGGGCCGATTGCCGCACAGGGATTGAATATTCCGTTTGTCGGCCCCGTTTGGTACATACATCACAGTGTTTACGCCCTGCAACCACACTTAGAAATTAGCAGCCCCAAGACGCCTGCTGTGATTTACCAAACAAACTAATTGGCTGAGATCGGGAAATATCCACAACATGTCACTTAAAATACACAAGCTAGCATTAGATCGAAATTATTGAGGTTAAAGGTTACAAAGGTGGGATAAAAATACGTTTCCAAGCCCATGATTGTTATAAAGTCGTAAGAAATGTTGCTTTGCTGACCCTTCTATTGGTCGAAATGAGGTAATTCCAACCCAAGTTTTTTTTGCCACCGACGCACAATGGCGAAAATGGAAATTTAGAGGGACACAAATCGCAAAATGACCGTATCTATCATGTTAATAATTTATTTATTTTTGTTACCAATAAAACGGACACACGATAATAACACTGGTTGTTTGCACAAAATCTATATATATATATATATATATATATATATATATATATATCTCGTGCGGGAATCATAAACTTGTACATCTGTTATCAAAGAGAATAATTTTCACCAGTCGAATTCTAGTATCTATCTAGACCTCATGTTTGAAAGCTATTGGACACAGTGCGTTATTTTAAAAAATGGATTTTATTGGCGAATGTTAACGTTACTCGTATATAAGTTTTGTATGCTAGTTATTCAGCTGTTTATATTTTTGGAATATCAAAATTTGTGTAAATAATGTCACTCTAACTAAAAATAGCGTTGTAAATAGTGTTCACGTTTTAAGAAGGCAATTTTAGCTCAATAAATTTACATTTTTACGTATAAAAACCCAATATGTTAACTCGATTGGTAGGTATATTAATTTTGTATTCTATTTTTCGTATTTCTACAAGTATAATATCATCATATCTTCAAGGTTTTTAACATTTTAAAACCATTTTTTTTTCAAACCCTCATTAAAAACAACCCTTAATGCTTATATTGTTTTCACATTTTTAGTGTTAGCATCTGACTATTTTTCGTTCATTTCAATAAAATTAGTATTTTTGTACAGTTTAAAATCGTCCACTAATGCTTATATTGTTTTCACATTTTTAGTGTTAGCATCTGACTATTTTTCGTTCATTTCAATAAAATTAGTATTTTTGTACAGTTTAAAATCGTCCACTGTGTGACGTATTGCAGCAAATAAACCGAAGTTTACTGTAAGACGAACTTTTTAATACTCCAAGGCGAGATGCTGAGACCCTGGGGCAGGGGTGCTAAAATAAAATATTTTCAATAATTGAAACATATTTCTATATAATCATATTATAATTACATAACTTACATAGTCACACAAAGCCACACAAAGGTCCCTGGTTCAAATCGAGGTTTGGGCTGTGAATATTAAATTAAAATGTACATTTCCTCTGTATGTTACCATCATTCGTTCTTTATATATTTTTTTAAGAAGTTTGAGGTACTCAAACTATGATTCTGGTACCTACATATAATGATAAGAAGATATACCATGAATATAGCAAGCACATTCTACTATTGAAATATTTATAGTTATTTACTTGAGGTATAATGTAATCTTTAAACACCGAGAGTTATGAGTTACAGCGATTTTTGTCATGCTGTTTAGAGAAGAATGCATGTTAACAGTTAACAACCACTATCTGCATGTAGGAAATTATTTCTTTCCTTTTAAAGCACCTTGTTTCTTGAAATATTCAAGATTTATTTTATTTATTATGTAAAAATCATTATTTTTATCAGAATTGTGCTAAATAACACATATTTCACTTCTTTAGCTCAGTTAGGTGAACTATAATCTAACATGTAATTTAAAGGTACATGTTGGTGTAAATTTGTGTACGTATTAATTGTAAATCGCAATATTAAAGAACACACTGTAAAGATTTCAGAATGAAATTCGAAAAATTACCGATTCCCTAGTCTAAAGTCGACCGGGGCTCGAAGCACTGACAATGATGATGATTTTTTGAGATTTTAGCGGAAATATATCTTTTTAGGTCCCTTGAAATTTTTTGACCAAGGTACAAAAAATGTCTGTGTGTGTGTATGTGTGTACCCGATTTTGTGGCGACGATTCCCGAGAAATTACTAAAGGTATCGGGACGAACTGCTTATTTAATTAAGTTTCAAGACTAAACTTAGAGCTGAAAAGCTTTTAGTTCAACAGGGTTCTGGATGTTCTCTTAGCGTTTTCCACGATTTTGCAAATAAGCAGATATTTGGTTCGAAAAGAAAGTTGCTATCGACTGCGTATTGTTCAAAGTTAAATAAAACGCTCGTTCAGTCTTCGGTTGATTATCTTCAGCTTCTTCAGGGCTTGCGGTGAGAAAGGACGCTCGTCGAGGAAACATGAATAATAATTAAGTACATTAAATGAAGACAACTTGGACAAAACTCTCCACATGTAAACAGCACCAATGGTTACTAATTTTAACAAATTTGAAAATGCAGGTTCGCGTTTAGGACAGACATCGGCCATTTCCTAAACGCGAACATGCATTTTCAAATTTGTTAAAATTAGTAAGCATTGATGGTGTTTACATGTGGAAAGTTTTGTCCAAGTTGTCTTCGTTTCATGTACTTAATTATTGTTCATGTTTCCTTGACGTGCGTCCTTTCTCATCGCAAGCCCTGAAAAAACTGAAGATAATCAGCGAAACTTCGCCATGTTTTAAATAAAGGACCAAAAACCGAAGACTGAACGAGCGTTTTATTTAACTTTGATATTTGGTTCTATTGACAGTATTGTCAGCACATCAACATTTGTTACTGCTGTATACCATGATAAAGGCATGTGTCTAGCCACGGCAGATTTTTTTATCAACATCCTCCCATACCCGCATCTTTTAATATTTGTAAGTAATAAATACATTTTTGTAATGCACCCCATCCCCTCTTTAAAATTATGTACCATTTGGTCTGCTATGCTTAATAGTTTTGGAGATATCGTGAAGAACGTATGTGCACAAGATGAAAGATTCGATCTTTTTTAGAAAATAATACAAAAAGTTACTTAAGTTTACTCAAAAAAGTTGCGATATACGAATCCAATGCAGCAAGAATTTTTAAAATCGTTTGATTACTTTTTCTGAGATCGCGTCAACCGCCCAACAAAACAAAGAGATTTTCCCGAACTAAAAGTCCTTCAAAACCATTAAGCTTAGCAAAACAAATAATAATAATAATTTTAAAGAGAAGGAATGTGGGTACATAGAAAAAAAGGAATTACCTAAAGATGTGGATATACCTAAGAGGGAGTTAAAAAAGGTTCCGAAAATCGAGGGCCGCCCGAATTTAATTTTTTTTTCAACTATCAAAAATACGAATAATTATTCAAATCTAGAGTGATGAGTGCAGAATCGGGGTTTATTTGCAATCAGAATTATGCAAAATTTCAAATAATCAGTTCCAATTTATTTTTTCTACTTCCCAGGGTTAATTTCCACCATATTTCTGGCAGTAAACTACAGGCCTATAAAACGAAACACCATCCATGTTTTACTTTCATATCACCATCTTGGTTACATTAAACTTCAAGTATGATTAACATCAAAACTTTTTCTTTCAGGTATACGATGCGTCATCTAGGGTTATACTTCTGCGTCTGTCTGACTACATTCTGGGCGGTATGCGTTGCCGAAGACAAGCGCGCCCCATCTGGATTCACAGGAGTACGCGGAAAGAAGACCTTACAGGAGAGCGACGACGACGCGTCGCAGGCAGAGAACGACGTCGGGGAGCCGCAGGAGTCGCAGTTGTACGAGAAGAGGGCCCCCTCGGGTTTCCTCGGCCTCAGGGGCAAGAAGCCTTTTGATGGCTGGATTTCGCCGGATTTGGATGATCTGTACAAGCGGGTGCCGTCCGGTTTCACCGGACTCAGAGGCAAGAAGGAAATGGATTACGGTAATTATTAGCTGGAGTTAAACACGCCTACCACTCTATCTTTTACGGCGCGAGACGATGCCTGACGGAGGTACTAATGTGTAGTTTATTTGAAGGAAAGTTTTATCTTCTCTATACCAAGAATCAGTGGCGGCTCGTAGCTAATATTTGTGAGGGGTGCTGTTCCAGGTTTTTTTGTTATTGTTTTAAAAAATATTCTGTAAAAGGAAAAAAACGTATAAAAAATAAGTTTATTGAGAAACTTGTTGAAATCGTAAAAGAATTTAGGGAATGAAAACGGATGTCTTATTTACTTTAAATTGTTACAGTTACATTAATTAATAAATGAATGTAAAAATACATTTTCTAAAAACTACGCTTTAAAAAAATTCACCAAATTAAAAATTTTCCATTTTTTTTATTGTTTCATGCATTGTCACCAGAAATCGTCCACATGAAAAATTGAACTCGATTGGACAATGGGAAGTAGGTAAAATATCGATTACAAGATTTAAATGTAGCAAACAAATAAGTGAAGTTAAGATAAGCGTACTAAAAATTAAATCCATTCTTCTTGTTTTAATTTGCGCGAAAATATCAATAATTTTATCCTTGGTCTCTGGGTGAAAACTGAGGATTTTTTTCTCAATTGAAAGCACTGTAATTGTTGTAAAATACGTATTGACTTTTGATATGCCATCTGCAGTTTGTAAAACTACCTTCCACTAGCACGACAGGGTCGGCACGGTCGGCACTGCGGGAACAACAGTGCTCTCTCTATCCATAACAAGCCGCTGCCTAGCGTGCTGCTTCCTATGTACGCATGCGCAGAACCGCCAAACACCTGGCCGACTGGAACTGTGAAGATCACAGTTCCATACAACGAACTTTTGAATCTGTTTCTTAAACTGGGGGATGGCTACTGATTATACTTTGTGCTAGTATAAAGAAAGAATTAAAGGGAACAGGACTCATTATATTAAATGTTATCCATAATATTAAGTGGAAATAATAGATAATAGGGGTGCTGCAGTTCCACAGTTCCTCTACGCGAGCCGCCACTGCCAAGAATCCAAGAAAAGTTGTGAGTCAGTTAGAATAATGCCCGTTCGTAAACAGGGATGCAAGTTTTTAATAGCAGCAGAGATGCAACATTGTGTACACTTAAGAGTGTAACACTAAGGGCGGGTTTTTCAATTACAAATTCATCTATCGTTATCGTAATCTGAGATAGGTAATTCGCAGTTTATCATAATTTGTCAGCTGGCGTGGCTTGGTTTTATGTACATTATTATAGATCAAATTAATTAATTACATTATTATAAACCTACCAACCGGGTAGGGTTGCCAGATCGTGATAGTCGGGGAATTGAAAACATGGCAACACTACTTCTGAGCGGGGTTGCCAGATCGTACAGTCTGGGCTTTGCGGGTAGGGTTGCCAGATCGTGACAGTTGGGAATGAAAATCTGTCAACCCTACATATGGATTGGGTTGCCGGATCGTTACGATCCGAGATTGACTTCGCATCGGTAAATCTGGCAACCCTACCGGAACGGCAATGACAATGATGTCGCCATGGTGTCGCTTTTAATTCGTTACATACAAAAATGTGCAAACCGATGGCGATGGCGCCTATAGGAGAAGTTTCACTTAAAAAACAGCAAAATAAAAAGACTAGATACTAACTACACAAACAAAGCAACGCAGAGAGACTCGGACGTACCGTTAGAATAACACGTTAAGTACGCGCTAAGCATACATACATAAACTGTGATTAAAAAACCCAACTGACAACAAACTTAGCGCTCTATGTGGAGATTAAGCCTAACTATACATCATGGAGGAAGGCTATACATTAATTAAACTGATTAACAGCTATTGGAAACCTCGTCCTTTGGTGGTTTTTATTTTTGAAGTTTAAACATCACATACATTTAAATAACATAAAAGTATCATTGAACGTCTAGATATGAGACCATTTCATATATTACCAAGCACTTAATTTTCAAAAATATTGATCTATCCGAAGTGACTATCCTGAACAACTGACAACTGTTATTGGTATGCATTTTTTCGTAGATTCTGAAACCAAGAGCAGAAATTCTGAATTCTGAATAAATAGGACACAATGCTGTTATTGCAAAAAAAAGGCATCATCCCTCTTCGATTACTTTATTTATTTATCACTGATTTCTGGGAAATTTTATGTAAAGCCATAAAATTCGAATATCATTCAGATCTGGAAAACAATTTAAAAAAAGTTCAACCATCAATAATTCTTATTATAAAATAAGCTCACAAAATCTCCAAAGAAAAGTTTTCTTTGTGGTTCACATTAATCAGATGATTAATAACAACATTAGGATTTGACCTGTTTTTTTTAATACATCCGGTATATACATGCTGTGGATTTTGTGAGTGGAAATTGGTAAGAAACTTGGAGCCGTTTTGAAGTTTGTAGGTTAATGGGTTCAGCAGCTACATGTACGCAAATGTGCATTGCCAAATTCACGTGCTTTGTCCATTTTAAACTCATTTAATTCAAAACGTTATATGTGTCCCTGAGTTATATATATTTTACAATTTTTCAATTTTCTACTACCCGGAAAGTTTCCTTAAAACCTCCATAATATTTTAACTTTAATGGAAAAGATTCTCCCCTAAATTTTGGTGAAAAAACATATCGTTACATTAATTTCCATTTGAACAGAAAGTTTACATAGGCCCATGAGGGATTCCCCTTCCATTTAGTATGAAATAAGTCATTATTTACATCAATCGGATTCTGCCTTTTTTATACTCTGTATACTGGCTATTTATGTATCTTGGAAAAGGTGGCCGGTTGTGTAATCTGTAGGTACATATTCATTATTTTTAGTTCTTCTTTTGTTTGTGGTTTGAGTACATCTTGTCTTGTTTATTTTTCTGCCATGCCTTCAACATACAAGGCAATATGTATCCTCTAGTTTCTGTTGCAATATAACTCAAAAGCTATCCAATAAATTTTGATCTGTACTTGATAGAATATTGTATAAAATACAATATTTCTTAATGAAATGCTTATCAAAATTAGTTTCTTCACCAAGAAATTATTTGTATTTTACACCGTGTTTTCCGTGAGTATTAGTACGTTACGTAACATTTTTGTGGCAATATACCTTTATCTAAACTTTATTATAATTTCCACTCAGCGGTTTATCTGTTAATTTCTGGTCATTAACTTTAAATTAAATCATCGGTGCTATTAAAAACAAGAGTCTAATACTCTCAATCAAGTTACATTTGACGCAAGATTTAACTGCAATATATGATGAACTATATTCTAATTTCTTGATAAGCAAACTTGACAAAATCTCTGAAGCAGGTTGCTATTTCAAATCCTCAGATCGTCGTCTTATTATCCAAATACATACATATATTTATATCAAATTTATATTTCCTTCAACTTAATTCCCGAGTCAAAAACAACGACTTCTTATTATTTTCTGTGCTGATTTTCATAGATTTCTTAATTGTAGCATACAAATTTTACGAATTTACATATGAAATTTTTTTAAGAAAAGAAAAATAAAATTAGGGTAATATTGATATCTTGTTTGTTAATAAAGAGCGAAAAGGCGTTCTAGGAGACGGGATTTTGCGTTTTTGTTGTATGTTTTTATGGAGGTTCACTCCCTTAGTTAAAGAATCGCTGCAAATGTTTTAAAAACGTTTGTGAACAAATTTTCAGAAAGTTAGGTTAAGACAGACGAACAGGCGTACAGACAGGCGGACATAGCTAAATCGATTCAAAAATGCTCATCAAAAATATATATGTACAAGTCCTATACCTGCCACGCTTCCTTAAGGGTGTTACAAACGTTGTGACAAACTCAATATACCCTACCACAGTAAATGTGGGGGATAGTAAAATATAAGGTTGCCATTAAAAAAAATATCGATTCCGTCAAAAGTTAGTAACAATTGACGGTCGAAAAGAGAATTTTTCATAAAAATAAGAAACCGTCTCGGAAGTTTTCTCATATTTCCATACTTTACCCTCACTGTAGTGTTTAAGTAGATAGGTATGTATTTAGTAACAAGCCTTGATCCAACTTATTACCAACTTCGTAGAATTTTGAATGACATAATACGGCATTGAATATTACATAATGTTTCAAAGAATTGCAATTAAATGAAGATACAATATATTGCGAAAATATCTATGATCAATGTTAACTAGAAATATTGGCGCTCTGTTAAACAATTCGTAGAAATCTTGCATTCACCAGTATAAACCACTAGTGATTAAAACGTGTACTTTTAAGCTATTACAAAATATTGCAAAATAACTTAATAAATATAGTCTTGTATACTGCCGTTTTAAACATATCTACGATTGTCAAAGTGTTTTGTTGTGTTAAGGAATATGTTTTTTTTTTACTTCGCAGACTATCTTTTTTAAGAGCAAAATACGAGCATTCCTTAAGGGTATATGTTTTAGATAAAATGATGTCAAAATCTGAACATATATTCTTTACTAAATCCCTAAAAGATTTTTCCACGAACAAGGAAACAAGGTATTATAAACAAACAAGAATTCTTCTTTTCCGTAGAATTAGAATCTGAAAGAGGAAAATCTGAATTTTGTCTACTTTTTGAGTAAAAAAAATACTCATCACTGATTTTCTCAAAAACTAGACTCAAATCTGAACATCTATCTTCAGACTTCAGATTCTTCGGAACAAGCATACCAGAATCAGATTTCACTTGTTACATTTTGTTTCGTTGTTTGCCAGTATAGTCACTTAGCTAAGATCATTGTATCTTTACTTTATTTTCAGTGAGTTAATAACTGTGGAATGTAACATTATTATAGTAAAACGAAATAGAAATGTTTCTTTTTTATTTTTGTGATGGGATTAAACCTTTTCGGAATTTTGAGCCCCTTAGGGCTCGGGTTAATATGTATTGATCGATTCTTAATTTCACAGGATTTAATTATGGATATAGCGGACAAATTAGAGGGTCTTGCAGAAAATAAATGAAATTTTTCAAAACAAGGGCCAGCCTAGGTCCCTAGTATAATACCTTTAGATGTTTTTTAGTTTTTATCCGATTTTAGTAATTTTAGTTTTTAAGTATCATACAATAGTCTTATTGAAAAAAAAACATTGTCTTCAATGCTTATTCATTGTCAAAATCTTGCATCCAGTATCAACTAGTGAATAAAACGTTTACTTTTAAGGGTACATTCTAGTGTAACATTTTCAAACATTTATGATTTTTTATTGCACATTTTGATTGCACAACATTTAAAGAAAAAACTGTTCAAATTTCAGAGAGAACTCGAAAAATTACCGATTTTCTGTAGTTTGCCCAAATTTGTCCTCTTTAGAATGACGTATTATTTATTGTGGTAAGCTTAATAGCTTATTACTAGATATAGATAAAAATATTAGTGGATCCGTGGATACGGGCCGATTTAAAAAATTCTTGCGGCATTGCATTCGTGAATAAACTCGCTATCGCGCAAACCGGTTTCATCCAAATTAAATATTTATCCAACTATTTTAGGAAAAAAATCAATTTATTCGCTTTTTTTAAAAGTATTTTGTCAATTTCACAATTTTCAATACTTTTTAATAATCCTAGTAATATTAATATTAAATCCTATTAAAAAATATTGCAAATAACTAAATTTGAAAAATATATACATATAGTCTTGTATACTGCCGTTTTAAACATAGAGGTCGTATCTACGATTGTCAAAAGTTGGACAATTTTGTGTTTAGGAATATATTGTGCTTTTATTTCGCAGATTAAAGCGCTTTAATATGCTCTTTTTCCTTTTCTTTTATCTTTTTTAAGAGCAAGAAAAACAAGCATTCCCTAAGAGCATATGTTTTAGATAAAATGTTAAAAAAATCTGAAATTATAGTCATCATCAAATCTCTTAAAGATTTTTTGCTCTACCTACTTACTTAATTTCCACACCGGATATGAATGTGCAAAATTTGACTTTACATTCATGGCGAGCAACGCCAATATAATTTATATTATGAACAGTATTTTTGTGGCTCTAGGACAGGGCTTAAATTATATAAGTTGAATGTAATTTATTTTCTTTATTCACATTTTGAAAATATCTTTCAGAATAACTAAATATTAGCACCTCAACTAAAATTACTTTTTTTGTATCTAGATTTAGAAATGCAACGCAAAAGGTTGACAAAACCAAAATCTGAGCATATTTCCTGGATTCCCAGGTATAAAACTTATTACACTCACACTGACACCAAATTGTCATTTTATTGAGTCCATTAATATTTATATAATTTTATTATGTTTATGATAAAAATGGTGGGATTTTATATTCACGAATGCAATATTAATTTTAAGATTTTTGTATATTGGTTGTTTATTGGCGTATAATCTCGTACAATAATGATGTTTACAATAATGTAATATTTCATCTTTTTCAGCAGACATGGATTTTGAAAAACGGGTACCGAGTGGCTTTCTAGGACTTCGAGGCAAAAAGTTTTACGACTATCTAAATAACGAGGCTGTTTACGAGAAACGTCCGAGCTCGACAAATTTCTGGGGCGTCAGAGGCAAGAGAGAATTCGATTCGCTATACGAAGAAATGAAGAGAGCACCAGACAACAGATTTTTTGGCTTGCGCGGAAAAAGGCAACCGAACAAGAATAGCTTTTATGGCATTCGTGGCAAGAAGTATCCCTACGACTTGAGGGGCAAGTTTGTTGGTGTCAGGGGAAAGAAATCAGTAGACACAGGAGTACCTGAATATCTCAACAGCAACGATTTGCCTAGATACGACAACGACTTGGATTTGAATCAGTTAATGTATGTCTTAACTCAAAATGGAAGGAATGTGGACGACTATAACCTAAAACAAGAATAAATCGTATGTATATTATTATCAATGGTTTGCATATAAACTCGGGACTATTAGTTGGGAGTTCATCGAATGTGGTACTGGCTCAAACAGGACTGTAGCCATATGTCTATGTAGGTTTTTCTTTTAGCACCATGTACTAATATATCATCATCAGTCGTAAGTAGTATTCTCCACCAATCGCACTTGTCTCTCGACAAACGTTGTCAGTTCTCTGCTCGAAACGTTTATATTAGACCTCGACTCTACGCAACGACTCTTCGAGCCTTTGTTTCTGGTTTTCCAGATAAATGTAGTCGGCCCAGACGGGCACTGCATATAGCATCACATCACCCATTCTGCGACCGTACGACCGACGCCAGTACACTCCATCCTAGACATAAGCCTTAGCAGGATCCCGGCTGTTGTTTCCGCTCTAGCTACCACTTTCTCGACATGCCTTCTGTACCTGAGGTTTCTTTCAATCCTCACCTACAGGTAGTTAACGCTGCCTCCTTTTAGGCTGGCTGGCAGATTTAGGCTGCCTGACAGACCTCACGAGGCCATGCCATAAAACTGTCTTGTTTAAAGTCCGACCAATTCCAGGTTTCTGGTTGACCTAGTCAGTAACGGCGACCAAGGCAGCAATAGATGTGAGAGAGGCATTGCAGGCATCTGCAGCTCGCCGGTGTCTTCGGAAGTTGTGCCGTCATGAGAGACTTAACGATCTGATATACTCGTATATCCGAATAGGAACTAAGACAATTGCGGATAGACGCTATAGAGTACATGACGTTTATACCCTTCTCGATGTGGAGCTATCCTATCCCACGTATGTGGGGAAAGAGACGCCGCTGAGAGAGATGGCATGTGGTAGAGCTCTCAGCGTAAGCGTGATCGACGGTGCACCCATCCACCGATGAAAGGGTAACCTTTCTAAATCTTGTCATGTGATGGGTACGGATAACGCGTAAGCGTTCCGGGCGGTGACTCGCAAACGTGGATTCCGGAATGTTTCCGACATGAGTACTTGGAGAAATTCAAGGCTGCGGGATGCACTAACTCTTCGGTGCACGGTCCCCAAAACCACCGGGGGCTACCCCATAACACGGGACCTAGCTGTGGGTCAATGGCTGCCCTTCTACGGTGTGTACAGATGTTGACTAGGGGTTTGCACAAGCGGCCTCGCCGGCGACTCGTCCAACGGTGTCGGGGAAGCCCGACTAACACGAGTACCGACGGAAAGGAGGGCCCCCATGGCTGGTGTGTGCATAGTAGGTCTTATTTCTATCAAGGGGGCCATTTGTGCAGAACAATTTATATCAGGATGTTAGAAGGGCTAGCCATGGCCCCTTTCAACTGGAGACGGACTCTCGGGGGCAACCACGTTTCCTAGGTGTTGTAGTATTGGAAGCTGTATGGCGCAAGCTTGGTCAGCGAGCCGACTCCTTTGGGGGCGGTAATCCATTTTCAATGTACCTGCGGTTTCTTTCAATCGTCACCGACAGGTACCTACTTAATGCTGTCCCCTGGTTGAATTCTCTTATTGCCCACCGTCAGCGTCACCGGTTGACATTTCCTCCTTTCGATAAGGAGCACCGCTTTTGTCTTCTCGGCGGCAAGTTCAAGGTTTCTTGCCTCCATCCACTCGGTTATTCTGTGGATGGCGAGATTTGTGTTCTCCTCCAGCTCGTCGCACGTGGTTGCTGTGACGATAAACGCGAGATCGGCCTCGTATGACTCCGTGCACCCTGAGCCAGAACACTCCGTCATAGAGGACAATCCAAAGCGTTGGGCAATCGATCCGTAGGACATGACTAGTTTGATAACCGCTGTGTGGAGCCAGTAAATTATCCTCGAGGTAAGGCCTCAACTTCTACCGAATGGTTTGTTGCGTCACCATATCGCTCTGGTGGATCTAGCTAAGATCTCCTTAATTCGAGCTTTCCAGTTATACTGCACTATATTATTTTCCATGTTTTATTCCGTTGGATTGCCATGTAAATAGTAAAATAATAGTATAATGTGTGCCAAGCCGAGAAGGGGATTCTTTTCCGGGACGAGAGAAGAGATGTGCATCCCAGCATATGTTCATGTGTATGCATTCTTCCGCCTCTTGACTCTATTTTGCTAGCACTTGGCCATATTTGTCGAGTGGTAAGGCGTTCGCTTTCCTTCACTTTGCAGGTCCAGGGTTTGAATTCTACGTTAGGCATACGGATTTTGACTCCGCTGCCATGCTTCGATATTTTCACGTGATAACGGACATCACAAACGGAAACAGGCCTTGGCTGGGGAGCGCGTTGTCACCCTTGTGTGAAGCCACGAAGCCTCGAAGCCCTTCCCGTGGTAGGCCAGCCTGGTCTGGGTGGAGGCTTGTATGCAAAGTGTTGTAGATATGCTACCTATCTGTCCATGACCATACTGCGCCTTCGTGAACATCTATCCTGCGGGAACTCAAAGACCAAAGAGACGAACTGTGGTCACAATCAATCTATAGCTCCTGAAAATATATGTCCATTGATTTTCTTTCTTTTGCCGACTGTAGAAACGGTATGGGGAAACTGCATCGTGGAAGGTATCATAGGATAGCTATTTTAGAACCAAATAAGTTTTATCAAATATGAGAGTTAAAGAGGTTGCCTTTCCTCTTTCTAGTGATGTAACATAAAAAAAGATTGGTCAAATCATCTTTGGATACCTCACACCACCAGATTCTCCATGCTGCTTCTAAAATTGGTACCATCTTCCGGTTCTCTTTAAGTCACTGCTACCAACTGATACATTTCCCATATGTATGCCCTAGAAGTTTGTAATACTTATTTATTTACACCTTGTATGCCTGGGCAATAATGTATGGTTTCCAATTTTTGTTTTTTGCGTCTTAATCATATGTTTAATTATAGCAGTCTTTTCTTTTTTTTGTGTTGACTTTATCCATTTACTATTATCTTCCTTAAATGTTGGTGGTATTTCTTCGTACGTGTAATCTATGCTAGTCACCCAATATTTTCATTCTGTTTCAGTTCTTATAGTTTCTTCAATGACATCAGTTTCGCTAGAATCATTAATGGCCTTTCTAATTTCCACTGATTTTACATCATTATAGCACATTGAAGAATGGCATACACCTCAGCCTTATATATGTTGACAAAGTCAAATTTAAATAGTAATAATCCAACTAATAGTCCCGATGTTCAATATACTGAAGTTCATTCCGTTCTCAATAGCAAGGTAGTAAGTAATTGATGGTTCCAAAGGTTACCTGACCAGTTACTTCGGAACTTTGAACTGAGATTTTTTAAAAAGTTTTAAATGCTAACACTCATCTTAAGCGGAAATCACCCAGAAACCATTCAAGTGAGTTTAAGATAGGATTAATCATTTTTGGGAACGGAACAGGCCTTTATTGTATTTAATATATTAAGTATTATTAATGATTTTGTTCATTTCTAGGTCGTTTTGCGATTAACCATAGAAGATAGTTCTTTCATCATTGAAACTTCAAACGTGTTATTTTCTTGAGAAACTAATTCAATGTACTATATAGAAGAAAATGGGAATTGTGAAGCGTCTGTTCGTCTACAATGTTCCCAAAAAAGTAAAATTAAACATATCTGGACTAGCTAATTCGACTTTTTCCTAATGGCTGGCTAGGAAAAGGTCAAAATCTCGGAGTAGTCCTCAAGTTTCTTCAGATCCAGCTTGTGATTTGTTCCTCTGAAAAATGCTGATCCCTAACAATTACATATCAACCGGAAAATTGTGAAATCCTTTTCGGTTTTACAGCTTGCGATGTGATGTGTTAAGCGAGGGTGTAGCAATTTTTCCGTTCGGGTCTTCTTGTAAAAATAATTAATTATAATACTAGATACATATTTGAAAATATTGTGTAGAATGTTTAATGAGAGCACATGGAAATATATGTTTAAAAATTATACGTGCATTTTTTATTTTCTCACCACATTTTGTCATCACTTAAAGCATAAAATCAGGTAAGCCTTTATGAAAATGTTTTTTTCTGAAGATGGAAACTATAAAATGAAGCTTTTTTGTTGATTAGTTGTTTTCAAAAAATAAAAGTAAATCTAGCTTGGTTAATTCTACTACTGAGTTTTGGAATTTCAGTTGATTAGTTGTTTTCAAAAAGTAAAAGTAAATCTAGCTTGGTTAATTCTACTACTGAGTTTTGGAATTTCAGTTTAACCTACATACATATTTCTTTTTCGACGTTGGCATCAAATTTGAATAAATACTTAAAAATGTTCTAAATTCAGGATTTTTCTAAACTTTTACATCTCTTCTAGATAACACATTTGGGTAATAATAAAAATAAATATATGTACTTTCTAAATATTCATTATTTTAATTTGTTTTATTTTATTTTAAGCAAATCGCCAACATTTATGAAGAATAAAATGAGAAATTGACTGAACAGCTTAAAAAATAAGAAGCAAGAATAACTTGATGACTTAATAACTTAATAAATTGTCAAAATACCACTCATTCGATTACCATTATTGTAAATTTTATTATTTATTATCATATTTTTAAATATGTTGTTTGCATTTATTTATAATCTTTATAGTAATTGTTTTCGAGTACTTTCTGTTTTGGTGCCAAATCTATTTATTTTTCTCTATTTCCCCAATGTCGTTTACAGTATCGTTTATTAGTACCAGTTTGTCTACTATTTTAATATTGTCGTTACAATAGGTTGGTTCGAGCAGCAGTAAAAATAATTGGGTATTAATCTACGCATGTGCAATAACGGTGTTAAGAGGGGCCAGACCCCTATTGCGCATGAGTAAGAGGAAGAATAAGTTCTATGCACTTATTTTGCTGTTGCTCGAAAAAACCTATCGAATGGTTCAGTCAAATCAGAATGGAGTTGATGCTATACACGCGTGAAATTTTCCAATGAAGCTGTAGCGTTATACAATTACAACCTTGCTATCTGGATTCAAAACAATAAAAAAGGATACGATCTCAATGATGTGTAGTATCTGTAATGAATGGAGTAATGCTAATCATAACCTCGGTCCAGAACATAGTGTTCCTTTGACCTTGTACCAGATGTATGCATAATAACATCATTTTCAGCACAACACAAATCGCAAATTTGCAATGACACTAATATCTAATTGTGAAACTTAACTTTTAGTGGACAATTTGCATATTGGCCGGAGTACTGCGTTGCGACACGAGAGAAATTTTGTTTGCTTTAACTGTGTGCTAACTAGCATGCTGGTTCATATTTTGAATAATTCGCGAATTTAGCAATCACAGTGATAAGAACAATTTGAATGAATATTTCGTGGAAAACCGTTAGCCCAGTTTTTGGTGGGTTTATTAGGTCATACATACGTACTATATTAATATGTCACTTCCGTGACTAATGTAGATATATGTAGGTATATTAAAAACTCGTACTGAAAATTGAAATTAAAAAGCATTTATTACGTTCTTTAAAAAACTCTATGCAACGATCATCAAATTAATGAATGACGGATTTAGGCATATCTATTTGTCGTTCTGATTTTTGGTTCTGGCAAGGCGTAGTCAACAAGAAAATCTTCAGTTCTGACGGAAAACTTATTACTGTTCTTGATAATAGAGATAATGACTTGACTGAAGAAAGAAAATGTGCATGAACATTTGGCTACACTTGGTAACAGTTAATACCAATGATTGACTCTGATCCTCACTAAAGATCACTGTAAATATCCGAAAATATCATCATCATCCTTGTAATAATATGTTTTTATTTATTTGTGCAAGATAATTCGGTGGACAATGGCTTACCACAGATTGTTGGGACAAATATAAGACGATTTATCACAACTTATCTGTATAAAGTTCAAAGTTCACTTTACAAAAACGATCTTTGTTATAAGGAATGCGTCTCTGAATTGATTTTGTTTGTATTTAGCATGTATTTGGGACAATATACCTAAATTTACACCTCACTGCGCACATCTGGAGCTACCGCTCCCATGTGCTTTTCCACCTGACCGTGTTCGGATCGATTTCCAGACCCTACTAATGTCAGTGCCGTCCTCGCGATTGATGTTGTCAGGATGTTTGTAAATTTCGATGGCTTCTCTAATAAGCTTATTAGAGAAGCCATCGAAATTTACACACGGGATATTAAAAGCAAAAGAAACCGAAAAATAGTGAAATTAGGTGGTTTTTCAATCAAACTTCAAGATATATTTATTTTATTTAGATTGAAAGTGTTTAATCAATGAAATATATAAACACACGACATTCAACAATATACATATCATTATACATGTCCACGTCTTCGTCTCGGGATTTGAGATGGTGTAGCCTACCTCGGATTGATGGTATTGAAGGTACCTACCGTGTTCTTGTTCGACAGCTATCTATTTGCTTGTCTTATATTTTACATTTTGCAATATAGTTCTTTCTTCTAAATAAATTTATTAAATTTTACAAAAGCACACGTACTAGCCTATTAATGCTCCAAGTTTGTCCAAGCAAATCATAGGCACCGCACCTGTTTCAGCGTGCATTATATAAATAGATATGTACATTAAAATAAATACTTTGTGCATCAGATTTAATAATTTCAGCATTAAAATCATAAATATTGTGTTCATATTGTGCCTTAGAATGGCTAACTTCTGCATTAAAATAATACACATTGAGCATTAAATAAATGTGATTATGTTCCATAAAAAATTTTGTTTGTGCATTAAAGTTTTAAATATTTAGTACTGAACCTATTGCGGATCAAAATTAACGGTGATCTGATTTTGAAGATTTTTAATTATCAAAATTCATATCGGGTGACCTACGCCATAGGTACCCCCGTTCGAAAATACTTACGTTAGCCTATGTAGAACGTGATTACATGGTTGTACTACGGGAAATTGAACAACAATGTGGTGTCCCCCGGGAAAGTGCACGACGTGTATTAATACAAACACGGCTTAAATCATACAAATACGGTATAAATCAGCACTTGTATGAAAACGATAGTGAACGGAGATTACAATTTTTTGTTTCGTTCAACAGCCAAGACCAAGAGATTTACCAAAATATTTTATTTTCGGACGAAAGTCGTTTCACGAAGAATGGCATGTTTAACAGAAACAATACCCGTTATTAGGCTCTACAAAATTTAACATCTTTTGGCGAAAGAAATATTCAAAACCGATTTGGAATCAATGTGTGGTTGGGAGTTATGGGTGATAAAATTATTGGACGCATTTCATTTGAAGGACAGGTAACTAGTGAGCGTTATTTAATGTTTTGAAGAACTGAAGTCAAAGATGCTTTAGAACAACTTCCACTAGCGGGATACAACACCACCATTTTTCAACAAGACGGTGCGCCACCACACAAGTGAAGGGCTGTCACACAACATCTGGACGACAGATTTCCAGACCGAGGGTTTGGCACTAATGGGCCAATTAGATGGCCGGCCAGGTCGCCAGATATTACACCAATCGATTTTTTGATTGGCCATTCATAAAAGTGAAGCTATTTGGCAACATTCGACCACCGAATACACGAGAGGAACTGGAGCTACGAATAAGGAACACCGTAGGTCTTATTACATCCCGCATATTGCAAAATATGCGGGGGATTAACAGCTGTATTCAACAAAATGGACGTCACTTTGAACTGCTGCTGTGACTGTTTAATTTATTTTTGTTATTATTGTATTTGATTAAATACAAATTTACTTTGTTAGGTAAGTTTATGGCATCATTGTACTTATTTCAAGTTATATTCAAGTTTATTAAATAATAAAAACCACTTCTTGTCCTAAGAAACCATTTGCTAGAAATCGCCAGTGTTTATTTCACAAGTTTCAACTATATTTAACCAATTCATAGCCACCTAAATTAATAAACAAAAATGTTTCGTTCCCTTGGTGATAAAAATTGATGATAGACGTTTTGTGTTCGCTTTTGTATAATTCTGTTTTTTTCTCTGCTTGAAAGGACACATTCACGCTACGATTATCAGCAAAATATCACGCGTTTGGGCCATTTGGTATCATTGTGTCGGAAAAATGTTTTTCCTCGAATCAGGGTACTTCCTTCGAGTAGTCCATTGAGTGACTTTGATTTGTACGTTGGCTTTGATCAGTAGCTCAATATTTTTTTCGATTTCGTTGCTTCTAAAGGTGTTCTTACACGTAGCCACTTTTGTTGCGCGAGATTCTATTGCGACACTATGAAATGGCATGTTGTGTTCACACGTGAGATAAAATCAGTCAAAAGTTGTGCCACTTTCGACTAGCGCCAGCGCCAAGTGGCAGCCACACATTTTAAAGTTGCGATGCTATTCACACAGTACACGCCACTTTTCATTGCTGCAACTTGTAAAAGTGGCACGTCGAATGTCTAGAATTGGTCAAGGAACGACTGCGCACCCTCGTACTTGTAGTGGTTGTGTTTATATTCTGCCTCATTAAGTTTTAAGCGGCGATAGTGATACTGTGTTGTTGTTTATTCCATAAAAAATTGATTCAGATTCTGATGCCGATGAGAGGACTAGAGCAACTGCGTGTTATGAGCTAATGTTAATGAGCTATTCAAGGCCGCTTTTGTAGGAAAAGGCTCTTATTGAAATTTTAACTTTGCCGCGTATTATTGCATATTTTGTCGAACCTACAGGAGAAAGTCCCCAAGAATGATAGGAGGATCTAAATGTAGAGAAATTTCATTTTAAGTTTAACCTAACATTCCCATCAATGTCAATTTTTACGATCGTAAAAAAATTATTCGACCAAAAAGTCTCGTCTTGGGTTGGGAATTACTTTAACAAGTAGAAAGAAAATTTTGCTAAATGTGCATTATGCGGAAAATATAAAATCAGTTGTTTATTTACGAGGACTTTAGTTGGAATATTTATTGTAATATTTATTTACCTGTTTTTTTTTAGAATGACATATTTATTCGAAATTCTTTTTAGAGAAGAAGGATTTATTTTAACTTGTTTCTGTTGTTAACATTGTATGTTGAAATAATAAATATTTATTTATGTTCTTTTCTGTTTAGAGAATTAGTATTTATCGGTTAGCATCCTTTATTTACAAAATTACAATTTAATAAGTTTTTTACTAAAGGGTGTTGAAGTTCGATAGTTATCGATAGTTTTAACAATAACTATCGGACACGCCAACTATCGATGTTTAACCAACACTACCGTATATACATCTATAAATGTTGCGCCACTAAAGTGGAAGTGGACCAACACGTCGGTCCATTTCTGTGTGGCGCTAGTACCGTGTTTGTACCTGTTTACACGCAGCAACATTTCAGCTGTACGCAACTTTAAAAAATTGCGCGCTGTACTGAAAGTGTCGCAATATTTATAGTTGCAGCGTTGTTCACACATTGCAATACAAGAATTGCGCCATTTTTTTACTTGCGCAATACGAAAAGTGGCGTCGTGTAAGAGCACCTTAACAACATTTGTACGATACGAATTTCAACCAAATATCAAGTATTTGGTATCATTGTAATCGGAAAGATTTTTTTCTATCCAATAATCAGGGTGTGGCCATGGGGTACCCGTGAAAAAAAATGTTTTGGTGATAAAAATTGACGATCGATATGTTTTTGTGTTCAGAATATCATACTGATTGCAAATATCACACAAAGAATTTAAAATTTCAATGATGACGTCATTTCCGGAAAAACCGGATGTCATATTAACCTGAAGAGCATCCCAAAAAATGGCATTTTTTGTCTATTAACACTTTCCCAAATTTCATCGTCTAGCTTTATAAACAAAAAAAAATAAACGAGGGTAACTACGGCGTGGGTCACCCAGCATACATATATCAAATTCAATTTCCGAGCTTCAATTGTTTTCGACGTTATCAACACTTATTAAAATAATCCTATGTTTGTGATATTCATAAATCTAATAGTTATCTTAATGTTAATATATAAAATTTATGACCTTACAATAGAAAATTTTCGAGAAAAAGACATATAGGTAGTTTATGTAGGCGTCCGTACACCACTTAAAGTCTCGCTGTAAATGCATAAAAAAAAACTTTTTAAAACAAAGTTTCGGTTTTTCAGGTAAAAAAACGAAAGATTAAGATTTACATACTATGAAATTATTTTGACGTTTCCAAACAATGGGTTCAGCAGGTGAAAATTGTAAAAACTACCTAAATCGCGTTTTTACATTTTGACCCAACCTTTTTCGAAAACCTTACGCGTTAGATAATGTTGGTGCCCGCATTCGTTTTCAGAGAAAATAGTTCTAGCTAAAACGCAATTTCGTATTCAGTTCATAAAATCTATGCACCCTAAAGTTATCAATATTTTACCATTTTCACGACCCTTTTCTCGAAATTTTCTTATAGGGTTATAAAATGTTTCCTCTGCAATTTACATGTTTAAAAGATCTATTGAAATCAGTCAGTGAGTTTTACCTTTAAGCCGACCATATTTTTTTCAACGAGCAAGTATTTTTAAACGTGCACATTATATTTTTATGAGGTACCTATGTAATGATTTTATTGCACATTTATGTATTTATTTAAGTGTACAAATACATTATGAAAGGAACATTCAAACATATAAATACGCATTTTTTTAACTCTGCTGCACATGTATATTTTACTGCACCTTTTTTTAATCCTCAAGTAATTTTTTAAATAGCTCAAATATTTTTGTGTTGGTTACATATGTTTTGTATTGGTCAAATATTTTTTGTATGGGTCAAATATTTTATCAAATGCTTACAATAAATGCACGTTTTGCTTTATATATTGCGCATATACTTTGTACTGCAAATCATACATGCGACCAATTTTGTAAAAGCTAACAAGGCGTGTCCAGACGATCTTGTGAATTATTACGCTATCGGAAAACAACATGGCCATAATCACACCTATTAATAAACATTACACAGACAGATTTGTAGCGTATTAGTTAATTTGAATTTTTCTCTGATAAAATCTGCATTGATTAATTGGTTGTGAATAATCATTATATTTATCTGAACCATAAACAAGTGCCACATATAAAACGCGGGTACCCGTCTCAAATTTTTGAATGGAGGCAACGTACTATCGCCTTACGCAAACGAGTTCAATATCATTGCAGGTAGATATATAAAAACACTTTTTTTCACCGGATTCAGTAGAGGTTGTGAACCAAACGAGAACCATGCTGCGTTGTATGTTTGTTGTGCTTCTCGCTGTCTGGCATGTACAAGGTGAGTAAGTAGGTTAGTGTTCAATTTGCCTGAAGTCCGGATTTGTTTCGTTATCCACGATTTGTTAAATGAATCATCTTCTGTAAAGATACATTCAGCGACAAATTGATTGTTTATAGTTATTTATATTTCAGAAACCGATATAAAAGATTATACTACTGACATTATTTACGATTCAGTAAATAGTAAACATGCATGACAATGTTTAGTAGGATATTTTTGAGAAAAAGATAATTGAAAATTGTAAAATATTGATAACTCTGGGGCACAATCGGCACAATTTGACTATTGTAATCAGAAAAAGAAAAACTTCTACTAAATTTTGAAGATAACATCCTCAATTGGAAAAAATTACCTGTTTAAAAAGATGGTTTACGTTTTGAATCACATCAAAAATATCTGAAATAATTAAATGCCAATAGTGTAGGATGTATAAACATTTTTAACTTTGAGAAATAAAGTGGCGTAATTAAATTTAAGATAAGATGGCCACAGCCTACTTTTATTTTCTTAATGGGTGGCTTATTGGGTTTGGATCTTCTCGAACGTTTTCTTTTTTAGTTTAAATGATACATGACGTTGCTGTAGATTGTGGGTAAATATTTATCATTTATTGTTTTGAGATTGAAATCTCCAGTTTTATTTTAACAGTTTGCTTGCAATTATTATGTGGCTATGTCAAATCATTACTGTTTTTTAAAGAACATTAAAAAGTTTAATTTGTCTTTATGTGGAATTTATTACACCGACACATATTCGAGTTAGGGCCAATACTAGCACCTAAGAGGAGGCTGTTTCTAGTGATAACAGAAAACTCAGCCCATACTTTGCATATTGTGACGAGCAGTTTTTCTCGATAAAGAAAAAAACAGTATTTTTTGCTAATATGTGGTCATAAATATGTTCATAATTTATACAACCCCCTTAAGGCTCCGTTGTAAAAACATCGCAACTACGAAACAAAATATTTAGATTCGATGTTTTTCTGTCGGGGTCCGTGTCTATGCCGTGGTTTACGTATCGATTAAAGCTTATGGTGTCTGCGATGAGCTGGCCATACGTAACAGCCGAAATATGGCCATTGTTTGCATATCTGACAATTATCGCATTTTTCGGTTAGCGGAAAAGTTATAATGTTTGGGCTGAAATTGTACTTAGATAAAAAATCTATTATTGAAGTGAGACTTTGGCTAGGGCTATTATATTTGAAAAAAGAGAAAGATGTAGAAGTAAAATTCATTTTTATCTTACCAAAAAATTATTTTTGACCTAGCCAAACTGCTTATTTATCTAAGAATTGACATTGAGAATTTCATCAATTTTGAACCATAAATAACGCCGTTAATAGAAAACGCGTTTTAGCACAGGTAGAACTGGGTCTTGAGTCTACGGCAATAGCAGAGGACCTGGGACCCTATTCTCGTCATCTTTTTGAAGCGAAAGTGAGTCTTTTCGAATGGATAGGTGAGAGTGAGGATATCGGCGGTTGCCATGTGTTTGGAACGTACGGGCGTGGCGCGTGCGTTGTTGTTCTTAGCAACAAACAAACTTGCCATAGATACGTTCGTATGAGCGTGGCGCGTGAGTTATTGTTGTTAGCGACAAGCAAATTTGCTCATAGATACGTTCCAGAGGGAAACCGCTGATATCCCCACTCCTTCCAACTAACCATTCGAAAAGACTCACTTTCGCTTCAAAAAGATGACGAGAATAGGGTCCCAGGTATTCAGACATACATATTACATACCATTATATATCTCAAATAATTACACCAGTAACCAGACAATGTCCTGAGCGGACTTTGGTTTTAGTATTTGAACATTTATTTAATGTTTACTTTGTTTTGTTTAATTTTTCTTAAATCTCTAATGTATGTATAGGTAAATCAGAAGAGATATAATTTGTCACATTATAATTATAAGAGAAATACCACACCGTTGTTGTAACGTGTTGTCAAAAAAATCTCGGCAAAACACCAAATGCTTGTTACAGCATTGAAATAAATAACTGATATTAAAGTTTTCGGACATGTTATCTCGTTAATCCTAGGATCTACCGTTTTTTAGCTTACGGTAACATATATATTTGACAACAAGCAGTGTCACAAACATCGTCTTCTAAGGACGTTTTGTCACTGTATGTATCGCCACATTCTTCATAATTAGACTGTCGGCATATTCTTGCATTTATCGCAGGATATCGTTATCGGTATGAAATATGTAACAATGAGTAGGTAGCGAATTAAAACAACACCAAGCACTATTACTAAATTCTGATATTATAAACTGTTTTTTGGCCTTCGATTTTGATTAAAAAAACAGCGCTACCATTAACAGAAAAAAATATAATTTAATTTATACAAAAATTAGATTTGTTGCAAAATTGACTAAAATTTATTAGAATGAATAATTAAAAAACTATCAATATACAACAAATTTTAATGAACTTAACGAAAAGTTGTAAGTTCTCAACTACTGAAGATAGGCTTTGGGAAGAACCCCAGTATTCTGTAAGGAAGAATACAGTCCAACGTTTTGTTTTGGATGGTGTATTGGAGGTACAGGGTGTTTAATTAAAAAAAGCTAAATTTTGAAGTGTGAAAAGTAATACCAACATGAGTTAAAATTTGAGTTTCCGGTACAAGATATCGAGAGCCAGTAAACGGCATTTTATTTTGTGATCTCTAAACATGAAATTGTATGAACAAATTTCCAAATATTTCTAGGGTTGGCAACCCTTCGGCCTATTTTATGTAATGTTCTTTTACTACAACCTACAGTAGGTACCTGACATTAAAATTGTAATAAAGTTGTGGATTTGCACCCGTACTTTCTAGTGGAAAATAGTCGCCAATGTAAAAACCAAATGTAAAAATATGAAAATAGAAATTATGAAAAAATCATCTGCATTTTGCTAAACTTTAAACGCTCAATCGGTTTATCTTTGACCGATGTATGTTATTTTTTTTGGAACATTATAAAGTAATTCTAAAGAAATTCATCAAGTACCAATTTGCCTAAAAGAGTAAATGTAGATGGCGCTGCAAAAAAAAATGTTCAGGCCCCTCTATGCGGGATACTATTATCGTTGCTTTCGGTATACAATAATCCAATATGACTTTGATTAGTATGCGCAGCATTTCAGGTATTTTCAGAGCAGGAGTTTTAAAAAACTTCCTTGAAGACGGCAAAAAACTTTGCGGTTGGACATGTTATTGTTTATGGTTATGTTATCGAGAAAATAATCGTTATGTTAAACATCAAAATTAGCTGATAGGCCGCCTAAGTAAACACTAGTGAAGCTACTAAAATTCACAAAACATTTATAGTTACGATCAATTGATGCCGTTGAGTACATCGTTGAACAAGTTTGGGGGAAAAAGGAAAAATTCTCTGACCAAGGTGATAATCAACCTTGAAGAGTTTTGTCGTGTGAAAAAAAATAAAGAAATAGGAGTACTTTGTCCATTTTGAGTTTATATTCTTATTATTTTATATATCTCCTATTCATGTGTAGGTACTTATAAAGGATGTAACAAAGCGTGTTTATTTTGACTTGTCACAAAATATAGTTTCGTATCGACATCAACCAATTGTCAAGTTTTATTCTTGTTGTATCTAAAATTTCAATCCGTTTTATACCAAAAGACGTTTTCAAATGACTATAGGATGGTGTTCTCCCTCTCTTCAGAAAGTACTTTTGATGTTAGAACTGCAATGTTAATATAATGTCGAATTGGAAAAACCAATGTGAATTGAATGTGAAATTTAAGGCATAATTGTGCCATGTACTCAACCCAATCGAAAAAATGGTAATGACCAGAGATTAACAGATGAAATTAACAATTAAATTTCGGTGAGTGACAACGCGTACTTGTTACTTTAATAATATGCGTATGTCCACCTCTTGTTGAAATAACAGCACACATGTCGACGTGGCATCTAATGTATGACTTTTTATTCCCCTTTTTCGAATGTATGTGTTTTGCAATTCGATCTTGTGGGGTTGCGACATACTCAGCATTCATGACTTACCTTGTCACAAAAAAAAATAAAGAGGATTGGTCAAGAATTACAAACTTAGATATTATATTATATATTGTATTATAGACACACAAAAACTTGGCAAATACCTACTTTATTATAATTTTCTATTTCAGCAAATTTTTATGAAGTCAAATCGGCTGAATAATGATGGGGAGTCATAATATATAGCGGTCTAGGGACAGTCAGGTCCAATATGGCTTGTTTCAATATATGTATTTAAATAGTGGAACGTGAAAAACTTCCAGACGCCATGGGCCTAAAGACCTTACCTGAAAAAAGTATTTTGGCATACTTAAATAACCTACTGAATTAATTAATATTTAGTATTAATAAAAATTGCCACCTGTGCCGACTGCCACTAGCTACGCGATTTTAGATAGAACGCCACCTAAAGATGGATTTCTGATCTCAAATGACTCATAGACCCAAACATTTTTACAAACACATTATAGAATTCAATTATCTAGAAGAAAGATATTAAATTATTTTTCTAAACCCAATATTTCATGAATGACGAACATGATAAATTGCTAAAATGCCAATCATTGTCAACTTTGGACCGTCTGTAAAATCAGGTACTTTGTACCATCGGTGTAAAAGCGTAATTTACCGGGTAGAGTACCAAATAAATTACCGTAATTTAAGATCCCTGCTTTGTTCTATTTTACACGTTTTAATTATGATCAAAAGCGACTATAAACTATTAGCCAATATTATTACCAGTTTCTTACGTAGGTACCTACATATTTTATTTTCAGCAATCCTTTCAAAAACTGCTCGAATTTCATCTGGGGAAGGATGTAACTACATAAATTCCTTCTATGAGGATATGGGTTGCAAACCGATGATGATGAAGTCCGACCCATGTCCTATTCAGTATGATTGCAGCCATCTCAAGCCAAAATCCAAGAATCAATGTTTCTTCCAAGGAAATTTATACACCAAAAGTAAAAGAATACCAAAGGAGGTAACAGACCAATTGTGCATGTTCGACTGTATGTGTAGAGATGAGTAAGTTTATTTAGATTGTTATTAATCCATCATATTTATCATATATCATTCAATTATTTCCAGCTCTAAAATCGAGTGCGCTCAATTTGATTGTCCAGAATTTTCTATGGAATTGCCGGATGGTTGCTATCATAGTTATGGACGTAGTTGCTGTCCAGAAAGAGTGATTTGCGGTATGTGACTTTTAAAGATTAGGGACACATTAATCTCTTAATAATATATTGCAGAAAATGCTACAACCACATCGTGTTCTGTTGATGGTGAAACTTATTTGGAAGGTGCCATCTTTTATCCAAAAAAGGATCCTTGTATGGAATGCGTGTGTAGTCCTGGATTCAAAGGAGAACTTGTAGAGCCTTTCTGTAAACGTGTTAAGTGTCCAGTCCAGAAAGAACACTTTGAAAGTTTTATGAACAATTGCGCTCCATTATACGGAAAATCGCAGTGTTGTATTAGAAAGTTCAAGTGTCGTAAGTACTAATGGTGACGCATGTTTCGGTAGTAATGTTAATCATTGTATTTTTCTATTTTGTTAGCTGAACCAAATGAACGAATTGTAAGAAGTTCAAGAATAACAGCTCTGTCTGCAGGTAAGACAACTCAAAGTTGACTGATAATATATTTTGTCTCTACTGCTCCAAACCTTGTTCACTACAACGTATCAAGTTCAATTTAAGGATTGATTTTTTATTTCAAAAATGTATAGCGTGCGTTAATTATAATATATTTCTTTACAATGTTCTGAACAAATCATCAAAATCGGCCAAATATGATGAAAGTTGATTATTTAATGTCTAGGCTAAAATTGCAACGTTTTACTTGTAAGTCGGTATTGTTTACAGACAAAAAGATATTGGAATGAAGCAAAAAAAGAAATGTTAAGTGATATGGCTTTGTAGTAAAGTACTTGTGAACGTACCTCGAAACGTAAAGTACCTCGAACGACAACCAAAACATTAAGTTGAATCCCCTGTAAATTCATCCGTACGAAATCATTAAAAATCATCATCATCAAAATCGGCCAATGATTAGATAAGTTATCAAAGCTTCGAAAGATTTGATGTCTATTTTTTTGGGCCTGCGTTGAGATTTATAGCATTGTTTGTATATAAACATTAAAGGGTAAAAAGGAACAGCCAAACTAGGTGTGAATATAATAGCCAAACTGCTATTTTGATGTATTAAACAATATCTCAAAAGCAACGAAAAAAATAGAAGTTGAACATGGGGATAAGTTTTTGCGATTATCACGGATACTATCAGTTATTTGTACGCCTTTCTCGGACACCCCATCGATCCAAGAATGTCGTCATGCACAACAATCACCGTGCACTTAAAAAAATATGTGGCCAGACACACGACTTTATCATACTATACAGGAGTATCAAACTGTGTCAAACGCTAATGTTTTGACAATACGTCAATAGAATCAAAATATCTGGCAAATCCTGGCTAACTAGTTTACACACATTATGGACATTTTTTACTTTGGTCCAAAAGGACATTCTGTTAAAATCTCAAAACTTTCTTTCGTCACGATTACAATACTTTATCATACTACGTATGATAAAGTAAAAAATAGAAACAAATTAGTAAGCTTTAAAGCTTACGGTTCTTCTTTAAGGCTTTCAAGTAGGAAGTAGGCTTTCAACGTAATAAAATAATGAACATATTTCATTTCAATCAATCTCTAGATTGATTTCTGTCAGGTCGTGTAAAATTGTTTAAGGAAATGCTACTTCATTTTCACTTCAACATTCAGTGAATTGTCACAACGGTTTCAATTTTGTAGGTTCAAGGTTTCATTATACTTATAGTATTGGTCACAAACAAAATATCGCCAACTGTCAAAAGAAACATGCTATTTTTACCGTTTAAAATAGCGCAACCTGACGGTTTTTTTAAGTAGGATGGAATGAAAAACTTAATCGTTTAAGATTCGAAGAGAAAAACAATTGACAACGCTGTGATATTTATTTAAGTACTATTAAAAGCGGTATCAAAATTGCCATCCATCCGCCCGGTCAAAATATGTGCTACTTCACAGAGTGCCACATGGCATGGTTGAAAAAACTCCAGCCATGTAAGCGAAAAGCTTCATAGCTTGAAGTTGAGCCTGTTAGATAAATTTCATAAATTAACACGTTGATTATATTTTTTGCATTTTTAGCATTAAACGCGACTTTTTGGCACTTTATTTCAGAAATTGTTGCTGTTGTTTGCTCAGTGTAATAAACTTATGATACAAAAAATAGATGAAACCGAATTTTTGTATACATAACGCTTTATATTTAAACAATATCTCAAAACTGCTAATCGACATCGCCACCCCGACCAAAAAAACTTCAAATATCTATCAATGATAGATATTTGGAAAAAAATAGTTTGTTGTGAAATCATAAAGTTTTATCAACAAAAAAACTAATAAAAGTACTGCATTAGGACCAAGCCTAGTGCCACAAAAACGCAATCGGTAACGTGCCGTACCGAATGCCGTTCCGGGCGACGAAATTAGTTTTTAAAGTGCCGCAATGATCTCAAACAAATTGAGCGCCATCTAGCGGAGACGTATATACATTATACACATCGGCACATAACCTCACATGTCAGTGTTATTGTTGATTGTATTAAGCAGTGGTAGATCGTGGTTGATGTACTAAATTATGGACGAAGGGCTTGTTGCAGCAACAATTCACACAACACGCTGATGAAATTCGTTGCGGTCGAGAACGAACTTTACGGTTTACGTAGACTCACTATAATCGAGGAGTGGAAATTATGTACATTGATCTTTTTACGCTACGTTATTACGGTGCGGTCACGTCACTGTACTTGGTCCTAACTGTTACTGTGACGTTCGTGACGTTTTTTTAATAGGTTTTTCAAATATTAAAAAAACAATATACTATAGTACAGTGTAATTAGCAAAAAGAAGGGAAATAAATCCAATACAACTGCCCTTTTGGGATTTGATGCGGAAAGTGTTATGTTTCAATATTCAATGGCGTTCGCAAATTTGATTAAAGGTTGCCATCCTAAAACTTATCCTTTCTTTACGTGCACGTTTGGGGTTTTTCGCATTTTACCGCAAAACGGTGACGATGTTGGAATTTCAGATCCTGAGCAAAATTAATCCTATTTTTTTATCTCTGTATTACCAAACTTAATATTTAGCAGACGCCATTTCCCGGCTCCATTATACATGGTTATTCCAATATGAATATTCTTGTGTTAAACATTATATATTTACATTTAATTCCGTCAATAATTATAGTTTTGTATTAAACTTTCAACAACATCTGTCCAACTCTTTTTTTGAGAACTGTTAAACTTATTTTATATTACTTATTAATTTATATAAAGGTGGTAAATACCTTTTTGTGCAGAATTAATGAACATTATTTTTGTAGAGGAGCTAATATTACGAAATTGTGAGTTTTGTGGTAAAACGCAAAAAAACTGCGAACGTGCATGTTAACAGTGGCTTTTAGAGGTTCCAGGATTTAATAAAATTTGCGGACGCCGTAAAATATTGAAACCCAACACTTTCCGCGCCGGATCCCAAAAGGGCAAAGTATTGGACTTTTTACCATAATAGCCCATTTTTCGTCTAATTCTAGTGTACTCTCTTGGTCAAATCGATGAACTACAATCACAGTCTATAAATATGTTTTTCTACTCCTATTGAGGAATGCATTCATTATCATGGCAATTTATGATAAGTAATAGTAACCATTCCCCACACACATGGCAAATATTTCATTCCTCACTCCGCGAGCCGTGAGAAATATTTCATACCCCACGGCTTTACGAACCAATCACAGCGCGGATTTTCATTTCATCGTGTTTTTAGAGCCTGCGCCGTCTGGCGTTGACAACGTCGCTAAGCGACTAGCGCTACAAACAATTTTAATCTGTCAGATATTTTAACGAAATACACTACCACATACCACCACATACGTACAGTGTACAGTAATTACTGTAATTCGTTAATCATAATTATAAAAAAAATGTATTCTGAATGTGTACTCCACCTGATGTAATACAAGCCGCGCAAATCCGCACATTAAATTTATTGCACGAAAAATAGAGGACAAAATACGAAAAACCTACAAAGCGTTTATGGATTGGCGAATCAGAAAAAATGTAAGCTCATTTTCCGAAAATGTTTTGATAGCCTATTTTGGTGAGCTTGCCGACAAATTTAAGTCGCCCAAAAAGTGTAATAATAGTAGTGTTCGATTGCCGGCCGCGCTCAGTTCAATCTGAGCGCAAATTTGAAATACTTGCTTCCTATTGGTGGAATCAGTTGAACAGAACCATAAAAGAACTAACCACAACTAAGCGCGGCAGCAATCGAACACTACTCTAGTGACTTATTTAATACATCAATACGCACCAACAAGGGATAATAATTATCTGTCATTTTGTAGGTTAGATACCTTGTTATCTTTTCTTCGCTGTCAATAATTGACACTTTCAGAAAAAAATCTGCAATACCGACATAATGTCATACATCAGAATACCTATACGTACCACCGCGCCACCGCCGCGCCGTCCCAATACGGACTAAATTAATTAAAAAAAAAATTGTATAGTCGTAGAAAAAGTATAGTATTCCATTCGCAAGTAATGGCAATTACTCACTCGAACGTTTTGCAGCACTCGCCTACGGCTCGTGCTGCAAACTTCGTTCTCGTGAGTAATTGCTTACATTACTTGCTCATAGAATAATATACTATTTACGATTTTCGAAATTGTATTTATTCATAATTTGATATGACATCTAAATGCAAGGTTAAACCAAAATGTGCTAAAGTAATGTTATGGTAATTTTATACTCCTTTAATTTAACTAGATACTAAAATGGTTCATTCCTTAATCTTTTATGTTATGGATACTATTTATTTTTTTATGGAATATATATTATATATTTAAAAAAGACTCTCTAACATTTATTTTTACCTTTTTAATTTTTTTATTAATAGGACTTTTTATTGTATACATACCTAATCTTCTGGATCATTTTGGTACAAATAAAATTTTCGTAAATATTTTAGGATTTACCTGTCAATATGGAAAGGAGCTACTCCGAATTGGGGATCATGTCGAGCTGAGGAAGCAACCTAACATCACCTGTGAATGTATAACACCCCCACTGGTGACATGCACTTCCCAAAGAGACTACGAATTCGACTAGTTTTAATGTACATAATTTATTTATCGATTTATTTTTAACGTACAATACTTTAATTTAAAAATAAAAAATATATATTGCTATATTGAGCATTTTTATTTTTGTATAAAATAAATATAAAAACTGCACACTACAACACAACACTGCCCGGTGGCAAACTTGAATTACACAACTGGTAGCAACAGAGATCGTTCATGAATCGCTGGAGATTTTGAATAAACGAGGGTATGTCCTAAACAAAAAAATAAATTAGCAGTGGTTCTCTTGTGCAGTTGATTTGCCGCATGAATGCACCTACGTCATCAATTTTCACCCGCCTGAATGTAGCTAAAACTTTTGGCAGTCATGTAATTCATAAATGACGATATTTGCCAATTAGATATTAAGGAAATGTTTAGTAAGATGTTTCTTATTTGGTCCAAACAAAATTTTTTTAAACAGCACCGTTTCAATCGGTTCTATCAGAAAAATTTTTAAGCGGTTGTCAAATTCAAATTAATTAAATGTTTATTAAAAAATTAAAAGTATACTTATTCATTTTAATAAATTTGCATACCTACACTTAAAAACGAAACAATCAAATTTTGAGTGTAGATGTAAATCATAACTTGAAAAAAGACAAGATTTAAAAGACCATTACTACACTGGTCAACAACACAAAGTAACAAGCAAAAAAACTATTTCTGTAGAATCTGAAGGCAGTAATAGTTACTTGTAGGTATTTAAGAAAATCAGTGCTAAAGATGTCAAAACAGTGGCATTTATTTTTTAATGATTGTCAACCTAAAACAGTGAACATTAGACAACATTAGTAAACATAGAAATAGGTTCAAAAATTGATGACACAGATTTTTATTGCATGTTGGAAGTGTAGGCAAAATTATCTTACCGTATCATGCTTATAATTACTTTTAAGCATATCCTTTTGTTGCGGTAATATGTCAGTCCTCCCTTGCAAAAAGGTGTCTATAAAATTTGTAAAAAAGCCACTGAAATTAACTAATGCCATATTGTATATTGCCAGATGTATGTCATCTGTTAAAAGATTGTGGGACTTGTTCAACAGTGTTTCGAGTAAGACGGTAAGAAATTGTGGCAATAATTGATGCCTAAATAAATCCTGAAAAAAAAAAATTAACAGCCTTAATGACATCTGCAAAATACCTTTTTACCTTGTGATACAATTTCCACTTATTATTCAAATTTTCGAGGGAGGTAAGGCTAGTCTTAAAAACGTTAATATCTGGCAGTAGTAATACTTGTCCGAAAACTTGTAAAATCGAGAATAGCTGGTCTGGTTGTTGCGTTTTATCCGGCCCTTGGTTTATATCACTACAGCCCGGCGAATGTCCTAACCTCACTTGGGATATGAAAAAGTAATTCCACCGGTGAGACAGAATACTGCAAGAGAATAAATGCTTATAAGAAATGTATAAACGTAGAAGAAAACATTAGAATTTAATGAGAAAATATTAAATTAAAATAAGTAGTAGGTGTTTTAATAGGAAAGCTTTTGGTACCTAAATTACAGTATTCATGTGAAATTGATGTGTCAACTGGATCAAAATGGTCAGCAACTACATGATATTTGTATGCTATTATAATTATTACCACTAGAAAATTGGACCGACACACGATGGTCCCAATGCACATTTAACGCGAATTAATTCAATTTTTGAAATCTGCAAAAGCAAAAAAAGTCATACAGGTTTACAGTTAAATATCTGAACTATAATAAAACGAGAAAATTATCTGACAAAAGTTGGGAGTTTTGGAATATGACAGCACCAAACTTAGAAAACTGCGCGCCGCTCATTTTATAGTAAAATAATAGGTCATATTTATTTGTGATTTTTTTTAAATATATGGTTTGATTTATTTCCACTATCCATTAGTAATTGGATTAGACTATTTACATTAGGCCTACGACAAATGGTTAGTTCCTATTGTATATTATAAGTTACATCTCGTAATATAGACCAAGTCTTTTTTTATGAATACCGTTCAAAACGAAAATTTAAAAAAAAATGCAAGCGAGTGCATGCTGTAAAAAGTACATTACTTCGTAATCCTAATATAGTTGTTTCATGATCAAAAAAAAATTAGTCCCCGGATAGATCAAAACCCCAAAAACCCAATTTGTATAAAACACTGTTGAGCATATTTTTCGAGGTCGCAACCTCTCTTGCATCTGTTGTTTCAGTTCATAATTATTATTATTATTTCGTAAATTATTGAGTTCCCGGTTCAAATGTTACCGGTAAAACCCGTTTTCAGGCAGAACCAGTTCTACCTAGGCCAAACTAGTTCGGCCGAAGAGCGGTAAGCAAACTAGTTTATGCTAAGCCAAACTAGTTTAACCTGGTATGTAAAGGCATACTTCAGGTCAAACTGGTATGGCCTAGGCCAAACATTTTAATTAACGGTTTTGAAGTGCACCATAATTTTTACTCGCGTTTTCTGTAGAGCGTGTTTTCTAAAGGTCGTGTTTTTTGAAGCTCGTGTTTTATGCCTCGCGAGTTATCTGCAGCGCGTGTTTTCTGACGCGCGTATTTTTCTGAAGGATAATGACGCACGTGTTTTTATGCGCGTTTTCTGTGTCGCGCGTTTTTTGTGTCGCGCGTTTTCTGTGTCGCGCGTTTTCTGACAAGTGTGTTATATGAAACGTTTGCTTTCCGACGCGCGTGTATTTTTAAGAGCGTTTTCTGACGCGGATGGTTTTTGAAGCGTTTTTATCCTTGTCAAGAAAACACGCGCGTCAAAAGCATACGCGCATCAGAAAACTCGCGCGTCAAAAAACAAAGAAAATATAGCAAAAATAAAAACCTGGAGGCGGATTTGATTAATTTGCTCAAAGCGCCAGATATTCAATTAAATATAAGTGTGTGATGATGTTTTGATTTTGTTTATTTCACATTTCGAATGTATTCTCTCAATCAATTAAATATCTGCATTCTCTTAACCAAATTTTAAAAAGTTATTATATTTAAATTTAATTTTGGACAGATGGGAACCATATAATATGATACCGATTTTGTTATATCATTATTGAATACTTTGACGGTAATTGAAACTTTTTGGACTACTGGGACCATATTTTGGGTTATATCTCCGGAAGTGGTTGAGATATCAACATTCATAGCCACAAGTAATTTACTCCTAAAAATGCATACTGTGTCCAAATTTGGGAACAATCGGTCAAGGATTTTCCAAATTATGAATTTATTCGTGTTAAATGTGCAATTGGGACCACTGTGCGACACTGGCATACACACCGCATTCCGCTGAGGTAACTCTGAACTATTAGTCAGAAAATTTTTGTTTAATACACTAATGGTAGGGAATGTCATCCTCAACACAGTAATTCTCAACAATTTGGTCATGAAGGGGTGACTTTCTGACAGCAATTTGAAAATTCACAATTGAGACTAGTGGCCAAAAATGTTTTTTTTTAAATTTGAAACTAAATTTTGAAGTAACAATTTTAAAGATTTTAAAGATTCTTTTGTTTAAAGTTGATTTCAAACATGCGTAGTGTGCAGGAAGTGATTTTTTAAATCCGCCATCTAAAGTTGCACTGCAAAATAGACTTATTTGGACATTGGAAAACCCTTTCATGTCGGTTGAAGATGCATACGCAAAGCTTGGATTCTTTTCCTGAATAATACAGGCACTAAGTTATGGTGTGTTTGGTCTTGTCATTACTATTGTTGTTATATCTCGGTTAATAAAAGAGGCAATGAAGTTAATCAAAGAACAAAATATTTAGAAAAAGTGTGCTACTATTTGATTCCTCTTGATTCCTGTGGTTGTAGTTGGTAACCCCACACAGAACAAATTTCGACAAAAAAACTTATTATTCTTGCAAAAACTGATAATTCAATAACAAATTCTACCACAATGTTAGAGAAATTAACCTACAATTGAACAAAAATCTTTGAAATTGCGACAGATTTATAGCACAGTAAAAGAGAACATTTTTTATATTAGAGGGTATTTGAATATCTTTCAAATAAAAATACTTTCATAATTATTTATTTTATACTTACTTAGTACTTTACTGAGTACTTTACTTAATGCTGTATTCTTTTTAAAAGGGCATATTTTTCTAGTTCGTGTGTAATTAAACTCATAAAACTTACCTGTGCAACAGGTTTAATAATGCTATAATGACATCAGGGTGATCGTTGGCTTGGTGGACAATAACCGGGCAAACGTTGTGCAAGCATAATTGCAAGATGCCAGGTAGAAAGTTCTTGTAGCAGTTACCAGGTGCCTCCACGACTAATTGCAATATCTGCAATAATTTATCCAAACCTGACAAATTTTTTGCTTGCTGTTCCCTGTAATGCCGAATGTAATGTGAATCGAAATAAATAACCAATAATTCTATTAGCAATATCTACCTTATGGCAACTTCTAAAAATACTTCAATGGCATGCTTCGTGGCTTCGGGACCCATTTGCTGTTGAAGCACTCCCAGCACATTCAGGAAAAACCCTAAAATATGATTGCTGGCTTCGTGATATTTCGAATATGATGGAAATAATACCAATGAATGATCTATAGAACTCTGAAAAGGAAAATGGAAAAAATAAAAAAAAACTTGATAAAATATATAATAAGTAATTGTTGTGACTAGAAGTTGACGTAACGCAGTGATAAATCATTCAATAGTCAATATCTCATTTCTACGGAAGAGCAAAAATATAAACAACATGTGCGATTAAATTTTTTATCTCATGGAGTCTTGCAATCCGAAATCGGTCATCACCATTTACGTAACATCCGTATCAGAATTGCTTATTCCGCTATTTCTAAATGATACCATTTTAATGTTATATAGACTAAACTTATAAATAGCATATTTTTATTGAATTGTGTCTGAATAAATATTTGAAAACAATTGAAACAAGGTTTACAGCTAAGAATTCTGTCTTGGAAATATGACACATTCATTATAATGCAAAATTTGGCTTAATGTATTTGGAATGAAATTTATGAATGAACGTATCTGTGACTCGTAAATAAATTTATTTATTTATTATTTGTAATCATATAAACTGTAAAATGTTGTATTAAAATCAAACCAATTTTTTGTTTAAAATGATAAATTTGTTTATTATTCAAATAGTAATTTATTTTTAAAAAACTGTTAAATTGATGCAATGAAATGCACTAACAACATTAAATTAATTGTTAAAAATGACTGATTGGGTATAACAAATTTAAGAACAATTTTATTCTTGTCAGTCTTGCTTCAATCTAGTTTTCTACAGAATGACAGAACCTATGCTATTGGGTTTGTATGGGTTGATATGAAAATCAATGTTCCATTATACATAAAGTGACCAGAATTTTATTGTTGTAAAGCGGGACACAAACGGGGGGGGGGGGGATGATTAAAACCAAGTACTAGCAACTTGTCGAAAATCGACAACTTCTAGGATTTTGATCAATATTGAACACAAAAATTATTGTTAGAAATTCATTAAGCACATACTATGGTAATTTTGATAAACAGAATTTTACACATGATGACACCAGGCATACCATAATGATTTTATTAAACTGGTTTCGACACACGCTGTGGAATAACTGACGCGCTTGGGAAAGTTTTAAAGTCTCTCTAAAAAACTCTAAAAAGTACTTAAAAAGCCGTAAATAATAAATATATTCTCAACATTGTTTTTGGTTCATTCGAATATCTGAAGTTTAGTAGTAGACTAGTAAAATGTGCAGGCTTAATAGGCCTGCTGGTCGACCTAGGTAGATCGCCGAAGCGTTAAGAGAGAGACAAAAAGCCCGGATGCGCTTAGGTTCTATGCTCTTACACACACGACGTGACTATGCTCCTACGTTCGGCGCGGTTACGGGGCGATTTATTGACCGCCTCGCGAAGCTTCGTAGCGTAACCTCAACAGCGACATGATGATGTGTCGCCGTCTGGTGACCGCGTCGCGAAGCGCGCGGCCGTCGCCTAGCAACCTCAATCGGTTGCCATGGCGACGGGCTGACTAGGTACAGTGCCAATCGATAATCCATAAATTTAGCCGAATCGAGGCAAAAAATAACGAGAACTGGGCCGAAAATGGACGAAATCGAAAGCCTAAGCGCTGTAAAATCAAATTTGCTTCTCCGAGGAGCAGACCCTTCCCCGGATTCGGCGATTTTCGCGAAACTCTTCCGCGGAGTGTGAGTGACGTTCAGTATATAGTAGTGGATAGTGGATACTGGATAGTGGATACACAACTTCAAATAAACCTGCAATTTGAAATGCTGCTGAACCTTGCAGCAAATGCCACTTCATCAAGAGTGACTAGATTATTGTTTTTAATACCAGCAGGGGGGTAAACAATTAAACTTTAGTAAGCCAAACTTAACGTGTACTTGATAGTTTAATAACGTGGGTATGTCGACCACTTGTTGAATGTTGATATAACAGCCGTAGTCAGCGTGGAGTCTGTAAATACGATAAGTTCGATTCTGATGGATTGCAGCATATTCAGCCTGCTAGGTTTACTAGTTCTTCTGGTGTAAAAACAATTAGAAATTTACATCAAACTATGTATTTTCAACAAAAATTCAGATATTGGGATGAATTAGAAAACAAGATGCTGAGAATTGATGTGGTTTTGTAATAGAGTACTTGAACAGCTGCGAAGGAACAAGTTCCTTAGTTAAACCACAGGATGTCTCAAAAACACAATTTTTGATATCCCAGTATAATCGGCTGGAACACTTATGTGTACAAGAAAATAGAAATTTCTGTCGCTCAAATGTTTACACGCTCGCCTACAGCTCACGTATAAACTTCATGCTCGCGATTTATATCCTTAGTTATGTGCTCGTCAAATAATATACTATTATTATATGATACTATTCCGCTATAACATACTTAAAAAAAAATAAAAAAATATATAAAAAATAAAAATAATTTTAAAACCTTTGCAGCAGTTCAAAACATCGAAAATAAAAAAAAATAGATTATGTGTTTTCTTTAATTCATTAACTCACAACTTTTCCATGATTGCACACTTCCGAATTTGAAAATTTAAAAAAATCGGCCCACCCTAGTGAATATTAACGTTTAGCTAAATTAGTTCCTTCAATTATGCCAGTCAGTCGGTATATTAAATGTTAGTTGATGAGTGTCATTTAGCCGACAGTCTTGACTTAACATATTAACGAATATTAAGTTTATATTTAGTGTGGTATGTGTTACCTAAAATGAGTAATTCATATTTTATTTGTAAAATACATTAATTTTTATAAAAGCGATAGCGACCCCAGAATGTTTTATAATTATAAATATATTATTGCATTTCAACGAACGATTTGAAAAAGTGTTTAAACTAAATAACAATGTGTAAAGTTTATTTTTCTTAGTAGATCTCTAAAACGCGGGACAATATGTGAAAAGTCGGGACTGTCCTGCCAAAAGTGAGCCATCTGGTCACCTTAGTTATACGGCATTTTGCTTGACGGCTGACTTTCGAGGAACCTATCTGGGCAGTATTTAGAGGTATGCGTGTATGACTTACAATATAATAAATAATGATGAACAATAAATGAGAGAAAACCAACATCCACCAAAAAATAACTATAAAAATTCTGCCAACCTCACCTTTAAACCCATATACAGCAACTTCTTCGACTGTGATGGATAGTTATTGCAGTACTCGACCACTTTCGACAGTATTGGCACGGTATTCCCCGTCACTTCATTGGCCTTTATCTCATTGATATGGGGTGACAAATCAACAAACTCCTTGGTCAGCGCAGAGAAGTACGATCCGATCAACATATTCCTCCTTTGGGAGTCGCTCTGTGAAAGTTCGCCCCATGGCTTGATTAGGATATTGCAGAAAGCGCTGTTCACTACATCGCTCGTCTCCCTGTTGAAGTACCTCAGAGATGGCGCATGCTGTATGAACTCAACCACATCCGGAAGTGATATGAGAAGTGGCGGAAATACTGTAGATGATAAAGTCAGCATGAGGTGTGCTGCCGCATGGGAGACCTTTTTCGGTTCCTGATGGGCTGACCTGAGATGCGGAAGCGCTATGTCGAGTAGTTGTTTATTGTACCCGTTCGTAGTGTCGCTGTTGAGAGTTAGCCACATGCACCACGTTTTCAGTGCAGCAAGGAACTGGCTTTGGCTGATATTGAGAAAAAAAGTTAATGTAAATAATAATAAAAAATAAGGAGTAAAAAACAAATAGTACTAATGATGGCTAGAAATCACCGTCAAAACTGGATGGGTTAAAAATATTGCTAAATAGGATTTGTTAAAACATTTGCTCAAGAACGGTAAATAGCTTTTTCCTCCGAATTGAACTTCCCCATTGTGTGTATTTGAACCCTTCAGTAATTACCTACTGATAGTATTATCACATGTACTATGCATGCCAAAAAAAAATTGGTATACCATATATGCAACCGAATATACTGAAAATATTTTTTTAGGTTTGTAAATGGTAAGTAGGCAGTGAACTCTAATCTAATTGGAAGAACGTGCCCTTTACATTAGCTGGCGAGATTTGAGGCAGGCATAAGCAAAAGAGACAGAGCGATGATGTGGAGTATGTGTCACTGTCTGAGTACCGTAGGTAGATAGCAGCAGTAGTGGTTATTTTATTGAAAACGATAGCTTTGTTCGTTGTGTTCACTAGACATTACTCAGGTTAGGGCAGATTGACGTCACGAGCAGCTTAGAGTAAAGTGAGAGCAAGCTGCTTGGTGCAGAATTGGCAGAACCGAACGAACGCAATTTGGCTTGTCATAGTTGAAGTATATATTCTTGGTTAAGTATAAAACAACTTGTGAAATGGAAGTAAAGGAGAAATTCTTGTTAAATTTTCTTTTTGAGAGCTCGGTAAGCAACAGTGATGTAGATCTTCATATTGACTACATTTAATAAAATATGCATGCTTGCCTGATAAATTTTATAACATTTTCTATTTAATTTTTATTTTTATATAAGGGTGTTTTTTATGCAGGACTCTTAAATGCTGCCTTTATATCCAAAATGAATTGCTGTGAGACTTGAGATCTTTCAATACATATTACCTCGTACCCCAAGCGGAGCGGTTCAAAATACAGAATACGTTTAAATAGGGTATTTGACTATTTTTGGAAAACCATCTTAATGTGTTTATTCCTTCACTCTACATTGTAAATGCATTATTTTTTGTAATTATTTCCTCAATATTTCATAAAAATCAGCGTTAAAAATTGAATCACAAAAAGTCCCGCCAAAACGATACTTTCTGTTGTGTGACGTCACCGGTTAGTGATGTCAAGATGTCAAGATGATGTGATGTCAAGATATCAAATCGGCCCATATGGTCTGTCAGCATCGGCATCGTCGCCGTTTGGTAATTGTGTTGCATGATGTGTTGTTTTCACAATTTCTACATAAAAATGGGTTATAAATGGTGCATAAATCCACAATGCAGAGATACGTCAAGAAAAACTCCGGATAAACTATTTGTAGCTGTTCCGCAAGATTTGAAACTGCGAAGAAAGTGGTTGGCTCGTAGAAATCCAAATGAAATAAATAGCCGCCAATACAAGTGTTTTCTGTTGTGAAGATTACTTCGACATAAGTAAAACTGACTAGAATAAGTTATCTATCGTATTTTCGAAAGGTATTATCTGATCTGACAGTTGAAGGTTAGGGCTATCCTAACCTACAAAGTTATGCTTACATGACGCTTTCGTGCTATTAAATTCAAACGGGAGAAGCATAAAAGCGCGTTCGGATAACCCGGTATTTTACGGTGAGAGTGACGCGCTGCATAATAGGCGGACTAACGTCATACGGCGTTTATCTGCATATAAGAGAGAGACAGCCGACTCAAGTTATCTGAGCATTGCTCTCCCCATACCATACCCTGACAAACCGAACGCACTCTAAGGCGGACTAACGAATGACATCACTGGAGACTGACCCAATTACAGAGCGTTTTCGATCACGTGATAGGACGTGAATAAAATTCAATTTTAATTTTGGTTTTTCATAGAAATAAAGCATTTTTTTTTTTTTAAAGTAATAACAAATAGTTTTCTTAAACTGTAATCTATTAGAATGACTATAATACATGCCATATTTTTAATACAGTCAAATACCCTATTAACCACCTTAAAATACGAATAAAAACATTTTTGTGTTTCACTTAAATAAATTTACATATCACAGTTATTAACTTAATAAAAATCTTACTCAATTAACTTTATGTTTAGCAACTTTAGCGAACTTTGGTATTCGTTATAATGAATATAAACCTGAAGGCAGAAATTCTGAATTGAGAGAGAAATTCTAATTTCTAAGAAAATTACTGAAAAAGAACTGCAAAAAACAAAAATCCATTTTGCTCTTGCAACACCCCCTCCCTCCTGTGGTCAACCCTCTTCGGTGGGGAACCTGAACCGACAGACAGATATACAAACCACGTTAGCGCTTTATTGCTTTATTTGGAGTAAGATGATAATTTTTTAAATATATTCTGAAAAACTATGCTTATAGATAATTAAAAAATATTAAAACATTAGAAGAATGCCTGGAATATCGAACCTATACTACAATATGCTTTTGCGAATTCTTTGCAATGTTCTTCTATATTTTAGCTTTAATAGATGGCACAATCAATCATTCCATCTTTAGATTTGATCGGGAAAGTTAAAGCGCTAACAAATTGTCCGATACGACCTTTTAGCTTAGCGCGGCTGTATCAGTATTCATTGAAGTATAGTGGATGGTAAGCGATGATGATCGGTATACTGACATATTGCAATAGCGTGTTGTCAAATCGCAATCTGATTACAACTTGCTCTAAATACACTAGTACTATTGAGCAGCGTCAAGAAAAACTGCTCCGAGCTGCTTAGGTTAAGCTGCCCGTAGTTGCTCGAACTTCAACGAACAGAGTGCAAATGCCCAACGAACGCTATATGCATACTCTAAGCTGCCCCAAGCTGCCCTGACTTACCCAACGAACAAAGCTGATATCTCAAATAAAAATGTCAAACCGCATACGCCCATGGTACCGTATGATATAGAAAGAGATGGCTACCCCACATCACTGCGGGTTGCATACCAATTGCATTTGCCTCACTTATTGACCACGTCACGTCCTTTCCAGTTATACAGGGTGTCTCAACAGTGCGATCTCGGAAGATTGTGCCACTGTTAATGAAGATATTTTAAAACTGATTTCACTCATCTATACAGAACGCCGAGGCGCACATTTTAAAATTATTAGCGTGTATACAGGGTGTTACATAAGGTAGTACCAACCCAAACTTATGTTTTTTTAAATGGAACAACCTATATTTCGGCACAATTTTGAATTCCTCGCAAAATTTTACTAAAATGAAAAATAACATTACCTACCGTAAACTTTATTTTTTGATTTATTGGCATTTTCATGAAAAAACAGCAGTCTAAGAAAAATCGCGTATCTCAATACCGGTTTTTAATTTTATTGCGTACGCTTAGATTATGATTAAGTAAGACGCGTTCTAGTAGCGTGATTACCTACCATATCCAAATTCTGTACAGGATGGTCAAAATCTGCAACAAAATATAGCAAACAGTTTTTCCTAAGAAAGTTAATTTTTTTAATTATTTTTTCGAATTCTACGCATCGTTTTGCACAAAAAAATACTAGCACACACCAGTGCTAAAATAAACAATTGCAGAGATAACTAATTTTCTTCATAAAAAAAACCAATTTTTCTATCAATTAGAGGTTCTACACCGACATTAACCATTAAACCAGTTAAGTATTTACCTACATTACTGCTTTCTCGCATGATTTCATCTTTTTTTTTAATAAATTAAAACATTTGACCACATCTGCAATTTAATATTATAATTTGAAATAAAATTTTACTTATACCCTGTAGGGCGTAGGCTATGAAAAACTGTGCTAAACAAGTTATTAAGGTATAAAGTTGATATAAAGTTGTTGTTAAGAAGCAGGTGTTGTTTTCCTTATCTTAAAATAAAAGCAATTCATAACGAAACTCATTATCAAGCACTGTACATTTATTTTTCCATAAAGATTAATACTTTTGTTTTGCAAGAAATAGAAATTAATAACAGTAATTTTATGTAAATTTTTACGAACAAGAGAATTTACTTCTGCAAGGGTTTATTTTAGCACTAGTGTGTGCTACTACTTTTTTGTGCAGTACGTATATTTGTTGCAGTCGCCAAGAACCCACACCTTGTCAATTACTTCCTCCTGAGAAAAGTTCGCCATATTTTCAAAAATTATGCAAATCCAACCTAACAAGATCACCACCACTGACAGATACCAATAACTTGTTTAGCACAGTTTTTCATAGCCTACAGGGTATAAGTAAAATTTTATTTCAAATTATAATATTAAATTGCAGATGTGGTCAAAGGTGTTGATTTATTAAAAAAGATGAAATAATGCGAGAAAACAGTAATGTAGGTAAATACTTAACTGGTTTAATGGTTAATGTCGGTGTAGAAGTTCTAATTGATGAAGAAGATTAGTTATCTCTGCAATTGTTTATTTTAGCACTGGTGTGTGATAGTACTTTTATGTGCAGAACGATGCGTAGAATTCAAAAAAATACTTAGATACATGGTGTTCCATTTAAAAAAATTAACTTTCTTAGGAAAATCTGTGTGCTATATTTTGTTGCAGATTATGAGCACCCTGTACACAATTTGGATATGGTAGGTAATCACGCTAATAGAACGCGTCTTAATTAATCATAATCTAACCGTGCGCAATAAAATTAAAAACAGGTATTGAGATATGCAATTATTCTTAGACTGCTGTTTTTTTTATAAAAATGCCAATAAATCAAAAAGTCTAAAGTTTAGGGTAGGTAATGTTATTCTTCATTGTAGTAAAATTTTGCGAGGAATTCAAAATTGTGCCGAAATATAGGTTGTTCCATTTAAAAAAACATAAGTTTGGGTTGGTACTACCTTATGGAACATCCTGTATACACGCTAATAATTTTAAAATGTGCGCCTCGGTGTTCTGTATAGATGAGTGAAATCAGTTTTAAAAAATCTTCATTAACAGCGGCATAATCTTCCGAGATCGCACTGTTGAGACACCCTGTATGTATGTATTTACATTTTACTGTAAGTAGGTTTATAAATAACCTATACGCTGTTATTCTGACATTAATAAGTTTGGTTAACGTTAATGCCCTTTTAATGATCGTGATCGTTAAGTGTCAACGGATATAGATGGTTAGGCATGGGTTTGTTGTGGCCATGACATCCATAGGGCAGGGGTTTGCGCAAGATTCATTTACAAATTACTGCGTTTTCGACTTATACACTTTTATGAACGCACTCTGTGCGAACTGCACCGAGTGCACCGTAAATTTAGGTAACAAATCTAAGATAAATATCGATTTTTTAGTGAATATGCCATACAAATGTTACTTATTTTGGAATTACCTATCAATTTACCGGTGTTTTTACATATTCGAATTCAGAAGTCTATCTTTCTGATATAGCATTTGTCATATTAAATTACTCAGAAAATAATGCACCTTTCAGATATGTATAATACTAAAACAGCAATCATAATAAAAAGGTAAGTTTGATATTCCAATGAATTATTTGTATTTGTATTTGAATTAGAAGTACCTTTTGTAGCCACTTGACTATGGATAAAAATAGTATTGTTCAGTAAATGTAGCCATCTTATAAGCTGGATGAAGCAAAATATGTGTAAAAACAATATGGTGCAGTAAGAAAAATAAAAGTTTTATCGTTTCCAGCAAATTTATTGGAAAAAAATTTAAAGTGACATTCTAAATTGCATAATAAAGTAAAAATGTTTTTTTGATAGCACCAGAAATAAAAAACACCATATTTAGAAAAAAGTTGTTTGACGTTTTCTCAACAGATTTTTAGAGACAAATCTGTATGCTTTGTCCATTTAACCAACTTTCTTACGCTAATAATAACATTGTATTACACACTGTATTATGACACTTGTGGAACACACCAACTCAGTTAAATTTTATAAAATATTATTTTTTTCTTCATTATACTTACACTTCAGCAAAATCACCTATAAGCTTACTGTCATCCACTTTCAATTGGTAAAATTTAATATGATTTGTGATAGAAGCACTTTCTATCATCGTAGAAATCAAGTTTTCAATAAGAGGTGACGCAGAAGTGCTGGATTCACCTGAAATAAAAAAAATAAAATCATAAATATTGTAAAACTTCAGAAATTATGAACGATGTCGATTCCCACATACCTTGTTCAATAAATAACGTTGATAGTCTAGCCAACGTTTGTGTTAACGTCGACAAATCCCTAAGTACACAATGCAGTCTTTGATATTCCGTATTTTGTAACGATAATGTACAACTTACTTGGTTGACGGCGTTCTGCAACATGCAGTAGACGTCGTTCGCATTCTTCCAAGGCACCAACTGCAACGAAAAAATTATCCCATTAAAAAAAGTAAAATGAGTAAAAATAAAGTACACACCGCTTGGTTGAACGTCAATAGAGGGGCAAACTCCCCCACCATCGCAATAACCTCTATGGAAGTCTTTAAAAATAACTTCATTTCACTTTCGTTCTAAAAATTTCATCGTCTGGTTAAATAATAAATAATAACAGTAGTTTGTAATTGTACCTCATCATCACTTTCGTCAATGTTAATTTCACTTAGTTGGCCATAATTATAGGTGAACTGCATCTTGTTTAGTACAGCGGAGGTTAAACTTTGTAAAGCTTCGAAATATCTATAAAATATATTAAAGTTAATATTTGTTGAGGGATTTCATAAAAATTACAATACCTATGAGCGTTTTGTTGCTTTATCTGCTTGATGAACGCTACCCATACAGTTAAGCACTGCATGTAACATTGCAGCTGTGGTAATTGTATTGTCAATTGAAATAGAAGAGATAAGAGCTCCATTGCAGAAAACCCGGGCTCCAATTCTAATCTCCATAAGTGTTGCTCCATCAGCAAGCATAGCAATTCGGAGAGTTTTTCCATAAAACTGTAAAAGAAATTAATCCAAATAAAGGTTTTCTGTCTTTTAATAGTATAATACTTATAGAGCAAATACAATATAAACATGGTTTAAACTTTAAGTCAAAAACTTGAAAGCCATTGAAGCAATGATATTGAAATAATCCTGATTCAGAACACGCAAACAGCACTTAATCTTGCGTGTCTTTTTGAACTATAATTTTTAAAAACAATAATGTGTTGTAACAAGTTATTTCTTTTCCAAAATAATTTTCAATTGTTTTGTGGCTCTTAAATAAATTATTGCTAAAGGAGTTAGCCATTATCAAACCATAAGCCGAGGTAAAAATTGATAATTTTTAGGGAACAAATTTAATGTTGCTCGGTTGTATTATGCAGAGTCAAATTATTTACATATGTAAGATTTTTATTACAGTTTTGTTTGAAAATATTTTGTATGCCATTTTGCTGGAGTCGGAGACGGACCAGGGAAAATATCTGGAGTCAGAGTCGAGAATCTTTTTACCGACTTCGCAGCCCTGATTGTAATTCGTTTCTATACTTTACATTCTCGTCTGTGGTTATTTGGTTGGATAACTTTGTTTGTGGTCCTTTTTCAATTACATACTTTTTGCAGAGCAGTATATAATGTTCAAATATTTCTGTTGTTCTATAATATTAAATGTTCAAAGTAAACAGAACAGTACAGAATGTAAAATTAAAAATATATTTATAATATGCGAGGAATTATCTTATTCAACAAGTGACCAAAATTTTTAAATACATACGTACGTAATAAGTAGTTTGCAGTGACACCCATAACACAACAACAGATAAAATCAAATACAAACTTAGGGAATGCTATCTGTGCCCACTTTTCTGTTATGAAAATCATTTCTTTGTTTTAAAACTTTTTGTTTCAATTCAACGATAATGCAGATAATATTAGGAAATGTTGAAACCTAACTGTAGGTAAAATTTCCCTTCTGGAATCCATACCCCCTATGTTCCACTCGCAAAACAAGTAAATGATCTGAGGGGTTTTGTCAGCTATCAGCTCACACAATCATAAAAGCAATACACCACATGAATGATAAAAGCTAGGTATATAATTTTACGTCTAGTGGACGATTTTTGATATTATTGTTTGTTTTTGACAAATTTGTTACTAAATATTACATCAATTTCACTGATTTTGTGATTGTTTTACAAAGAACACCGGTAAAAATTGAAAAACGTACCGCATAATAGATCTAAGTTACATCTTCCTATGTGTTCATAATTTGCCGTAAAGAGATCAATTACATGCCTTTTTCACTGAAAACCTGAAATCTTTGACTACATGTATCAGACTAGTATTATTATGTAGTGTGGGTCCATCAAACACAATTTAACAAGTAATTAATACATTACCACAACAAGTAATACCCCTTTATCTATAATTTGATGTACAACATATGAGAATTATTACAAAATTAAGCTTGCTATGGATGTTTGTTCTGCAGAACGTATAAGCTTTAATGGTTGCTCTCAACGAACGCTTATTGAAAATATGATAATTTAATACCAAACTTTTGTTTCGCGTTTATTACACAGTCTACAAATCTCCAGATTGAAATAACATTGAATACAATACAGTTTACAATAGAGAACTTAGCAAAATATGTGACTGTTGCCACTGGTAATGCTATTAATAAGAGGGCCTCAGTTCAAGTACGACGACCTGCTTTCACAGTGAAGGCTTTCTCACTCCTCGGTGCAATGCTAGACACCAAAGAACTTAAGACCACAGACACAGGTGATAATAATAATAATAATTCGTTTTTTTATTTTTTTTTGTTTTTTGCCTCACCGAGTTACAGGTTTTCCATCTGCAAATTTGCTGAGTTATTTATACTTTATTAATTCTAACCTTTGTCATTGAGTTGTGATTTGTGTTTAATTTGATTTTAAACTGGCAAGTACAAAATTTTAACTTATCTTAGGCGTCAAGGAAATTTTACTTTTTGTAATAATAACCTACCTACGCATTTAGTTCTCATCCGTCCAATTGTTTTTGCTCGCTCCATATATCATAAATTAAATACTCACTCAGAACTCAACGTTTCAATCCTTCCGGACATATTAGCTGTTACATCCCTAAGTAATTGAATAGTACTCTGATATAGTTGCACAAACAGCGACTGACTTCCGGGGGGAGCACACTTCCTATACAATAGCTCGTTTAAAGTGGATATTGCCAACAGGCAGATCTCATCATCAACCTAAAATGTTAAAGATTTTTTAAGGATAAATTCGCGTTTTTTAAGTGGCTATATCTAGTCTGAAGCAAAAAATACGAATGTTTTTTGTGATTCTTTTGTGACCTTACTAATGAATTGATCAATCTGAAATTTTGAGGGCTCATTACACTCGTCTTGGGGTGCAAAGATACATTTTTAAATTTAATTTTTATGACAAAATGGCAGCTCAGCAGTGCACGGAAAGAAGGTCGATTTTTTTTTGGCGTCCTGCGGCTGGCTGATATACACGGGTATAGCTATAGAAGTACACATGGATATACAGAAATAGTGATTTTTGCAAATGTGGGAGCACTTTAAACAAAAAAGTCGATTGTGAATACTTCTATAATAATAATAAACTTTATTCTGATCTAAAAGATTTATAAATCATAGACCATCGTTAAGAGTAGCACGAAAGAAATATGGATAATATAATCTATCTAAGAGGCCAAAATTTCAAGTCAATTGGATAAAAATTACTAGAGTTCTACAACAAGCCATTTTTGAAAACATGGTTTCGAGAAAACTGCACACATAACACTTGCAACATGCGTTTGCAGTTCTATGCCAACAGCTAAAATGGCTACACAAGTAACTAATGTTAGACATTTGCTTCAAACTACTAACTAACACCATCTGTACCTCATTTAGAAACTATATAGAGTACCATTGCACCGCCGATAATCAGTAAAAGTGGCAAAACTCATCCTAAAACTTAATTTGTCATTTTTAAGCGCTCGGACCTGCTTCGAAAATTCGTCTTTTGCGAGCACTTAAAATTTTTTTTCAATAATGGGTGATGTCTGACATTATTTTTGACATGTTTTTACTCCACTTACACCAACAAAAAAAATGAAAAAACAATTTCAGACTAGATATTACCCCCTAAATAGGGATTTCATGAGCAAAAAGTACCTGTGCGTAGCTGGATACATGCATAAAATTAAAGATGGCACCGATCACTTGCACGGGTATGCTGCAGAGTTGAACCCACGTGAACAACTGTTGAGTTGCAGCCAGCGCTTCTCGTATTATGGCTTTTGAGTCTGTGCGGAATGAAGCGTTTGATATTTGCTGTGCTAGGCTTAGGGGGGAGTTTGGTTGCGTCGGCGATGGTGGTGGTGTTGCTGTTGCTTTGTGTCGCGGTTTTGTGCCTAAAAAAAAGTTTTTTTTTATATATTTGATTCAACATAAGTCAGGAATATCATGATCTGCAAGTGGTTCTTCGATATTAAAAGTGGTTCTTCGATTTTAATGCAACTTTTTGAAATATAAGACATACCTGCCTCAAGGATTTAGCTAGGGTTGTTTCCCAACATTGTACCAATACTAAAAAAAAAATTTGGTGGGGAAATTTTTACCTATAGGAAACAAATCTTTGTTTTTTAAATATATTTTTGTTCTAAATCCAAAATAAAATTGTTTTGCTTATTAGTAATGGAGCATTCGCATAAAGTATTATCTTTTTAATTATTGTCAATTTCTTATATCTCAATAATATAGTCAATTTCAAAGCTGAAAGTTATTTCAATTAGATCAACAAAACGCATGACCCATTGTTACCATTATCTAGATAAGAAACGGTAAAATTATAACAGAAAAAAAATGTACCGGGTGACTGACGCCATAAATCTATCTATCTATCTATATACAGGTGTTCCTAAATATTATGTAAATACGAAAAGGGGTAATTCTTTAGCTTATTTAATGACTAAAAATTCTAGTAGTCTTTGAGATATTTAGCTCTAATTTGGAATATGGGTTACGCTGTAGGACTTACATCTTTGGGCATACCAAATGGTTTTGAGAATCTACAGGGAGATATTTTTTCAGGGGTCATGCCCCCTTTTCTCCCCATGAAATTTTTTTTGGTGCGCCGCTGGTGGATTCTAAAATAGAAAATGCATTTTTTGTTTTGATCTAAAGCCTTTTAATCTTTTGTAGTTTTATCGTATCTACCACCGTTGTCGAAAAAAAAATAAAACCTTTTCTGTTTCGCTAGATGAAGCTAATTTTTTTAAATAATTGGTCTAGTATGCCTTTGCTTGATTTAGGTAACCTTTTGTTTGTATTTATTTTGACATTTTATTCGCCACCAACTGTTAAAAATTAAAACTAGGATACAAGAGCTATGAAGAAAAAACTAAAAAAATCTTGAACTTTCAATACCCTGTAGATCGGTAACGAAGCGTTTGTGGACCTATGTTTATATGTATTGTTAGTCATTAAATAAGCCAAAGAATTAACCCTTTTCGTATTTAGATGATATTTAGGAACAACCTGTATACCAAAAGTCAAATCGGGGAACTGGGGAAAGGAACTCCTCCCCGGAGAAGCGAAAATCGGCGCCCCAGGCGCTGATTTTCCGTCCTAAATTCCGATCTTCAGTGCTTAGGCATATTTTCTTTCGATTTCGTCGATTTTCGGCCCCGCTGTCGTTATTTTTTCTATTCGTGCCGAACGTAGGAGCATAGTCACGGGTCTACCTTTATCGGCTTCCGCAGACCTATTAGGCCTGCTCATTTTACTACTAAAAATTCTATTTGTTGGGGGTTTCCAGAAATAATGTCATCATTGAATTTTTAAATGGCACCCTAAATTATTTGTGTAATATTTTCGATCAGGATTTTACCAAAGCACCAAAAACTAATGTCTAATTGTCAAATCAAATACTAACTTAATTGATTTTGGCCGATGTTGTATTACTGGTGCCCTCTTGCGCGATTGGCCAATAACTACTGATGGGCATAATCGTATTATTTATAGAATCGATTATTAGCATTCGAGTGATTTGCAAAATCGTATGATTTGGTTCTCGAGATATTCTCGATTAATAATCGATTATTCATAATCGATTTTAATAATCGATTATTCATAATCGTTTTTAATAATCGATTTTTCATAATTGATTTTAATAATCGATTTTTCATAATCGATTTTTCATAATCCATTATTCTCGATTTATAGCCAAGTCGAATGCATTCATTTGTTGATTCGCTTGGCGGAGGTATGTAATAGTTTATTTAAGTTTAATAAAAAAAGATTTAAAAAAATATGTATTTAGGTAAATAAATACAAATACATCTATAAAACAACCACAAATACTGATCCGCTAGAAAAAAAAATGAAGTAAATATTGCAAACTATAACTAATATTGCAAACAACATAAAAACACTAAAATAATACAAGAAATAACACAAAACTAAAAATCCCCGTGTACGTTGATAAACTTAATACAAAAATATGCAGCTAAAAATACAGTAGTTACAACATTAAACCTCGATTCAAATATCGAACAAGAACACTACAAATAACCCTGAATGTTTAGATAAGCGTCGGGTAACAATAAATAAAACCAAATAGATTTCTAAACAAAAACCCACTAAACTAGTGATTTGCTAATAAAATTTTAACAAATATATCACCTCGACATAGGAAGAACTAAAATTCTTCACATCCACTAAAATAATTATTTAAGAATATTATCATATCCAAATTTTTAGGCAGCAGACAATTTCGCCTGTCATTGGTTAACTGTCCTGTCTTAGAAAAAACTCTCTCTGAAGGTACGGACGTGGCGGGTATGGACGAATCTTTTAAGTATAGTTTGTAGACTTCAGGTACCTAGTGAATTTTTGTGAATTTTCCAAAATCTAAGGGGATTGTCTTTTCTGGGCAAATGAGGCAACTCAAACTACTGTTTTAACATTAGGGTAACTGATGTTTTGTGCGTGGTAGCTATCTTAAAATCTATTAACTTTTCCTCAAAGTCAACCCACAGTGAATCAGGATCAGCTTGTTCTACCGCCATTCTAATTGGACTAGTAGCCTTGGTTCTACTCTCACTGTCAATAAGAAGTGTAAGCTCCTCTTTAAGCCATATTTCGGCGTAGTCCGCATTTTTATCTAAATCGAATGCTGCTTTCGTTAGTCTTAGATCTAATAGTCAGTGTTGCAATTGATGCTATTTTATTTAATTCAAATGTGCCCAAACGTTAGTTTATAGAGCCTAATAAATCTAGCTGGAACTTTGAGCCAGTTTGTGTTGTGCATCTGTGGTGTTTAATTTTTTTCTTAAAGCCACTTAACAATGGAATGACGAGCGACAGTGTTGGATATTTTTCCCCAGAAAGTTCTTTGATAAGGATCTCAAATGGTCTCAGAAGAGGAATTAAATCATTTATCAGTTCCCACATTTAATGTGGTGAGGGTATATTGAGTTTGATTCAACATTTGTAACACCCTTAAGGAGGCGTGGCAGATATGGACTTATATATATATATGGATTTGATCAGAATTGAAAACTCAATCGATTTAGCTATGTCCGTCTGTCTGTCCGTCTGTGTACACGATAACTGCCGTAATTTTGAAGTATTTGATCTGAAATTTGGTATACAAGCTTATCTCTTAAAAAGTAAGGACAAGTTTGTGAGTGAGCAAAATCGGTTCACTTGTTCTTTTTTTATATTTAACGGTGAGGGGTTTTATAACTTCAGCACGGCTGAAGATGATTTTCTTACTAGTTAATTTTCGAATTATTTAGCGAAATTTTAATAATCGATAATATAATTCGAATGGACCAAAATCGCTTATTAAAAAACAATTATTAAAAATTGATTATTAAAATACGGTTATTATAAACTGATTATTAAAAATGGATTATTAAAAATCGATTATTAAACATCGATTATTAAAAATCAATTAGTAAAAATCGATTATTAAAAATCGATTATTAAAAATCGATTATTAAAAATCGATTATTAAAATCGATTATTAAGGAATCGATTTTTAAAAATAATAATCGAGATACATATCTCGATTATTTCAAGGAATCGATTATAATCGATTCTGTAATCCGAGTGCGCCCATCACTACCAATAACGCATTTTTATCACATGTAGGCTGTAGGCAATGGGTACATCCTGATTTTTCGACCAAAAAAAATTTGTTGATATTGTAATGCGCAAGATGTTTTCTGTCAAATAATCAGGGTGTTCATACAGAGTACCTGCATGTGATAAAAATGACTCATTGGCCAAAAACCAATTAAATCACGCAAGAGGGCGCCAGTAATGCAACATCGGCCAAAATCAATTCAGTTAGTGTTTATTTGACAATTTTCCTATTTTCACCAATTCATAGCCACCTAGATTAATAAAGAAAGAACTGATTTATTTTGTTGTTGCTGGTACAATTTGAAGATTGATATGTTTTTGTGTTCAGAATGTCGTCCTGATTGAAAATATCACACAAATAATATAGGATGCCATTTAACTTTTCTATGACGTCATTTATGGAAATACTCAAAAAATTACATTTTTGTCTATATTTTTATTTTGTCACAAATAAAAAAACAGGTGTACGTCCCGAACGGGTAGGTTACCCGGTATATTAAAATAACTTATTAGTTATTAGTATTTATTAGTTTTTTTATAATATAATACTTACTTATTCATTTGTTTTTAATATCACTTTCATTTCTACTATACAAGGGCCCAGAAGTTAATATGGGTAATACTAGGGTCTGATTAACTCTAGACACGGGCCTGTATAAGTACAAGTTGCCAAATCCTCTTATATTCAACAAACTAATAAAATGCGTAAGTTTACCTAAATTCTGTAAAATGCTGATTAATATATGGAATACTTCTGGAATGTTTTGTTGAAGCAGTCTTTTAAGCTCATCTTTTCGCGTGGAACTCAAATCCGGCCTCTGATTCATAAGCTCCTCACTCGTAGTTCTTAATAAAACTAGTCCTAGTAACTGTCCTCTATCAGACTTTAGTAACTGAAAAATTCAAATGTTTTTTTTTAAATAAAATAATATGTATCAGACTGGTTAAAATTTAAAATCATGATTCGTTAGTTTTCATCTTTTTGGTGTAACTCACTTTATATCTGTTTTCTTATCATGCTAAACACAAGTGCAACCAAACAAGATTGACTGTATCATTTTCTTGCTTAGTTCAGGTTACAATTCCCAACACCAATATAAATGCAATATAAATGCATGTGCATGATATTTATCGTATGACTCAGATCGGGCCGATATTGCGATACCCCTAATTCTAAATATATTTCAAGCTCATAAAGCTAGGAGGTGCTCCAGTTTTACGTTAAGTTAAGTTTTGCGTTAACCATCACGCAAATCAGTCAAACGATGTCTTTGGTCAGTGAGAGTCAAGGAACAATGTGATATTCGTGTTTGGTACAGTCACTGGAGTCTCTACCCTGGCAAGTCGCAATTTGTTATAATCCACTTGGGTAATCAATGTGTTTTACTATCGATTTTCTGTAAAAAGTAAAATAATGAACCTGCTAATTGATTAGATCTATGAGAACATGATTTCTTTAGTTATTTCTAAATTTTCAAAAAATGTCCTTCCCCTGGCATATGTTTCTTGACTCAAACATGGCCAGGGAGCATACAAAGAAAATGACCATAGGTGATAAATATATTACATATCCTAAATAAGAAACATAAATAAACAAAAAAATATATAAGAAAAGAAAAAGAAAATAATAAATAAATAAGAGTTGATTAATAATTAACAATGTTAATAAATATTGATTTTTAACAAAGTATTCATTGTTTTTTTTTTCATCAATGCCTATCAGCATTAGGGTGGTTCAAATTGGCTATTTTTATTTAGAAAGCAACAATCCCCCCAAATCGTTTCCAAATCAAAAAAAAGCGGACACGTATTTTTTTTTTCGAAATTTTGATTCTTAATGGTGCCTCTCGAGGCCTCAAATTTACATAAGAAAATGCATGGGAAAAAGACATTTTTTGGTTTTTTTCGAATAATTATTCGGAGTTTGGGAAACCTTAAGACTAAACTTATAGGACTTGTAGAGGACTTTCCAAGGAAGAATTTAACCTATCATACATATGGATTTTATGCCCCCAACCCGCCCCCACAATGCCCTGAAAACTACCCTTAAATCAAAAAATGTAGATTCTTCAGAAAATTTACCCTTCTAATTATTTCATTCCATTTTTTACTCATAGAAATCATTATTATAAGTCTAGATGTTTATAAACATTTGTCAGTTAATTTCCATTTGTTTAAACAAATTTTATTTGTTTAAATAATCCGTTTTTCTCGAAAATCCGTCTGAATTCTGTTTCCTGAGTTCGAAATGGCAGTTTATTATTTTAGAGTAACATTATTCTTAAAAAAAAACTCCTATTGTTTAAACAATAAAGAAATTATCCCAAAATATAAATGATGTCACTTGACAATAACAGTTGACCAGACCGATCTAAAAAAATAAATGTTAGAATTGCAAAAAAAATGTTTAAACAAATGGAATTTGTTTAACCAACTTTAGGTTTATTAGCTAATAACATAGGCAAGATACCTCGAACATGAAATTTATTAGTTAATTTCACAAAAAAGTTGACTTCTACCATAATTAGAACAACAGTTGAAAATTAATAATAATTTATTGTTTAATCAATAGGAAGAATTTGTTTAATGAATAATCACTCTAAGATAATAAACTGCCATTTCAAACTCAGAAAACAGATGTCCGACGGAGTTTCGAGAAAAGCGAATTATTTAAACAAATGGAATTTGTTTAAACAAATGGAAATTACCTGACAAATGTTTGTAAACATGCAACTACACTTATAATAATGATTTCTATGAGAAAAAAAGAGAATGAAGTGATTAGAAGGGTAAATTTTCTGAAGAATGTATATTTTTCATTTAATGGTAGTTTTCAGGGCACTGTGGGGGTGGGTTGGGGGCGTCAAAGCCATATGTATAATACCTCATTTTTCATTGGAAAGTCCTCTACAAGTCCTATAACTTTAATCTAAAGTTTTCCCAAACCCCGAAAAATTATTCAAAAAATACCAAAAAATGTCCTTTTCCCATGCATTTGCTTATGAAAATTTGAGGCCTCGACAGGCACCATTAAGAATCAAAATTTCGAGAAAAAAAAATGTGTCCGCTTTTTTTGGATTTGGAAACGATTTGGGGGGATCGTTGCTTCCTATCATCACAAAAGTTTTTGCAATGCATTTTTGAACCACCCTAATCAGCATACTTGTTATCTATACCCTGGCCAATGTATTTCCCCTATTTTTGTTATTAAGTAAAAGAAACGAAACAGCAAGTGATTTGTCACTTGCTATTATTTTGAACAAAATATATTATAAAGGTATTTAAACACATAAATTATTCTGTTTTCAACAACAGAAATGGTGGCAGACTGTTTAGTTTCAATTATTACATATTTTATTATTAAACATAAAATCTAAACTTATGTGAAGGCATCATCAGAAAACTGAATTTGATTGTTTTTAATTGTAACTGAAAATTATATTCTATTTCATTTGCTACACCAGTTACACATCACTATACATTTCATCATCTTTTTCTCGTTGATATATCACCACTTATTACAAAAAAGTTTTACACCCCCGGCGGGCGCTAATGTCCGCAGACACTGCTCTTTTATAAGTTTATTCCTATTTATTTTTTATTTAATAAGCTTTCTAGTTAACCGCCCTACCTTTGGGTTATTATTCAAAAAGTAAGTATAAAACATCGCGTTTGGGCGATGATATAGCTGTATCACGTATGTTCGTATGGGTAGGGCGGTTAATTAACATTTAGTTGATAATTTGCAACCAAAGAAAATTTAAACAAAAATTATTCTTTAATTTTATTATCCTTAAAATTATATTCTGTATGTGGGGTTTCAATTTTAAATGCTAGTTATAAATCAGCATGTATTTCATGTGTAGTTAGAAACAGCATGCAAAAACAGTTTGAAATCATAGGCTGTAGACTCGTTATTTTGCAGGAGTCACCCGAGTACTCACAAAAATAGGCATTTGAGGCTCTAAGTTGTTTTAACCCTCTATCTCAGTCTTGGAACGTGGTTCCTTTTTTGTAGGTCGCTTCGTATAGAAATCCCTACTCTTTGTTACAGATTTAATTTTAAATTTTAACCAGTGACTAGAACTGTCTGATACTGTACCTCTAAAACATTCGTAAAAAAGTCAGGATAAAAATGGGGCCAAGCATATCGGGCAATATCCACTATTAATTTCGATAATTTATTCCTTAAAAAATGAGGAGCACTATCACTCTGCTCTACGTAGAACGTGTAGAGTCTGCTCTTCAGTTCCGTGCGGCTTTCCCATTCTAGACTATACCACTGTCGGTTTATCACAGACTAAAATGATAGGCAAAAAGTAAATGTATTCTCGATAAAAAAAAGAAATACTACCTCAATTGTAGACAAGGCATACATAGAAACATACTGACTAGAAGTATGCGACAAGAAATAAATACACATCTGCCATGAGTCTCTCTGATTGCTGAAATTGGTCAGCTGCGTCTCAATGTCGTGTTTTCGAACATTACTGGTTGACGAGCTAAAGAATTCTTCCATCAACTTCTCTAAGGCAACCAAACTCGCTTTTTCGTTAAGCGACTGCAAAGAAGCCCACATATCATTAGAAAAGATAGAAATACATAGGGAAATTGAACAGCAAGTAGGTTATGTCCAACCGAATGTAGGGCGTCAACTTCCTGTATTTACAATTTCGGCTTCCTTACCATTATTTAGCGTGTTAGTTCTGTTATCATACTTTCAAAAATTGCTTCTCGTTGATAGAATAGTGAGTTTTATTTATTAGAAATTAACATTTATTTTGACAGCTATCAAGCTGGTAGAGATAGTTGTCATTTGTCAAATGTTGTCACTTTACCGGCCTACCAATATTCAATACCATTGTTGCCAACAGAGGTTATATGAAATAAATCCCATATACAGGATTGGGCAAAAGTATGGATTCATGTAAATAATTAATAGCTTTTCTTTTTTTGTGTACACTAGTGTGCACCGGCAATGCGCAGATCACAGAGTCCACGCGCATGTACACTTGTTTCAGAAAAAAGAAAAGTATAAAAAGTATAAAACAGCAAGCGTAAGGTGACTATTATCACCCTAGACAAAAACTACTCAATTCAAAAAACTTAGAAAATCAGCTGTGGAAAATATCGTCAGGTAAAAGATAAACGTCTTAACGATTAGTTTGTTATAATTTAATGAAAAAGCGAGTTAATTGTATACATTATACAATATTTGGCTATACATATATGTAATCAAATGCTTATAAAGTATCTTATAAGAAAATATAAAATTGATGAACAATCTCCAACTAACCATATTAAAATATAAAATAAAATATATACCATCCCACTCAAAATCTTTTCTGTTTTGGTCTTTTGGATAACGAAAATTAATCACTGTGACTTTAAGGCTAAATCACCATGTCATTAAAATAATAGTATATTATTGGACGAGCACATAATTATAATTATATAAATCGCGCGCATGAAGTTTATACGCGAGCTTTAGGGGAGCGTGTAAACATGCGAGCGATTTATATCCGTAGTGTGCGAGTCGAATACGACGTTTTACCTACGGATTGCTACGACTCATAAATTCCATTTTATATCAAATATTTTAAATGTATTTGTCAATGTCCGAGGTGGCGAGGTAAACTGTCAAATAACTGTCATCCACGTAGGTTTTGGCAGTCTTTGACAGTACGTGCAAATAATGAAGTCATTATTCAAACGAACTGTCATTATTATACAAAGCTACTGTCATCATAATCATCGGTGTGTATCATGGTACGGATTTTATAGTTATAGACACAAATGCAATGAACTTATTATATGTTAGTCGTAGATAAAAATAGTAATAAATAAATATATCTCATTCAAATATATTTTGTCTATTTGTCATATTATTATAGGTAAGTGTTTGACATACATTATTTAATTCATATTTATCTCTCTTATTAATATCTTTTAGAAGAGCCTGGTGATGTTAAATACAACATCGACTACTCCAAAAAAATAAAAAATAAATACTCAGGCAAATGATTGTACAGCAGATACAATTAGAACTCGTGCAGTAGAGTATTTATGCCTTCTATATGCATGGTTAAAACAACGCAACAATGGTTAAAATTCTAAATCAGTGCTAAATCACTAAACCACTGATATTTAGTATAAACTCCATACACTCAAATTAACAATAATAACTCCAAAACCTATAATCATTCTCATACTATGTTCCAAGAATAAAGTTTATTTTTATAATTTATATTTTTTAATTTAAAGAAGTTTATATTTAAAAGAGAGAGTAACCAAGCATGGTGTCCCCGAAGGGAGTGTACAGGGCCCAATATTCTTCCTAATTTATATCCTTATAATAGTTATCATATAATAAAGGACATTCATATGTGTATGGGTATAAGTAGTGATGTAAAATGGTAATATTACCGCGGTAATATTACCGGTAATTTTGGTAATATTACGTAAAGTTACCGAAAACAAATTTTTGTTTTGTAATATTACCGCGGTAATATAACCGGTATTTTAAGTAATATTACCAATATTTTAATTTATTGCAGTTAACCATACAAAAATGTATTTTTAAAATTAAATTTTATTTTTCTTACTTGCATATTAATAAAATAGTTACAAGATTTTATATTATTATCTATGTATTACCTATCACACGCCACGCCATTAGGTTTGTATGGATATTACCTATGATCTATGTTACCTGGTAATATTACCGGTAACATTACCGGTAATATTGCAGGCTATTAAATTACGGGTAATTTATCGTCACGGTATTATTACCGGTAATATTACGGTAATATTAACATTTTTAAATTACCGGTAACTAGGTTTCATCACTAGGTATAAAAGGCACGTTTACATTAAGATAGTCAGTAGTAGAGTACACTTGCCTACTATTTATCCAAGTCACTCTACTCTACCGTGTTCGGTAGAGTAACCGTTTACACACAAACTAATAATTGGTAGAGTATAGGATTTCATATCTAGCTTTTATAGAACAATGTGTTTAAAAAAGATCTAAATGTTAACTAACCCGCACCTATTTCTACTCTACCGCGCACTGCTGCTTACACCGGTAGAGTTGGAGTAGAGTAGAGTGAGGACTATAGTGGGGGAAGGCAAGTAGATAGTGTACTAGTTACATGTGCTATCTACTCTACTCTACCAGTTGCTATCTTTAGTACTCTACTCATACTAGCTCTTCTTGTTTACATTAAGCTAGTAGCGTGATAGTACTTACTCTACCTACTAACTCTACCGCTTACTATCCTAATGTAAACGTAGCTTTAGTGGTTTCATATATTAACATTGACAACAAACCCGAAATTACCATATCAGAACCACAGAGCAGAACAATCTGTCAACTAATATAGAATATTGAATCGAAAAACATTATAATATTCCTTGTTAATCATTACGTAACTTGTAGTCGTTGTGGCTATCAATATTCAAGGTCTATAAAGTAGTAAGGTTATCCAGAAACGAGATTTCTCAGTTTGAGGGGTAAAGGGAGATCGTGACGTCACTAGAGTCGGGCGCTGCCACCAATTTGAATGCTTATTTCGTTGTATGATTTAGGTTAAGTAGGTGCATAATTATATTGAAAAAATAAATGCATCTTTATTGTGATCATTTTTAAATGATTAGGATGGAAAAAAAATGATGAATGTGATTATCACAACATGCTATTTCAATAATTTGTTAATAATGCTGAATAAGTACATTAGTATGTAATGTATGTCCGATTAAAGAAATGTGTTGTGCTAAACCAGGTCTCTGCAGTTGGAATCAAAATTTAGCAGAAATTCAGTGAGTGGAGTCAACCTACAAACAAAGTCAAGAGCCGGAGTCGAAGGTGGTATAACGGCAACCACATATTTTTGCAACCATGCAAATTGGGGGTTGAAACACTAAAATTATCAGGAATTGAAGTCGAATGTTTGGTTTACCGACTCTACAGATAAATAAATAGAAAACCTATAACTAAATCAGTATTGGTAGTATTGGTACAACTTGCTTATTAAACCACTCATTGGCTTGTCCCGATTACAACATTTGGTTAGAACATACGTACAAAAAAAAAATAAAAATTCAGTAAGAAGCTTTATTGTACAAATTTTCTCATCTTTGTTGTAATTTTATTTTTAATATCGGCTACTCTTCGTTAAATATTTAGATTTTTTTGCTGTTGAAAAGTAAAATTTAAAAAAATTTATCCGTACATATATTCTTTGCTCGACAAAAGCTTTCAAAACTATGGTATCAATAATTGGATCTTGTTTTAAAAGTTCTCTTCTTAATTTACTGCTAATTCTTTTCGAATTATTAATCCCATCCCCCGTAAGTCTTTCGAACTTGCTAATTCATTTTATTAAACAAGCGTTTAAATTCTTCCGACGGATTTCTTAGGCCGTCAAAAGATAAATGACGTATCCAGGATGGAAGGGAGTATGGGTGCTCTTGCTGGTCTTCGTATGAGTAATGTCCCAATTGTGGATGAGTTCTGCTTTAAACTTTGATTACGTGGAAAAGTAAAATATGATATTGTTAATCCAATGTTGAAATGTTATACCCCATACCGCAACCCGGTACGGAGCAAACCATAGGCATCTAAAATTGATACATGATTTAGAATAATGTAATTTCCAATAGAAATTAATATCTTACCTTTACTAACTTAATTACATAAAATACTACACTAATAAAACAACCAATAACGTAAAACTATCAACTATTGAATATAACAATATAAACGCAGAATAACGATTAAACACGAACAAAAGCAACCTTTCTAATTCACTAAAAAACCTATAACGAGCCGAGCTGGCAATAATTAAACGTATCTTTGAACAAACTTAACGGGCGATGCAAGCGACGTGATGCGAACTGCTAAGTGGCCTGGACTCTAGTGACGTCACGAACATAGAATATAGGGATCTGAGGGGGGTATATAAAGTGGACTATAGGAAACATAGCAAGCTGGATAACCTCTCTCTTTATAGACCTTGATCAATATTTACCATTTACCATTTAAAATGTCCGTCAAATATGGTCGGTAAAGACGATGTTTACGGAGCAGTACGAGAACATCGCCTTTACCGACATTACCGGTATCGGTATTAGCGAATCCTATCATCGTGCCTTTACGCCAACCCTTATTTAGTTTAGAAACTGTAATCCAGATGTCGCACTATACACAAAATTCATCTCCAAAGTTAACAATCAAAGAAGGATTATGCAAATACTTTCAGGGCATAATTTCACCCTTCTGGAACACATTGGTGTCAAAAATATACAGGGGAGTTATTAGTGGTCAATATTTCCGGTTTTGCTAATAGAAACAAAAAACAAGATAGGTATATAAAATTTTGGCATATCATTTTCTACAACAAAAAATTATTTTCATGTGTGCATTTACTCGTAGCGGAAAATTTACTATTTTTTTTTGGCATTAATGCCCTGCATATTATACCGTATAATGAATACTCAAGAAGTGGGCTTGTCAAGCTACACAGGCGTTTCCATGCATAGTAAATAGTTTCTGTTATATTCAATTGTTTGTAAAAGAATGTAAATTGGCCTTTGAAAACTACGTCAAAACTGAATTTAGATGCAATTGTAATTTTTGGAACACCTGTATATTATTTAGTTTTGTTTCTGATTCCAATGGGTCTCACTTGATGTTTGGCTTTTCTCGAATTTTATGTTTTTACAATGAGAGCTTTAGTCTAGAACGTTTTGAAAATTCAAATCACCTTCTAAATCACAAGCAATTGAGGTCGAAGTCGAGCCAGGGACCCGTATATAGCCTGTGTAACTATCCAACAATTTTTCATAATCAGTGTAACTGTAGTTTATTTTAGAATATACAACATGTCCCTAGTGTGAACCCATAGAATACTTCTTTATGCTTGAGTTCGAAGAATATTGTGTTCTACCTACAAAAAGAATTATCATCATAAACGAAAAATGGAAAAAAAATGCAACTACAAACGTTTTTAATTTGAAATCAATATGAAATAACAGCCACTTATCTCGAAAAATTGTTATATATTACAGTGAGTTTTTACCCCGAATGCGAATACGGGGTAGAAAGTTGCGGGCGTATAGACCGCCCTTGACCACATAGCTTCATATAATGACACCAAATACACATCAATACGAATTGCATACGCATATATATTCAAATTCTATTACAAAGAAAACGCAATTAATTTTATATTCAATCTGGTACAAAGAATACAAATGGAAAATTCACGCGGAATTAAAAATTGTTGCCCAGTTTTACTAAAAAAAAATGCTGTTTCCTTTGTGTGTTGGACAGCAGACCACTAAGTTATTAGGAAATAGTCAAAAAAGAATTGCATATGTGTGTATGTACACATATTTAACACTCAGTATACACTGACCGGTACAATTAAAAGAACGCTTTAACCAATTTAGCTAAACTTTGATGTTCAATAACATCATATCAAGATTATCATATATACCTTTACTCTTTGGAAAATTAAATCTTACGGTTGCTTATACTGGGAGAACCAAAATTATGTTTTGGTCTTAGTTTGACACACCGTGTGGGGTAACTAAGTAACTCGTGGACGTTTTCAAGTACTCAGTTACAAAGCGATATCAATTCTTAACATTTTGGTCTTTAATTTATCCCAATATCTGATTTTTTGTAGAAGATACACAGCTTAAAGTAAAATTTTGCATTGTTTTTGCACTAGAAACACTGGTAAAACTAGGTTTTCCTATGCAGGCTGAATATTTTGGAATCCCTCAGGATCTAATATTAAAGCGCTTGATACCACGTCCACTGTGTGCACTAATTTCAACAAGAGATATACGTAATTAAAGTACCCGTTAAGTTTCACTTTTAAAATGTATTTTTACCCATCCGCTTATCTGTTGATTTATCTGTGTTATTACCTTTAAGTTAAATCATTCCTGGTTTTAAAAACAATAGTCTAAAACTCCGAATCAAGTAACATTTGTTGTAAGGTTAACCGTATTTCAAATTGCAATGGATTACATAAAATTGTGTATCTTCTACAAAATCTCAGATTTAGGAATGTCAGCTGCTCTTCTTATTTTGAAACAACTCTACCATGGCACTCGAAACCCAGACTGATAGGCTTGGCATGAAACATCCTCAGACGATCAAACTTGTTCGCGT